>BMAV01006396.1:265656-298924 GCA_019973955.1 Trichonephila inaurata madagascariensis
TTATTTAAGTTAAAAAATAAATTAAATTAAACTTCTCCTGTTAAATTAATCTCTTTACAACATTTTTTATTACAATAAGATTACCGACTCTTGATCCCGCATTAAACATTGAAGTTAATTGCATTTTACGAAATTTCACGTATGAATAATTGAGATGGAGGTCCATAAACTTATTTACAAGTTTTTAAACATTCTTGAAATGTCTAGCTAAATTATTCAGAATATGAAGTAAATAAAAGCACGCGGGTTCGCTTGGATTTATGTTGAAACTCTCATTTGTATTCATTGTTAATTGCAAAGTAAACTTTTTAATGTCGCGTAGCGAAGATATTGCTGAATGCGGTGTTTTTTTAAATCTTGTGATATCATTGTGGTGAACACGTTTAGACTTGTTTAATTTTTATTGTTAATAACTTATGACGAAATAAACTTGTAAAAACTGTGTTTATCGCATTTGAAGCTTTTGATTAATATCTTTTTCAAAGGTTAGTAATTTAATTATGCCATACCTCTAATCACGTTCAAACAATTGATAAACTTTTTCTTATTGTTTGCGCGTGTATGACTAAGGTATTTCATTAAAATTTATTATTATTTTAAATATTTATATCTTCTATTATTCATTGTAGTTTTTCTGAATATTTTAAAATTACTGTCATTTCACCTTACTCATTTTTTGTTTAATTTCATCTAGTGCCCCAAAACCTTCTAACGAGAAGCGATCAGTTCGTCATTTATTAAAAACTAGTTATAACAAGAATCATCATGATAAACAAAACAAGATTGAAATTTAAGAATTGCAATCTGTGTATTTCAAATTTTACACAAGCAAAAATAAATTATTATTACAACAAATAAACTATTAGTTCAAGTGTTATTTATCTTGAGGGAGACGTCATTATATTAAGATAAGTTTAAATTTCATTAACCTCTTATTTTAATTTTATGACTGCTAATCCCAGATACGGATACGAATATTTTTATATTTTATCTGTAATAATTATAATCAAGTACCACAAAGGAACGACATTCTGTGTTCAGTATTAACAAAAAGGTTCATCAAATAATTTTTTTTCTGCAATACCTTCCGGATATTGGATTCGCAGCATATATACAAACATAGTTTTTTCTTTTCTGTCTTTCACGTAGGTTTTCTTATCACGTCGTTCTTTTTCTCTATTCTTTCTGCCTTTTTTCTTACTCATCCTTCCTTTCTTGATAAACCGTCGCATGTGATGCTCATGTGTCAAAAGGGAAATATTAATACTCCAGATTCCCTCTCATTCTCTCAAAGTAATAAAAAATGTTTGTCTATCGAATAGATAGCGTATTATTTTCCGAGAATATTGTCCGAATATAATAAATGATACAATTAGTATAACTGTAGTTGTACGTATTGTTGCTATATCCATTTCATTAGTTTTATTGTGATAATTTAATTAACTTTCAATTTAATTTTGTAGTTCACATCAGGTATAAAATGTGTGTAATTGGTTGTATTTAAATAGTATTGGGAATGAGAACTAATTATTTGTTTCATTAATTATATATGTATTAGAACTTTTTTTAATATCGTATTTCTTTAAAGTAATTTACATTAAATATACTACTATGCGCAAAAACTAAGGATAAAATTGAGAAATTAGTACATCAGTAGAACGAAAACGTAGGACGGATAGAAAGATTTCCCAAGAGGACAACTAAGTCAGGTATGATAGAACATGTTCGTAAGTCGTATTGGACAAATATGGGAGGGACATAAACCGTATTAGTTTGGTACTTTCTGCATATCTGTAAAGGCTATTGCATGATGCATCACTTATATGCACGATAAAAGCTATTTCATCACTTTAAATGACATTGAGCCATTGCTCAGTGAAATATGTCCAACAGGAAACCTTGTTCAAGGCATCTAGATAATCTTATATTACCTTCAAAGCCAGAAGAGGCAAACGGCAGATAGTGAGAAAAGCCACAAAACTCGTGTGATAAACTGTTTAAGGATTAATATCGTATCTGCATAATGTAGATCTGTGAGTAAGACAAGTATGATGTGAGCCATTAATGGCAAATAATCATTGACGTTGTTTATCACGGTTCCACAAACACAAGAACTAGATAGATCAGCAGTGGGGTCAAATACTTCTTTTGTATTTGTAATTTGCATGTTTCTGCATAAGTATATAGTAAAGTGACGGTGATTGGAAATTAGAAAGAGGGGGATTGTGCAGACAACAAACAGCACCAGAAAGTCTTGCGATAATTAAATATTGAAATAGAAGATTTAGTTGCAAAATGGTACTTTTTTAATAATTTCTATGAGAATCGGAGCAGAACAGTAAAAGCTGATACCTTACCAACTTAACATTTCAAAACAAAGCTAAGTATTTTTCTCATCACATTTAGAAAAGATTTTCTTATTCATCCAAGTAGAAGTCCTTTTTTTTCATTGCAAAATGTGACTGACATCTCGAAGTACTTAATTCCTCAAATAATGTTTCCTTGTTTACAAAATACTGAGTGACTGTTCTGCCGACGCAATGGGTTCAGAAAAAAGTTTAAAAAAATGTTTTAAAAGCTTCAAGATATTTGAAAATACATTTTTGTTGTTGATGTTAATGGTCAAATTGTAACGTTAATTTTTATATTAGCTTAAAATTTGTTTGTTGAGTCTCTTTTCAGGACAGCACATAGATTCATGCCCATAAAGTATCATTATCAATTCTAAGTGCTTCGCTCATAACTGAACAAGCAGTTTTGATTCAAGTATTGCAAATCAGATTCTTCTTTATTAAAACAGTAAGTAATGTTTCTATTTGACGCAGTAAATTTAAGGTATCCGACTACGTTCGGAACCGTGATTTTGCAAAAGCGTATAAATAGATAATATTTATGATATTTACTGTCACTTAGATTAGAAAATGTATATAACACTGTTTTAAGAATAGTATTACAATAAAAAATTATTTAAGTACAATATTTTGACAAAAAATGAGCATAGAATGACCCATTTTCAAACTATTCTCCTCTAAAAGTCATAGAAACAATATCAACAATGGTGATGAAGTCAATTTTTCTCTATTCACTTGTTCCTAATAATTTCTGCCTTTTGACAAAAAATCAAACGAATTCTTTCTACAAGAGTGGTTTTTTTCTACTCTAATGACAGTTAAATAAAACATAACACTTATCACAACACAACAAATCATTTGAAAAAATATATAAAATCCCTTGTGATTCAAGTTTGTATGAAAGATTTTACGCTCGCAAAGCACAAGCAATGTCAATTGACAATAAGCAATGGATGCACCAGGTATGGATTCTTGTTCGTAAAGTATGAATTTTCCATGTCGGGATTTATTACTTTTTTTGCACTTGACTACACGCTAACGAAGTATTGTGCCAGACAGATCTGTCTGAGTATGCTAAACAATAATCTTATTACTCATCAAAAACTCACTTCCTGTCTGAAAGTTGCTTCTGATATTTCTTTATGTACTCAGTGTTTTTTATTTGCTTTTGTTTAAGTTTTGATCTTGCCCAAATGAGTTTCTTTTTCGTGTTTTTTTTTTTTTTTGCTTTGTTTTTTTAATTTTTTTTTTTTTTTCATTTTATTGATTTTTTGTTCTTTTCTCTTAGCATTTTTGATTTTTTTTCTTTTTGTGGTTGGATTTTTTTTCCGCCATAAAGTTATAATAGACTAGTATTACTGGTAGATTAACTTTAATTAATCAAACAATTTATTGTAATGTTTTGTGAAATTTTTTATTGTAAATTGATTTATCTTATAAAAAGTCAACAGAAGCTTTTATTCGAAAATGTATTGTTATGCTTTTATAACACACTCCTTTTGCACACGAAACCTTTTTTATTGACATATTGTTGAAAATTAAATTAATATTATAGTGCAGGCTGTAATCCCTTGTAGTACTCACTCAAGAATAAAAACATTGGTCTATTTTATGGGCACTTTTTTACCAACTATGTACTTGTGTGATCTCGGCCTTCTTGTTTGAAAATGAGTAACTTAAACGATCTCAAGAATTCTCTTTCTATCTTAAAATAATCTCAGAATATCAAACACACTGGCTGCTGAAGATTTAAAAATATGGGTGGCAAGAGAGTATGAGATAACTCGTAGACAATATGATCGTCAATGACATAAATAATTGTAATGCTTACATTCTTCACTATATGCTACTGAATGAATCTTCATTATTTGCCAAGCCCTGAATGAATTTGTGCCTGCAACATGCTATGCTCAAAGCATCGAGTATCATCTGGAGAGAGGTTAGTACTTGAAAGGAACACTATACATCAGGGGTATTCAAACTTTTTTTCTGCTGGGCTGCATACATATGTCAGCTATTTCACGTGGGCCGCAACATGACGATAAATGGGATAGGGGGAGGAGAAATGCTTTAAGATCAAGATAACATTGGAAATTTAAAATGTGGAAAATGGATTATAATATTATAATTCCTGTTTTGCTTTTTTTGATTATTTTTTTATATTTATTTTTATTTTTGTTACTTATACTAAATTAGAAGCATTTAAGAGAGAAACATTTCTTCATAATATATGCATCAGTAAACGGTTTCACATGTGATAACTAATAATGTAACAAACTTCATAGGATGTCTTTGTTACCTCTGTGATATTACCACTGACAAAACACTTTGTTGCTGTTGCAAGGATTATTCAAGAAAAAGCCTATTTATCACCTCCTGAAAGAGATCTTTGAGGAAAAGTGTCATTGAATGATTCCTGTTTATTTTTTAAATACAGCACTTTCGTGACAAATCAAACAATTACTGATCCATGTTTGTTTTTCACTACAAAATAGTCCACTTCCCAATCGTCTTGAAATGATATATTTTCTTCGAATATTTTTCGCTTGCAAGATATGAAAGATAGTTAAAAATTAATTCCACCCACTGTTCATTCCACTATTGTCTATTACTACTAACCGCAACTATTCCAAATAGAAAAAAGAATATCAATTCGTACCCGTACGATGCCGACAACAAAAAGCAAAATTGATGTATTATTATCTCTTGACAATGAATTTCCCACCAAATTTTTTATACAAATTTCATAAATAAGTGAATTTCTCAGAACAATGGGCCACCGCCGGGCCACTTAAAAAGGCTCGGTGGGCCACAGGTTGAGTATCGCTGCTATATACCATCTGGAAACACTATACGAGGACATTTTGAAATTTTTGAGATACACCTAGGTTTTTAAAGTTATACTTACAAAGTTTTAGAGGTATTCAAAGTAGTCTCATGCAGCATCGATGCACTTTTGTATACGAATTTTCCATAGATTAAAGGCCTGAAGCCATTCATTTCTTGGAATTGATGGAAGAAATACATTTGAAGCCGCATTACCAAAAGTCACACATAGCTAGATCCGGAGAATAAGGTGGATGTTCTATCATTTTAATTTGTTTTTGTAACCTTTTATCTGTCATGCCCGAGATCATCTCGGACACAGCACTGGTGTTCGAAAATGTTACGCCCGAGTATTATTCGGGGTAATTTTTTTGAGTGCATCGTATTGTTTTACCCTAATATATATCGGGAGACGTTTATTTCGGCTTCATCTCTTTGTCAAACCCGACTGATTCTCGGGAAAAGTTAATGTGTGCTCAATTCAATAGATGGCAGCACTTTACTGAAAACTTCAAAGGTTAGAGGTTAGAAGTTCTTTGGTTCAGAAACATTTGACAATTTGTGTACCCAAATCATCAAAATAATTTAACAGTTAAAGGGTTAAGAAACTCAACTGTTAATCTGGCTGTATAGGAAGATGCATTGTCATGGTGAAGCATAGGTCCCCCAACATTCACTTCTTGGAGAATTTCTAGAAGACATTTAGCGGTATACCCAGTTCGCAGTTACTGCCATCTGTCCTTCCAACTTGATGGCTTTGACCAATTCCGTACTGAAGAAAATAGCATACATTACCTTTTCATTGCTCGTTGTTTTTTTACCATTATGGGATCAGCTTCAAAGACCCATACTTTGCTATCTTGACGTGTAGAAACGTCAAAAAACGATATATACGTTTCATCACCCGTTACAATTTTAGAAATGATGCGGTGGCCGCCATCATTTAGCAATTGAAGGTTTTTTCTTTACTGATTCTGACACTTTCTTTTTGATGCTCAGTTACATTATAGGGAACCCAACGGCAAACTAATTTTTTCGCGTGTAATTCTTCATGAATAATTTTGTGTATGGCTGTGGATCCAACGTTAAAAAAAAGTTCCTTCTGTATTATTTGAGAAGTACGGTACAGCACTTAAAATCCATTAACATTTTTCATATGGTAGACACGTTATCCGGGATTACTGTCAACGGTGGCTTTCCTGAGTGTTCTTCATCCTGAAGAGAATTAAGACCTCTGCAAAATTCTGTAAACCATCTGAATACAGCAGCCCGACATTAAGATTCATCATTAATGCTAATTTCAGCCGTTGAAAGCATTCGTCTTGATTTAATTCCACTTTAAAATCATAGAAAATCATAGCACGATAATGTTCTCACGTCAATTTCATTTTCTCTTCTGTTTAAAATTTATTCTACGCCAAACAACTTGAAGTAAGTCAGTAAAAAATCGTCTTCTAATTTTTTATTTTCAAATTAAATGGGGTTCTTTTTTTAAACTTTTCGTCTGCGCTTATCAAAAAAAATTTCAAAGTTACCCTCGTATAATGACAATAATCACACACACTCTCTATTGCTGGCTGAGACAAGCATTTAGACTTACTCTTTCATTCGACTATCAGCAGAAGGCTAGAGCGAGGAAAGCGAAGCTTCACTAACTGCCATCCGAAAAAAAAATTAAGAAACACAGATAATAACATACAGTCTATAATTTTTTTACTTTAATGTAATAACATTTATTTAAATATTTAGTTGTTTTTAAACCTCTTCTCTTTAATTTATGTAGCTCCCAAACTATGCTTAACTTTTCAACTCAATGTCTATAACGGCGATATATATTGTGATTTTAAAGAATAAGAATTCTATGAATTGCGCCTAGATTTGTTTGTACGAATTGGTTTGCTTTATCGGAAGAATTTAATAACGATACATAGTATTTTATGTGTATTTTCACCAGTAATTTATTAAAAAAAATGAATGAAAAGATTATTAGGTGAGAAAATGATATTTATTTAACCTTAATAAAGGCGTAAATAACCATAAATGAAGGTGTAAATAACTATTTGTCATATCACAGACATCTCTGGAAAAAATAAAATTTTATAGTTTTCTTAATTTTTTGTTTTTTGTTTGTTTGCTTGTTTGTTTGCAGAATATTTTTAATCATATGTAAAATGTGTAAAAAATATATTACTCAAAAGACCATTCCTTAAAAAGTACAACATTTCCGGAATATGACTTTGATTTAAAATTATCGCAACGTTTCCCCTTCCTTATTTTGTGTCGAAAGTGTTAATGTGTTAATCTTCATAGGTTGGAGAAGTCAACATTTTAATCGAAATAAATTATTTTACAGACACGCTAGGGAGGAGGGAGGAAGAGGAAGGGTTCAAAATTTAACAAAAGAGTTCTCTTAACAGTCCCCTTAACAGTTTCTTTTTTTTCTGTCACATTATGTCAAAATATAAGCATATTTTTGTAAACATTTTTAAGATGAAATAAATTATATAAACTCAAATCAACAGTCAAAAATGTTATAAATATTGAATTTAAAGTATTATGCGCCGATTTTTATTTTCATTGAAAAAACATATTTTTCCTTAAAGTTGGCTTTTTTCCAAAGAAATAAGCGAACTCAAAAGTACACTGTACAAAATTGTGTATTAGATTATAAAATATAATACTGTACTTACAGTAAATTATTCTCTTAAAATTCTGTTTTTGCGTGGTAAATTTTAAAACAGGAAGAAGTCAGGGAGAGTTGAAGGCATAGTCCAACATCGCAATCGGGACAAAAATATCGTGTTTCTTTTTTCACACGTTTTCCATAACCGTTTCTTTTCGAACAACACACAAAACATTGTCTTGTTGGTCTCTATTTTTTGTCGGTGGGAGGAATCATTTCTAAAAAATTTTCTGTCAATCGTAAGGTACGGGGAAAAATTCCTGGTCGGCCTTTTTTCTCATTTACCTCCCCATGTCTTTTAGTAAGGCGATCTATAATATCAAGCCTGGAATTCAAAAGATATAATTTTCTTCCTAGTTTCTGATATAAAATGAAAGCATTCCACGATGATGTACCTCAAAGATGGAAGGTTATTTTGTATTGTCAGGTTTGAGGGCCGGCGCCAATCTCGCCAAGAAGGCATTATTGGTAACAATACATAATATGTACAAAAAATATTAATAAATACTAGCTCTCGTTGGCTTATCATCCATTTTTGATGCATTATGGAAAAAAAACCCCGTTACTGATAAGAAAAGACCACGCCATGTTTTGAAAATGTGGTGGAAAAAAGTTACTAGTAGGAATTACCGTTTGGTGTCTGTTATATCATTTTGGTGGCTTTATCGCCTGCTCTGGCGAAACGGAAAAGCACCACTTTCTTTTATCTCTCTTTTTTTCCATTTTTTAACAGCAAAAATTAACAGTGTTCAGAGGGTGAAAAGTACGTTATCTTGTTGCCGTGGTTCAACAACACGTCACTGTTTTAATTATTGACAAAAAAAAAGTAGGAGGGGAGCCTGACTAAAAATTCCGTCCTAAAAAGCAGTTTCTTTACTTAACTAGCTGTCTCCATGCTGTAATTCATAGCAATCAAGCAAAATGTTTTTTCCCTTTTCATTTTTCACTTATGTATAAAGACATTCAGCATTACAAGTACAAACACGTCGTTCTGTAGTATTTTCATTTCTTTGGTTTTAGCTGTTTTCTAAAACCCTAAAACACAATTTTGAAAACAAAACTTTTAAGTCGTAAATTCAGTAATTCAAAGTTGAATATTCGTCAAGACATTCATGGCAGTTAATTTACCCTTTTGATCACCCAAAGTATTCAGAATATGTAACTAAAACCAGTATTCACAAATTTCAGGCACATATCGAAGATACACTTGAATTTTTAATGAATATAATCAACTGCAATAGGTTATTTTTACACATTGTTTTATAGTTTTCACAAAGTCACAGTTCTAGAATATTTAATGAGGATAATTTTAAACAGAGAGAATCGACCATTGCGTGTTAAAGTTTTCCTGCTGCGTCAAATTGTATAAATTGACCTATAAAATTATTAAAGGGGACTCTGTAAATCATACATTAACATGTGTTTGCTCATCAATGGCATTCACCCGGAAGGAATTGATGTTGATTTTGTATCCAAAGAGATCTGTTTTCGTTCATCACGATACTTTATTCTGATACACACAAACAAAAACAGAGGACATAGATTAAATCATAGAGTTAGATTCTGTATGTACACACATGGTAGTAACAAACACATACAGATATTTACAGTGCAAATGTAATGTTTAGAAAGAAGCTAATTTCCTCCGGGAAAAAGCGTATACTCTACTTTAACGCGTTCAAGAGCAGGCGATTTTTCCTGTTGAGACTCTCTCTCTTCCATTTAAAATTACATATAATATCATTACTGTTGTAAAATACACCGAAATGTTTAGTTTATAGTCATTCCAAATTCCATGCGTTCCTAATTCAGCTCACACCGGTGGGATTAAGAGTCGCAGAACGAGGAAACGCTATCTCACACATGATACCGTAGAAATTGAAGTGATCACATATACAGGGGGTCCGGGCTGAAGGTATCCAAAATTTATGACTTATTATTGCGAACTTACCCCTCAAAATGTAATAAACTGTTCATCTGTGGATTGGAATCCACTCCAATATTTTGGGTCTAGTCCGATCGGTCACCCGAGCGCGTATTATTCGACAATCACAGACGATAAACTTGTTACACTGATTTCGTTAGTAAAGATGCGGACGCCACAGCAAAAGGTGCAGTGCGTACTTTGGTTAACGGAATTTAAATCAGTCAAGCGTGTACAACGACGTGTTCGAACAGAATGGAATGTCGATCCTCCAACATCAAAATCTATCCACCAATAGGAAAGAACTTTAAAGAAGCCGTGAACTTTGGTATCTCAAATTGGCAAGTATCCTTAAGTTTTCGTGATAGAAGACACTGTTGATCGTGTGCGTGATTCATTTTGTAGGAATCAAATCTATTAGGCAAGCCAGTAACGACATTCCATTTTATTCGAACACGTCGCTGTACACGCGTGACTGTGACTGATTTAAATTCCGTTAACTAAAGTACGTATTGCACCTTTTACTGTGGTGTCCACATTTCTTTACTAATAAAGTAAGTGTAGCAAGTTTATCGTCTGTGTTTGCGTAATAATGCACTCTCATGTGGCAGATTGGATGGGTCCTAAAAAATTTTGGAGGGGTTTCCAATCCACGAATGAACGGTTTATTAAATTCTGATTGGTAGTTCTGTAATAATAAGCTATAACTTTTGGATATTTTAAGCCCGCACACCCTGTATGAGACCCTGATCCTGAACTGGCTAATAGAAGTAATATGTTATTTAGAATACAATTGTCTGCACTTTATAAAAACTGATGAATAAAAATTGTGTATGATTCTCATATACAGGGCTAAACGAGTATTAATTATATATTTTGAGTGAGGCAGTTCCGGTTTGAACATAAATATTTTGTTATGCGATTTCTTATTTCTTTTATGAACTTTTCATCCTGATTTATATAAAGTAAAAAAACAACAAATATTTTACTTAATTAATGATTTGTTTCTTCCATTTTCTTACACAAGGCCAAAAATATAAGAACACAGGCATTATTCACGTAGCTTCATACCAGATAAAATGTTCAAACGGAACAGAACCCTATTCCGGATATTTACATCCTAGAAATTCTAAGCTAAGAAATTCTTACAACAATGCTTTTAAAGAAGCTTTGAAATGATAAATTTAGTTTACAAACTTCATAAATAAATGCCTTCGAAATAAATTACCACAATTCGACATATAGATCAGTTAATTTTTGTTTTTCAATAAATAAAAGTATTTTCTCTGAAGAAGCAAAGTGGCTGCCTAAGTGGCCAAAGTAGTCTCAAGAATTCCCTTGTTAATTGATCTATCCATTCACGGAATGTCTGAGGCCAGTAATAATTAAGTTAGCTTAGTCACGTTCAGCTGCTCAAGCAATTACTCGGCCGGAACTCGTATCCTAAACGCATCGCAAATACTCGTGGCTGAATTTCTGTGCTTCAGAGCAACCCACGCAAATGATACTGCAGCCTTTCCACAGTAGGCATCTCCTAGCTGAGTAGATTGACCGTTAGTTTGCTTTGGTAATAAAATTCAGTCTACAAACGATTCTGGTTATTTCTCAAGTGGTCAGTCTGAGAATCGTTTCAAATATCCGAGTATATTTATCATCTTATTAACCTCGTTAACTGAAGAATTTATATGCTACTGTTTCTGTTAATAGTGCATGGTAAACAATTACGCTTCTCGAATGTTAAATGTGTTTCAAAGTCCATTGTTTAGTGAAGTTAGCTCTCTTATTTTGGTGGATTAATTTAGGAAGATTTTATCCTTTTCTAAATATTCAATTTAATTTCAGTGATTAGGCGTCTGTTTGCTGAAGTTGTTGAACCAAATACATTGTGACTACTTTTCTTCTAATTTTATTTATAATGGTATTCTTTAATATAATCAAGAGTAGAAACTGGTGCTATGGTTTATTTGTTTTAACATGAAAATGTTGCCAAAACTTATTCTGGATAGAAAGATTGCGGATTTATCTCGAATAATAGAGTGGAATTTGCACACACACAAACACACTTCAGGTTGAACATTTGAAAATAACTTCATTCAATTGAAATACCCACTTAATTCCAAATTCACTTTATGTGATTGCACGGATAATATGGTTTTTTAAACTTCTGTAATATTACCATGAAATGGAATTACTTTTTGGAAGCCTTATTATAAAAAGATTTTTCTATTAAAGTATCCGCGCGACTACGTTCGGAACCGTGATTTTAAAAAAGCGCGTAAATGGATAATTTTCATGATATTTAGTGTCATTTAGATTAGAATACATGTATAAAATTGTTTTAAGGATATTGTGAAAAAAATTATTTAAATACACAATATTTTGGCAAAAAATTAACTTAGAATAACCTTTTTTCAAACTGTTCTAGTTTTTTGAAAAATGCTTCTATGATAATAATATTTTGTGTGTGTGTGTGTGTTTATATAAAGTAAAGACTTCTCCAGAGAGTCTGAACTATTTGTTTTGAAAAATTCACATTATTTTCAGAGTTACAATCAGTTGAAATAACTATCAGCGTTTTTTTCTTAAAATTTCTCCCCTCTGTTGTCGTAAGACATGGATAAACCCACTTCTAAGTTATATATTTTGAAAATTCTAGTTGAGCCTCTGTACAGAGGTCTGAGCTACATACAGGCAAAATATTTTTATAATAGAAGCATTTTTCATAAAAGAAGAATATTTTGAAAAAGGGTAATTCTCTATGCTCATTTTTTTGTCAAAATAGTGTACTTAAATAATTTTTTATTGTAATCCTATTCTTAAAAAAATTTTATATACATTTTCTAATCTAAGTGACACTAAATATCATAAATATTATCCATTTATATGCTTTTGCAAAATCATGGTTCCGAAAGGAGTCCGATACCTTAAAAAGTTATCATATACATAATTTGATCCTATTACAAGTATGAATCGATTTGTAACACACACCACATACTGAATCATTAGCATATGAAATTGGAAACATTCATTATTATGATATAGGAAAAGAAAGATGTATACCTAGAGAATATGGGGAAAAATAATTCACCTAAAGCTGAATAGTTTATTAGATATATTGTTTACTACAAAATTTAAGGTCCAGTGGTCGAGTGGTAGCCTTTCGCGCTTCCACACCGCAGGTCTTTATTCTATTTCCGGGCTCGGCAATGTCGACTCAGCCTTTCATTCCTACTGCAGTGGTTCGATAGATGTGTACCAAGCTTGCTTGGGGACTTAAACACTGAGGGTCTCGCTTCAGACTGACCCCCTAATCGGGACATCTGCTCATACATCTCAGCTCTCAATGGTCACGTATAGTAGGATGGGCCCAGTAGGCCCTGGCCCTCATGGGCTGTTCTTTGAGTTTACTATAAAATAAGGCTATTAGAATATGATATTAGCAATACTAGTTAGATAAAATAATTTTAATTTTATAACTATAATTCTTGAGCTTTTTTCTAGTTGATTTGATAATTGTTTATATAATTCTTTGTATGATTTCAATTTCAGAAAAAATACGATTTAAAAGTATCATATTCATATAAGTCTACAAAAAAAAAAGTGCGACGCGTCATTTTTTTTCTACTTTAATCTTGTCAAGAATGAAAATAAATGTAAAAATAATGTGGTTGCGTAAATGGTTATAACTTCAATAAAACCTCATGATAGAATGTATCCACTCATATGTGTGTCTTTTAAGGAATTTGACACTTATACATCAGTTATCGGTCTAAGACAGGAGCGGGTAACTTGTTTTGGCTAGCGGGCTCCATTGTAGAAGCGGGGTACCATAGGACAGCCCCTTTTTAAAATGATTTAAATCGTTATAAAAAATAATAAATATAAATTCAATAAAATAGTGGCAGTTTTTTATTCAATTTATTTACTGTGCTAATTTCATATCATCCATAGCTGCAAGCACATTTAATTTTTGAATCAGTTTAATGCAGTGCTTCTCAAACTTTCAATAACCATGACCCAATTTTCAATCATAATTTTCATCGCGCCCCCTCAAACAATAATTATGCATTGTGAACACAATAAAAACGCTAAAGCTACAGTACAACATTAATTATAAACTATACAAACCATCAAAATATAAGTATTACATTTTGTAAATGAGAAGCCCATGAGAGGCACTAGTAATTATTAAACTTGTTTTTAATTTAATATTGATAAATTAACTATCAAAAACTCTTTGTGAAGTACTGTGTGATACGTTTATATTATATCAGTGTAAATGTGCATTTAATTTTTATTATGTCAGAATGAATTTAGTTTTACTTCCTTTCAGTAAATAAATACTTATTTTAAATCTTTTATTTTCGATTTTTGAATAAGCTCGCACCCCCCTTACAGTGATATCACCCCCCTAGGGGGGCACGCCTCACAGTTTGAGAAACGCTGGTTTAATGAGACAAATGAGCGCCATGTCACATTTTTCACACATTTTTTCAACTAAGTACTTTAGGTGCGTTTTTAATGAAGACAGAATGTAAATGAAGCGCCACTCTCGGCTGCGTTACGCTGAATCGGGTTTATTCGGCTCCAGCCGGCATCCATTACGCTCGGGTCGGAGGTGTTCACGTAGTTTTGAATTGAATACTTTTTGGACGTGAGTTTTTTTAAGTAAAAATTCCATGCACACTTTTTCCGTGAAGTTTCATTTTCTTTATTTAATTATTACTGTGAAATGGGCAAAATATTTGATTCATGCGTAATTCTCAAGCCTTTGGATCTTAAAAGTGCAAGTACGAAATTTGACACGAGTGAGTGGTGAATATAAACGTCACTCTATTCAGTTACTCCAGGGGTTTTGGTGAAGGACCTCGTAATTATGAACTATGGTCAAGTGACGAGGACGACACCTCAGTTGGCACTCTCCTCTCATAACCAACAGGAGGACGTTTGACCCTTGACATACTTAACGTGTACCGACCCCTTCTACACGCAGGGTCTTCAGCGATACTGGGCTCAAACTCACGAAATTTGAGGCACTTGTAAAATAAGTCTGATTCTGTTATTATCAATAGTATTTTTTTCTTTTTGAATCAGAAACGTAATTATATAAAATAACAATGGAAACTATTCCCAATTAATTACGAAAAAGTCAGAGATGTTTTTCAAAATTATTATCTGAACAATAGTCAATACCTTTCGTACACTTAGAGGCTATAAAAAATAAATCTTCCTTGAGATGTATGTACTAAAAGTAAATGGGGACGTAAAGAATAAGAGTGTGATGCTAAAAGGAGAGAATGGAAGCATAAAATATCGATGGGAATCGATATATGCTTGAATATTTCGATATATCGTTGCTTTTATTTCGCTATTGTTGTGCGAAATATATTTTTGAGATGATGCATGAGACATTCCAGTATGAAATAAACGGGATTAATGACAAAAATAAAAGCATAACTATGGAATAAAAGGGCTTAAAATAAATAATCTATTAAGCTAATAAACATTTTTTTTATTTTCATGAACTTAGAAACCAAATGATGAGTTATTAGTTAAAAACAAATTTTTTCGTTTGAGAACTGTTTTATTAAAGTTTTTACTGCTAAGAATTTCTTAGAATTTTTTGTTTCATAAACCCATGTAAACAATGAGCTCACACAGTTGAATAAACATCCCTACTTTAAGGGGGAGGGGGTCGCTTTTTCAGGTTCTACACCATATCTTTTCAATTCTTGGATGTATTTATTATATACGTATTCAGCTCAATATTTTGCTCAATTTTCTTCATTGTAAACAGGTTTTTGCGACTGTTAGATTACCAGGTGTTTGTCTCGTCTTTTAATCAAGCTGTTGAGTACCTATTTACTATAATAATAGTTTATTTGAAACGGTTCCGGTAATAGTGCTTCGTACATTTGCAGAGCCACATTTGGCAGAATTGTCAACTTTAGAAAAAAGGATGTGTAATGAAACGGTATTCAAGTTTGACGGTTTAAATGATATCCTAGGCTTCAGACAAGAATTAAAATTGACAAGGTATTGTCTTTTATTATGGTATTCGGACACCAGTATTCATGTAATCTTACAAGTTAACACTAAACCTATTAGAGTGGTCAAAAGTCTGTTTTTTAAATTTTAATCAAAATAGTTAAATTCTTCAGGCTTCTACTTTTCTTGAACTTATTGCGCAACTTTTTTTTATAATATACAGCTAATTAATTTTTCAGTATCTATCACTCTTCTTTCTTTTTAATCATAAGTACTCTACCGTTATTTACTGTGAGCAGTATTATGACCACCGGAAAATGTATGAATTTTTTCTGCATCGATATCTTAAAATTCCAAGCTTTTCAAGAGAATGTCATTCGAAAATTGTATTTATATACCGTCTGTCTTTTATATATATATATATATATATATATATATATATAAAGCGGTAATTTGACCGCCATCGGTAGGTATATTTAAAATGTTGGTAGGTTTATATAGTGTTACGCGCGGAAGCGAACTTACATCAAGTGATGAATTAAAATACCGATTTTAACCAAAATTCCTTTCTGTGGAATAGTGGAGACATGTAAAATGCAATTTTAGTGTCATAGTGTAGAAGTAGCCAACTGAAAACTCAACCCCGATGTAGTCCACATTAATTGACAACAATTCAAAAATATAAGTTCATTGCCAATGGAACTCACTTAATTTTATAAAAATGTTAAATTAAGCTAATATTGAAGTTAAATACTTGGTCTGAGTTGATTAACTATTTTATTATTGAAATTATTAATTCTTTAACATTAAAAAATCATGTTACCTAGAATTATAAGGACACGCAAAAATAATACTATACGTAAGTAGGATTATATATGCATCGGAAACGATATTTTCTTTTAAATAAATTCTTTAACGCTTTAAGCAAATCTCAAATGTTCACTTAAGAGAGAGGTAATGAAAAAACATGCCAGCAGGATTAACCAAGCAACTAAGTTTTTTAGTTTTCAATAACTTAAACAGTTATCCTGCACTAATTCACTTAATCCCTTAACGAAATGTAACTCGTTTTTCCTAAAAAAAATTCATATTGGAGAGAAAAGAACATTTTGGTAAATTAAAAACAGTTTTTTATATGTATGCAGGTACTATAGAAATAAATGCCCCTCGTCCATAAGTAAATTAATGTTTCGAAATTCGATACAATAAAAATTGGAATTCCTCAAAAAAAAGTAAAATAATCCTTTTGATTAAATTATTTTTGGAACAAAGGAAGTTGTACACATTTTTCCTCGAAGACTTTTTGGTTTTTGAAAATTCCATCATAGCGGTTCAGTTCACTTTCCATTTTCGTTAAAAAATATAAATTAATTTATTTACTTCGAGTTTCCTCATTGTATTTCTCTTATTTAATAATATTTCATAAAATGAATTGGAACTGTGGAAGTTTTTTCGAGTAATTTGATTATTTATTTAAAGGAAAAGACTTTTTTTTATTGCAGTGGTGATTGTTGAAACTCATTGGTCGTAATTGAGTTTTACTGGAAAATATTCTTTAAGGGGCATATTATTTTTAACGGAATTTTAAATTTAACATAAACATCTGTAATTCAGTGGATTTTTATAAATTTTTGCAGACGAATACAGTAGTTATCTTTTAGTTCAAGGAAAGACACGAAGGGTTTAATTTATCTTTACTCTTTAGATTATAAACTATGCTTGGAGAAAAGTCACAAAACAAATCCATTTATTTTAATGGACAATTGATCAATATGAATTTATATATATATATATATTCAAGTTGGCGCACACAAGGGGGGTCCTCGGGTGCGGATCCCCACACCAGAGTCCTTGATTTTTTTCCAATTGATTATAATCCTATGTATGCAGTGCGCAAAGTTTAATTAATTTTTGGTTACTAATAATTAATTCGATTATTTAATTCTAATTATTCATTCAATAATTAACTTTTTACTGCTTTTTGTTCCCGAAAATCGACAAAATCGAAAGAATATTTTCGGCGGCGTATTGGAGCATGATACGAGAACAGTGGACTTCTGACCCTGGACCCCCCCTCCCTTGAAAAATTCCTGTGCGCGCCACTGCATTTATTCGTTTATCATTCAAACAACAAGAAAGTTATTATGTAAAAACTTGCTTTTATAAGATATGAAGAAAACATGACAATTTTTTCAGATAGCGATCGTTATAAAATTAACTTACATTAGAGAAAAATATAGTCAGTATTTGATTGTCGTTGAATCTTAAGTTTAGCAGAATGCAAGTGGTGCTTCGATGACAATGATTCAGCGATAAGCAGCATAGCGTTCATTACGATGTAACATATCGCTTAGATCACATTCTGTATTACAAGTTATTCTTCACTCACCACTAGTACACAGCTAAGTGTCCTGGTCTATCTCTACAGTGCAGGAAATCCAGGGCTTATCAGACGGCCTTGGTACGCTTTAGAAGCGGTCATCTGCGTGGTATGACCTTTGTGCTGGGGGTAAAGTCTTTTTTTAGCTGTTCCTGCTCATCTTCTGGAGTCCTGGGGCATTTCCTTGGGACAGTTGTTTGGAGATCAAGACCTGGTTGGGCATTCTTATACGGAAAGGTCAAATGGACTTGATGTAGGCTTTCCTGCTCCAAAGGGATTTGAAACAACAACATCAATATACATCATTTTCATTAAAAATATGTATATAACACACGTTGATTTTAACCGGCCATTTTAAAAAGAAACAGAACCGCTTTCTTAAAAGAATACGAGTTTTTAAACGTTGGAATACGAAATAGAATATAATTATGGGGAATAACTCGTTAAACAGAATGAGTTAAGTGATATGTGACATTGGAATGAGCGCCGTATTGTTTACGGCCGAATCAATGTCAACAATACAGTTCGCTGCCACTAGGAGTTTGTTAAATTTAAGATTCTATGACGATTAAATACTTAACAAAATATTAGCAATAATTATTTAAATTTTAATTTTAATTTCAAATTTTGTACATCTAAAATAACTATTCTCTCTATTCAACACACAAGCCCCTTTTTATATTATGTATTATCACTAATTTTAAATACAGATACCTTAACTAAACTACATTACCACATAAATTGAAGCTGAAGCTCCTTTACCTATCACATTTTTCCTCTTCTGTTAAGTTTTTATCTTTCTTATTTTTCCTGCTTTTCCTAACACTCAATTTGTGTAAACACGCCGTGAAGCATATTTATCCTGTATAATTTAGTAATTTTGTCTTCCAATAAAAATTCAAATAAGGTCTAATCCTCACAAACTGCTGGTGTAAATTCTTGTTCAAACAACTCTTTGCATTAAAGAAAAATGCAAAAGGGTTACTTAGTTCTAGCTCTTCATTTCTTGTTTTCTGTATTGATTTAGCAGCACCTACGGAAATAAGAATTATCGAATTACAGAAGTTGTTTTCAATATTTTTGAATGTAAATATATTCAAATATATATTTTTTTTCGTGAGTATTTCAGAATTTCTAAAAGAATTGGCATATACTCTTTGACACTTTAATTAAACCTGTTACTTTGATCATCGTTTTATCTGAACGATTCTTTTTAATTTCTTCTATTTTATTCAAGCTTCAACAAATTGCTGTCAAAGTTAAGTTAAAAAGGATACATTACAAACTCAAAGTTATTATATGTACTTTTACATTTATAACAATTTCTAGCGTTAAACAATTTATTCAGTTTATTTTACACCCAATTTTAATTTTCTGATTTTTTTCTCTAATTTTAACTACATTATGAAATAGAATTTGCAATGATTTGTTCTTGAATATTTAAGTTAATTTATTAAGAAATTTTCTGTTAATATGAATTTGAAATTGACATAATATTTTGAGGGGAATGAAAAACGTCGAAATAAATGTCAAAAGTAGTTTAAAAGAAACAAATTAAAGTTTCAAGGCCAATATTTTCAAAGAATTTACTTATAAATCAGTGAAATGTTTCAATTAAAGTTATATCAATTTATTTTAATTCGAAAATATCAAAATTAAAAAGTCAGTTAACTTAAGTTAAAAAGAACAAATCAAAATATCAAATGTTATTAAATTACAATTGAACAATAGCTTTTATTCATTGTGATTCATTTTAATATTATAATTTATATTTAATTTAAAATTTTGGGAAATTAAAATAATCAAATACTGTCATATATAAGGTTGAATAAAAATTACCGAATTAAACTGCAAAACTTTTAATTATTACACCAGTGTTTCTCAAACTGGGGGGGGGCGCCCCCCTGAGGGGGTGCGATAACCTTGTGAGGGAAGCGCAAACTTGAAATATTGAAAATAAAAGATTTAAAAAAATAATTTTTTGGAATGAAGTAAAACAAAATGCTTTCTGACATAATAAAAAATACACATTTACACTGATATAATTTATATATACCATCTGGTGATCATCAAAAATAAAAGATTCCACTTCAAACGCTCATTAGCTTTCTTTGATCCTATAACCAAATAAAAAAAAGACATTTTGTTTGCTTTGCTGTAATCCCACGATGAGAGAATTTTTTTATTACGTTTCTTTTAACCCCTAAAATACTACTTTTGATTATCATATATTTGATCTTCAAACTTACTGGTATGTTTCACTCCGTCTCTTTCTCTTTTAGGAAAGTTGTAAAAAAATATTTTTCTGTTGCTTTTTTTCCCCACGTGAATGAGTTTTATGATATATGGATAAGCATATTGAGCACTTGGAAGGATTATTTGTGGCCAAGATGTATTTTTATGGGTATTCTGAAACATATAATGCATAATGAAAAACGTTTTGCACAATTATTTTTTAGAATTGACATCGATATTTTTATATTGAATACACTTTTAACATGGGAGCGGTTGCATGAGGCGCAGAGTCAACACAGGCTCACGAAATCGTTAATTCTGGGAAAACTGTTTTTTCATTAACAGTGACCTGACAGTATCCTCCAATTAGACAGTCTTAATGGGAACTAAAATGAATTTGTCACAAATATGCCCCTTTTTTGAGAGTGGCAAACGTTTTTTTGCAATCAAGGTACTTGTTTTGATCGAATTCCTTCCGCGACCACTTTTGTTCAAAAATATTTTTTATGAACATGCTACACTTTCCAATATGAACAACTTTGTGGTTTTGATTGCTGTGTTGTACAACTTATTATAGCCTATAAATGTAAATGAGCAGAATATAAAAAAATGGGCATCTGGGGTCTCTATTGAAGGAAGTTGAAACTGATCAAGCAATTGAAGAACCTGCTAAAATAATGCATATTAATCAAGATTGTGAAAGTAAGTATGAGAAAAGTGATAGACATGAAACGTTTGAGTTGAATTGAAATTTTCAAATGCTGCCTAAAGAACTCTATGAAGAAAACTATGAAGCCATAAATGTAGTACTTCGCCTTGTCAAAAAGACACAAGGAAGAAAAAGTTCAAAATGATATTTGTAGATCATCAAACGACAGCGAAACTACAGTAACGTGAACAAAATATGACAGTTCCGCTGGAAAATAAAGTTCCTGTATTGTTAGTGAAATGTGTCTGCGATTTATGTCCTTTATTAAGGTCACGAACATTTGGAACATTTTCTTTAGTTTTATTGGATTTTTTCTCTAATTATCAAAGGAAAATGGAAAAGTTTTTGAAAGTAGGTAAGTCTATTTTCTCTTAATTAAATTATTCACTAGAACTGTGATTTTTATCGTGTATAGTAAAAATTATTATAAAATGAATTATAGTTTAAAAACAAACTAAAAAACACGCTTTTATAGTGAATCGAACAAAAAAGTAAAAATATATATTACTTAAAAGTAACATATACGAAATTTAATACTTATCTTGTTAATTTGTACGGTTTATAATTATATGATCGTATTGTAGCTATAGAACGAAAGTGCATTATTATTGCATTCAATACATTATTATTTTTTTGGGGGGGGGAGCGATAAAAATTATGTTTGAAAATTGGGTCGCCAGTAGTGAAAATTTGAGAATCACTGTATTACACATAGTTATTTATTGATCTAATTAGGCTTTTTAAAAAAATTGTTTTATTTAATTTGAATATTATTCTTTTTCTTTGAAAATCATTAAAATCTATTTAAAAGAAAATAGTTTCAGAAATGATAATAATAGCACAAACAAGGTTTATTTTTAAAAGCTAAATTCGAACATGTTTGAGATAAATTAGTTTTTTCGTCATTAAAATTCTGATAATTTTTTTCAATATTACAATATTTTGTAATAAAACTCCTAGTTATGTTTATTTTATTATTTATTATTCACTCAGGCGTAATTTCTGATTTAAATGTATCATTGTAACATCACTTACTTTTCCACACTTAGATAAAGTATATGTATATGAAATAACATGAATATGTACACAATAATGCACAACAACATTTTTATAGAATATATATTGTCGATATGGGAATGTTTAATATAGTTTGGAGTTGCGTTCAACAATCTTAAGCATTACTGCCGTATTGTGAGGAATCAAATAGATTTTTTTTAGAATGAGAATAAGTAACGTATTTTGTTACGACATTTATCCATTTGTCAACTGCTATTTGCAATAAAATATTTACTCCATGTGGCTCTGCTGTCAAATTCTGTTGGCTTAGCCGAAGAAAGATAAATTGACGTAAATCATTTACGACATAATAGTTGAACTTTTATTTTTCAAGCCCCAAAACTATATTTTAGAAATGTTCTTTGATTATAGTGTCAGCGATAAATATAAAGGATATCGCTCATCAATGACATTAAGAAATTGATATCAATCGAAACATCCATCTCTATCACCAATGTCTTTTTATTTGTGTGATAAATCGTAAAAATTATATTTATAGAATGGCAGATGGCTTTTAGATAATTTATTATCCAATTCGCAACTTTTCTAACCTTAAAGAAGTTAGTAAACAAGTTCAAAATATGAAGAATAATGTGGCATATGTTTCGGTACAAAATGGTTTACCGAAAGCTTTACAGTAAATTAGCAAATATTGACGTTATTGTTCTGTATATCCCCTTCTTTTTTCGAATATTTATTTCTCTTGCTTAAAATACTGGGAAACAGATAAAAACAGAAAAGCTCAAATGATTTTCCAATGTCCGCGGAACACATAGTCTGTAGAACGCATACAAAATTAAATCCATTTAGATCCAATATAAAGAATAGTTAGTACTTAGACTCAAATATATGAAAGAACTAACTAGATTCTTCAATCAGGAGTGATTATGCTAATATAATTGTAGTTAACCATGCTGTAACAGACTTAAAAATTAAAAAGGACTTTTTTATAAATTAATTACAATTTGTACTCTCTTCATGCTTGTATCTTTGTAGAAAATTATCGTTTTATCTGTATTTGTAATTAACAGTCTATTTTCTTGAATGTAGTTATTAAAAACAATTTATATCAAGAACAGATTGAAGGCAAATCGTAGTGCTGTAAAAATAATATATACATGAACGATTTGATTTATTACAAAAATTTAACAATAGAGATGAGTTTATACTGTATTTAGATACCAAAGATACGCAATAATAGCATTTAAAAGGCTGGATTGCTTAAAGTTTATATATTTGTCGTATCGTTCTTTCACAAGAAATGTAAATTAAATATTTAAATATATTTTATTATTTTCAGAACTTCTTATTGTTGATAACAAATGTAATTCAAATGTTTTTGATGTCAATGCTCCCTTGAAAAACTGGATGAAATAAGTATACAATTTTTATTTAAAAAGGCTAAAAAATGTTACCTTGAATAAAACATTTATTTTATTTTTTTTTAAGAATACATTTAAGGCGACCTCGTCAGCAAAGTATTTATTCAAATACACTAATGAAGGGTTGGAACTGAAATGATGACAGTATTAAAAATACATACTCATACATACCGACTGTGCATGATCACAAGTGTTGTTGTTTGTTTTTCTTAACTTTGCAGCCAAGAGTTCTGGTATATTTTCGTTATGATTTAGATAAGTGATACTCAAACTGTGGCTCACCGATCATGACTCATTTCTCTGAGAAATTCATTTATTTAAGAACAATGTATTAAAAATTTGGCAGGGAATTCTTTCTGTGAAGAAATCAAAGCTATCAGTTTTGCTTTTTGCTGTCGATGTCCTACGGGTTCAAATTGATATATTTTTTTTTCATTTGTAACTGTAATGGCTAATGATAGCAGGTAACAGTGGAATAGACACCATTTCATTAGTGGAACTAATTTTTTTCAATCCCTCATGGCTTGCGAACGAAAAATATTCGAAGAAAAAGGATTGTTTCGAGACGATTTTGAAGTTGAGTATTTTGTAGTAAAAAATAAACAGAGGGATCAGTAATTGTTTGATTTTTCGGGAAAGCGTTGAACTTAAAAATACCAATATACAGGAATTATTCTATGGTATAAGTGAAATAGCTATCATATGTATGCGGCCCGGTAGAAAACAGGTTGAGTACCCCTGAATTAGATAATTTAATGAAATTGTTATTAAATATGATTAGTGAAAATGATAATTTCCTTTGTCAATCTTCCCCGTAACATTGAATCATGTGGGTACAGGAAATTGGAGGAACAACAATGAAAGCTTCTTACATTTATGAAAATATGCGTAACATAAAATAAGAGCATACTGAATATGGCAAAAAAGTTTTATATATCCATTATGGATCGAGAGAGATAAGCACAAGCATATTACAGTGTCAAATACATAATTTCAATAAGTTTGTCTTTTGAATCAATTAAGGTTAGCTGAAAAAGGAATCAAACCGTTAAAATAACCTGATTGTTAAAACTCTTTTAACAAAAGTTGTGAGTTCTAGAAGAAAAACAAAATGTTGCTGCGAAAGTCAAAAGAACAGATGCGCAACCGCAGCAACAATTGACGCAATTTCCTTTTGATCAAAAGCACTTCAAAGTAGTTTCAAAGAGACAAAAGTATCCAAGATTTCTTTTCTTCCGCTACATTGAACTTCGCAATACCTACACAATTAAGTTGATAAAACCTCTCTAGACTTTCAGAGCAGAAAAAAATAGACTCTTTTTATAAGAACGCAAAACTCTTAGAAGAATTCTTCATCAATAGAATATCTCATTCCAATTTTATTTAATTTACCAGAAATTGTCTCAAGTTTAGTAACAAAGATTTTTCTTTTATGAAAAGCTTTTAATACACCCAAAACGAAGTTTGGTAAATAAATTACAAATCATTATAAATGCAAGCACTTTTAAGGGGGAAAAATAGTTTTTTCTTAAAAAAAAAAATGTTTCTTAAAATAATTCAAGAATTATAAATGAAGTTTCGTTTTCGACTAACGATGTTGGAATTTCTTTCCTCTGCAATAATGAAATAATTACACTTAATGATGCAACACCAGAAATTCATTAATCAGAAAGAAAAATGCTGTTTAGCATTTAATTTTCCTGTGTTTGCGTTGGTTCAATTGCGTGCGGTTTAATTATTGCAAAGTAATTAATTTTCATAATTTTTTTTTTTTAGAATTTCAAGTTTTTAGTTTGCTGTGTTATTCAACTTTTTCAATTTTTCTCTGTCAGTAGTCGTAATTACTGTTAGATAATAATAAATTCTGCTTTAGTTACAAACAGATTCCTATAAGCCTGTACTAAAATTCTTCTTTATCTAATGAAGCGTGAAGAAGAGTATTTGTGTGTGTGTGTTTGCACCACCGGACAAAAAATGAAGATAAATTTCTTTTAGATTTCTTATTGATTAAAAATAACGGTCACGTAAATTGAAGATTTTTCAGTACTTACTTATTATACCATCGAAAAACGCCGTCATATATGCAGTTAAAAGGGGGAAAACTTTCTTTCATATTAAAACATAACGTCACAACCTTCAATGTTGATTTTCACCAAATTCATTCACAGCAGATCTCTATTCAACAAAAGATACATGTTTTCCAAATTTCTAATCAATGGGTCTAATAGTTCAAAAATGGAAAATTTAATTATAATAACCCAGTGGCGTAACGCACACCCCCGCATGGCGAGGGGGCCCAGGGGTCTAGGGGTCTCTAAGGCCTGACTGACGCCAAGTACCTACCCTTTGTAAAATCCAACTTGGGGGCCCAAAACCTGACTTTGCAGGGGGGCCCAAATGTTCTCCTTTATGTCATTGTAATAACCCCTCTCCTCCTCTTCCACTGGAAGGCCACTGTAGCCGAGTGGTATAGGTATAGGACCGTGGCTTGCCTTGTCACGAGTTCGAGCCCAGTACTACCAAAGACCCACTGTGTAGGGCAGCGATGCACGTTAAATCTATCGAGAGCTGAAACGTCCTTCCATTGGTGTGGTGGGGTAGTTGGGAGAAGGGGTGCCAGCTCAGGTATCGTTCACATCACTTGACCATAGTTCAAAATTACGAAGTCCGTCGCCAAAAGCCCTCGTGTAGCTGAACAGTACGACGTTAATATTCAAGCAATCAATCAATCAACCTCTCCCACTGGAAAATGATTTCTGCAAAATCCATTCTTAAATGTTGCTTAATCAAAAGATATCGCCAAATATTGTAACCGTTTTTCAAACATGAATGGGAACGGCTTTTCGCTATTGGCTGCGTATCGCAGCATTTGGCGACTTTACTCATACATACACAAAATCTTTCTTATAAGCAAGGGTAGCTTAGAAAAACATTTGAAAAAAAAAATTTTTTTTTTGACGTGGAAACATGGTTATATTGAAACTACTTGTAAAATTTTGAAATAATAGGATCACACAATGCTGTATGGATTTGTACGTCTCCAATAAATACACAAACATTTAATTTTATATACAAGATTATAACTGAAATAGCGATGAATTGTAGCCAAGATCGTTGTACCATCATTACTTGAAGTAGACAATCAAATGTCTGAGAATGCGTACATTTTTAGTAATAAATGTTGTTAAATGAATATTCAGTTTTTATTTTTTGTCTAAAAAGTGTACAAATATTACGCAATAAACGTTATGACTCTTATGTTAACAGCTTTTAAAAAATTGGCAAGTATTGTTATGATTTGAAAAATATTTGGTACTTATTGGGTATCCTTGGTTTTATTTCCTTAATCATTTGTCATTGTCAACACACAAACACACACACTTCTCTCTAAAATAGTTTAAATCTGTTTTATATGATTTTAACGATGCTTACTTATTTTGGAAATAAGTAAAGATTACTCACAGAAGCACAAAAAACTAATATAAACTTTACGAAAAAAAAAATTTTCGGCTGGAAAGGAAATTCTTTTGAAATGATGGTACTTACGTGTTATATAATCAACCAATTTTGTTGGGCGAAAAGGCATCTTTAGTTCTAAAGATGTCGCCAATCGTTATTATAACTTTGTTCGAACGTACGTAAGAACGGTTTCTACTGTTATTGTAAATCGGGGCATTTGGCGACGTCTTTTGATTTGACGAAATTGGTCGACGGTTAAATACGTCAGTACCGAGATGATTCATTTCATATATCAAATTAAAAATTGAAATCTAATAGCTGATATGAGAACTGTTATGTTGAATATTACGATACATTTTTTTTCAATATTATACATATACCACTTATGACTTAATCAACATCGCTTAAAACACCAGAAAATCATAACACATTTTAATTCTGTACATTTGTGAAATAATTATTTTCGTTTAAAGTTTTAAATCAAGAAAAAACAATAGCTAAAACTTGAAAAAAAATATATTATAATATAGTAATGTGTGATAATATATGTATAAAATTCATTTTTCGAAAGAAAAAAGCTTCTAGATTAGGCTTTCAAATGTCATTTATAGAAGTTATTTCACTCTTACATTTTAAAATCAATCTTTAAATATTGAAGCGTAAGCCGACACGAAGACCAAACAAATTCTAAATTAGTGAAAACTTTTGCTTAAATAAAATAATTTTAGAGAAACGGTAAAATAACAGAACTACTGCATTAATGAAAAGAGAGTTTCGCCATCTCTAACACTTTTACGTTGTTAAGACGAAAACTTTTAAGTGTCATGGAATCTTAAGAATAATTCGAAAGAGATTCTGAGCTAATGAGTTTCTATCTGAATAATTTTTCAGATGGAAATCTATTGAGAATGTTGAAATAAATAAGTACATTAAGTTGAATGCCTTAAAAGTTTTAATTGCATATCATTTTAACTAAGATTCCGTATATTTAATGAAAGTCAGCATGATAGAAATCCGCTTTAAATAATTTTGATATTTTACTCTTTATCTGATGGAAAAATAAATTTCCTTGAAGATTTCAGCATTAGGATATTAGAAGATGAAAATTATTTATTACTATATAAATGTATAGAGAAAATACTAATTAGGTAAATAAGTATATGTAACTGCTGTGAGCATTTTTATAATAGTTTTAACTAAACATCGTGGTTGATCATAAAGTATATAAAACTTCCAGGGACTGCCTTTCCTCTGGTAGAATATAGTGAAATAGCGAGATGTTATGTCTTGGTTCTAAGGGATATCGATTTACTATTAGATGCGTATTGTGGGATGTTCACGAGCAGCCATTGTGAATACTTATCGAAAGTGGTGTATGGTAAACCGGCAAATCATAAACAGCGGTTTGTTGGTCCGATTCACTAACTCCAGAGGAGAGCGGAGACTGTTACGTATTGCTTGCCATGACCAAAGTGCTGTAATGATTACTACGCCAATAGCTACAACAGAGACAATTTAAGGCGGCGTGTCTCAAAATATAATGTGGTGTTCACTGCTGCGCAGGTGGAGTCTAATTATGTCTCTGCGCTGACTGTTTGTCATCGCCAATAGCACTTGTAAAGGGTATGGAATATCAGCATTGGTGCATAGAAGAAAGATAGAAAGTCACCTGGTTCAACGAATTATTATTTTAGTCAATTACATTGCGATTGAGCTCAAATACACCAATTTCCAATGAACATCTTGTCACCTGGGTGCCTAGTTAGCCAGATAGAAGGTGGTATATGTTGTAAGTGTTATTTTGTGGATCATGTTAGAACCCAATACTCCATAGAACAATCCTTGAAGTCTCTGCACTATGTTATAAATATTGTAGATGCAACTGCACTCCCGGAGGGTGATGGCATCTATTAACATGATAACGTACCATGTCATAAGGGTCGTAACGTATGAAAGAGGGGTTACAGAAACAACCTGATGCTTTTAAAATCGTATCTTGATCTCCGAATTAATCCAAACAAATTCATTTGAATGTGCGTGTTTCCATCGGGAAAATGGATATTGTGCTGTTTAACTACAGTCTTCTTGCAATGTGCTGGAATTGCTGGAGAAGTCGGTGTGTTCTAGGTACCAGATTCTCCTCAGATTACCTATCAGTCAATCACCTTATCAAGTCAATGTCAAATGGTCTTACGGTAATAGTTCCTTAGTGTACACCCAACCAGGGTGCATAGGAAAGTCTCTTTAACCTGAAAATACTTGAAAGGGGAAATTTCTGCTACGCAAGTGAAGTTCACGGTATACTAAGGTGACTACGTCTTACCTAATGCAAACAACAGCAACACACCTAGTGACAAAATTTGGAAAATAGGCATTCCAAATTGAAAACGAAAAGAGATAGAGTAAAATTTCCAATTAGAATGTTTTGGAGAATCAACTGTTTTGTACGAAACAACATTTGGTTCATACAGATGAAATAAATTGTTGTCTATATACCTACAAATTGTTAGATTTTTTACCAACATTGTTTGGTCGGACGAGGCACTGTTTCAACTTTATTACCAAACCGACACAATGCTCTCTACTGAGTGATGGGAAATCCCAGGAAGGAGCTGTCCACCAGATACCAAGTGTACTGATCCCTTAACGTGTAGTGCAGTATCTGAAGGGATCACTTTCGGAGACTTGTGTTATACGAAGGTATATTAAACAGATAGAGGAACCTGTAACTATTACAAGATATCATGCCTGACTTTGTAGATGAATTTTTCTTATCTGCATTACGCTTTGTGGGATTTCAACACGACTGTGATCCTGTACACCTGACAGCTAGAGTCCGAAGAATTCTCAAAGATTGTTTTGAATAACAAATTATTGGATATGGTGGAAATGTTGAATGCCCCCCGCAATCATTTCTCTGAATTCTGATGAATTTCTTCATGGGGATTTACATGAAAGATCAGGTTTATGCGACTTCACATACAATTTTTTTTTCTTGGATCTACTTCGTCGTATAGCACATACTAGCAATAGCATGATACTCTCCATGCTGATAAATGTACAAACAGAACAACTTTCTGAATACGTATGTGTATTATGAGTAATGGTGAAATCTTCTAACATTACATTAATTCCAATTGGCATTCGTTGACACTACAATCGTCCTGATATTACATTGCTATCACTTAGTGAAAATACGCATTTGCGTTGTTTTGTGTGATTTCAGCAAACTGTATTGACGTAAACACATAGTTTAAGCTATAAATTGTGCACATTTTTTCAAATCTATGACTATTCCTTTAAAATCTTTACACAAAAAGGAGCGCATTGATTTCGGACGTTCTTGGATAGGCAGGCGACGATATTATTCGTCTCAACTAAATGTTGTTTGGTACTAACTAGTTGATATTCTAAACTTTCTAACTCGAAATTTTGACCTATCTCTTTTCATTTTCGATTTGCAAAGCCTATCTTCCAAGTTTCGTCGTTAGAGGCGTTGAATTAAGTCGGGTGTAGTGGCTTTACTTCCTTGCAAAGCTCCGTTCGTAGGTATTTTCGAGTTAAAAGGACTTTCCTACGCACCCAGTATATAAAGTCACATAAAGAAAAGGATGGCATTGAATATTATGGTATGTTTTGTACTTTTATAAACTCTTTATTTTAAAGAGGTTTACTCGCAGTGTACATAAAGTATTAAAAATGTATAAAAAATATTTTGTAAGTTATGAAAATAATTTTCAGGCAAATGGAAATAAATATGCATACAATGTTTTTTTTTCATACATTAATAGACATGTTTAAGTTTTTGTTTTGAAACTTTAAAAGTATGCCTTATTTTTTCATGTTTACAGAAAGGAATAATAACTATTCTTGGTTTTAAGAATATAAAGTTCAGGAAAGTCGGAAACATCTATACCGGCAATGTTAAATTGGCTGTTTTTGATGTACCTTTTCTCAAAATCAGTTACATGTAAATGCTTGAAATTTTCCGTACTACTAAAGTACACCTTTATCATTATACTAAAATGAGCTTTTAGCTAATTTTAAATTTTTTCATACTTAATAAAATATTTGATCAAACATAGAGAAATTTGACCCATTTTTCACATAAAAAACTGTAAAAAATCAATATTTCTTACAAAATGCTCATTTTAGTATATATTAGCTATCATTATAATTACATGATAAAAAATTTACTTGCCTGTGAGCAGTAGTTTCTCAGAAAAGATACATCGAACATCAAAAATTTACATTTTGAGATAAATTGATTTTAATGAATACAGTGAAACTTCTAATCGGCTAGGAAATAAAAAAATAAAAGTCTTAATTTACAATAAAAGATAAATGTTTTGGTTTATATTAGACGTTCACAACTTTTAAGCAGAAACGAAGTACTTAATTTACATTTTCGCCTTTCAAATAGGCGTGGCCCAGTTTCAACGATTATTTAAAAATAGGTTTTAAGGGCTTCTAATTATCCTAGGGGTTAAGGTGAGGTATTTTTAGAAAGGTTAAAATCTATACAGTTTGAAAATGTAAAAATAGCAAATTGTCAAATAAATAAATAAGATTTTAGCTTTCCAACACCTCTTAATGAAATGTATAAGATATGATTTATGATTGATATGATTTGAAGAAATATAGAACATATATGCATTTATATGTTTCTATAAATTATAAATCAATGAATTAAAGCAGAATAATAATTTGACTGGGCAATTATTTTCGGTACTAAATTAAGGCAGTCAGTCAATTGTGTGTGTGTATGTGTGAATAACTAAACTTTTTTTAACTAAATTATATAATAGAGTCAGCAAATTTTCACTTATTTGATATAAAATGTTTTGATACAGCAATTTAATAGTTCTTTCAATTGTATAGCCATTGAATGCAATTGAAATAATAGACATGAAATCTTCAGTGTTTAAGATAAATAAAAAAAAGTTTTGTCTCGAAAGACATTTTAAGAAATTTCCCTTTTCTTTACTTTCCAGCCCAGAACTGCTGAAACTTTAAACACTTCCTTATTTGTTTTAGAACAAAAACTTTTCCAGCAAATTCAATACTAAGTCTACAACAGGGTAGTATTTCCCGTTTTCATCATTTTAAAGTCAAATAAAGACAGAGCCTAGATTTTTTTTGCTTCCCGTTTGCCCGGTACGGTTTTGTATAATACCATTATAGTAATAAAAAATATCGGGAATATATTTGGAATCAAATTATATACTGAGTTATTTATTTATTGTACAAAAATATATTAATTTTATCCATGATAATTTTCTTAAGGAAGTATAAAATTGTTTATCTGAAAACATTTATTAGTTGATTGATGTTCAGTTACTTAAAAGAAATAAAATTCTATAATACACAAAATATTTCAGCATAATTTTAAAATGCAAAATGCACATTTATTTTTGAATTTATTTTTAATAAAAACGTAAAAAAACCACCAAATGTGGGAAAAAGTGAATGATTCAATTCGAGGAAAATTATTATTTTGGAATATTAAATATAATTAGAAAATTATTATGCTAAATCCACTTGATCATCTGAAAGGTCCTAAATTATAAAACAAATTTTTTATGTGGATTAAAACAATGTGTTAAACATTTGCGAGCATAATTTTTTTTTATAAAAAAATATGAATTTTGATACAAGTAATGATAAATAATATATTTTATTTATTAATACTTTACAATAATATAAATTATGAAAATTTAAGAAGATATGGAGTTTTTTTTATGTATTAGGAGGAGGTTGATGCCTAGTTATACTTATCATGAAATTCTTGTGTATCCAGAATTTTTTGGAGAAGTCAGAACTAAAATATTTCTAGTTCTTGATCTCACGATCTGAGCCAATAGCTTTCTGAAGTTCCCTCAAACAGATTGAATCAACTAAAATTGTAAAAAGCTAAGACTTAAAAATTGCTCTCAAAATGCTTCCTTTGAGTTATTAGCCTAAGCACTAAGTTTCTTTTTGGGCTAGTTATAAATTATTCCCGTGTCACTCTTTCATTTGGAAAGAGCTTTATTAGATGTACTTTTTAGTAATAAGCCTCTTAATAGAGTTTAATAATGGTTAGTTAACATGGTGAGCGAGTAACTGTCTTCAAAATTTTGAAGAAAGATACTAACCTTAAGACAACTGTGGTCCATGAACCCATGAAATCCCGGGGTTCCTCAGCGCCTTCCATGAAGGTATCTTGTTTAATATTAAGATTCCTTTCTTTTACAGACTCTGAAAAGCCTCGTGGAAAAATTAAAAGATGTGCC
>BMAV01006396.1:312467-333277 GCA_019973955.1 Trichonephila inaurata madagascariensis
TTTGATTTGCTGTAATCTCATGATGAGTGATTTTCACTACTCTTTCAGAGAAAAAAACAAATCCCAGACCCAGAATCGAAAAAATTTAGGAACATAAGAAATTCATCACTGTGATTATTTTTGAAATACTGTACATTATAGCTGTAATCTGTTTTTGCTGTTAATCTGTTTGACCTTCTAAGTTATTGGTACAATTAGTTATGACTCCTCTCTTATGCGTTTGTTTCTCATTTAGGAAAGTTGTAAGTAATGTATTTCTCTGTCGCGCTTTTTTCCATGCAAAAGTGTTTTATGATATTTGGAAAACCACGCACTTTGAAGGATTACTTGGCCAAGACTTATTTTTATGAGTATTCTCAAACATATAAAGCATAATGAAAAAAGTTTTACACAATTTTTTAGAAGTAACATAAATATTATCATAATGAATACACTTTTAACCCGGAAGTATCGCGCCGGACACACAGATCACAAAATCGTTAATTCTGGCAAATCTGTTTATTTGTTACGAAGGAAAAATTGAAAAGTTCTTTAAAGTAGGTAAGTTTACTTTCTCTTAATTAAATATTTCACTGGAATCATGATTTGTATCGTTTACAATAAAATAATTATAAAAAAAACGATTGGGGTGACTCAATCACCTCGCGTGACCATTCACGCTAGTATCGACTGTGTGTCTGCCACCGGGATAAAACATTTTGAAGTCTTCTAGCTTTAAATATTAAAAATAACACTATTATTCTTCATTGGAATTTTATATTATTTTTCATTGTTTAACATTAGTTCTAAATGCTAATTCTGTGAGGCTTAAAACTAATTATAATATGAGCATTCTTTTTAAAATATCATTTTACATTTTCGTAAACATTGTCGCGCATATGGGTTTACTCTCCTGACAATTCAGCTATTTATCAAGAACGTTTTAGTTTTTTAAAAAATGAACTCGTTCGAAGAGGGGATTTTTCAGACAGTATAATTTTAATGTATCAGTGCTGCACAAGGTATTTTATAACTAATTTATTAATACTAAATTAAGAGCAAGTTTAATAAGTATTAGCGACTTCCGTGGGCTTGTCTTGCGGAGGAAAGTTTTTACTTACGATTTACTTACGATTTTACTTACGAAAGGCTTACGATTAGAAATTGACACTCCGAGTGCATTTTCTATATATTTGGCTGAGATCTATATTTTGAATTGAAAGCAGACACCGCATTTTACAATCTGTTCCAATTTAAAAATTGCAGAAAAAAATAAATAAAATATATATTACTTAAAAGTTACATATATAAAATTTAATATACTTATCTTATTAATTTGTACGGTTTATATAATTAAGATAGTTTTGTAGCTTTAGTGTCAAAGTGCATTATTTTTGCATTCAATACATTATTATTGTTTAAGGTTGGCGCAATAAAAATTATGATTGAAAAGTGGGTCGCCAGTATTGAACGTTTGAGAAGCACTGACTTATGTTATTAATTTGCACGGTTTATAATTAAGATCGCGTATTGTAGCTTTAGCATCAAAGTGCATTATTATTGCATTCAGTACATTATTAATGTATAAGGGGGTCGCGATAAAAATTGTAATTGAAAAGGGGGTTGCCAGTATTCAAAGTTTGAGAAGCACTGTAATACATAATTAACGCTAGTTGAAAATATGCAATTAATTTTTATATATTTTCGAGGCATTATCATTCATCTGGAGATCGTTTTTAATAGTTTCAGCGATTATAAGAATAAAAGGCATCCGTGGAACAAACATTGGCTATTATGGTCGTGTGTAGTTAAATAGCTAATAAGATAATTACCAAACAACTTTCCAACTATTAGACTACAGAAGATATCCGTGATTTTCTTATGTATGGGCAATATTACTTTGATTATTTTTATAATTATTTTAACATTTGAAATACTATTTAACTCAATTTGTATTGAAAATGTAATTTGATGCAAATAATTTGATTTGGTTTCAATATAATATATTATAAGGAATATGAAAGTTCTAATAATGGAATAACTTTCATAAAATTTTGCGCCTTCGTTTCTTTTCCTTTGCTTGTGTATTTATTCTATTTCAGTTATTTTTATATATGTATTTACTTTATTTAATTCCTTCATTCATTATGAAATTGTTGTTGTTTACTCATTTTTCCATCGTTTTGCAAACGCAAGAATTTCCAGACTGAGAATTTGAAATGATTTAGCTAGTGTGGAAAAGACACCGTATCATGGAGCAATTTCAGTTTAATGTAACGTATTATTGTACGGAATGTATTTTTCTATGAAAAACATGCTATTAGAGTTTTAAAAAATTCCTATAAAAAAAGGTTTTATTAAAATGTCATATTTGGGAAAACTTATCATGTTCTTCATCACGTAATTCTTTACATTTCAAAATATAACTATTTATTATTACCCCAAACAAATTTGCATATTAAATATTTTTTTCGATTAAATGTAAGATATAAATTAATGCATCCTCAATCATTTATAATTATGCAAAATGATATTATTACGTGGAATGGCTGTTTCTACCATTTTCTAAGATAAAAAAAATATTTTTCTTATTTTAATTTGACAGTATTTGTCAAAACGCCCTATTACAATTATAGCAGTGCTTCTCAAACTGTAGGGCGCGCCCCCCTAGAGGGGCGTGATGACCTTAGGAGGGGGGCGCGAGCATGTTAAAAAATTGAAAACAAAAGATTTAAAAAAAATTATTAATTTATTGAAAGTAAGCAAACAAGATGCATTCTGACATAATTAGAAAAACATTTATACTGATATAATACACTTATAAATGTATCAGTACTGCACAATGTATTTTATATTTAATGTAACTGTACTAAGGTAAGAATAAATTCAATAATTTATAGTGATTCCACAGGTTTGTGGGTTTGCCATAAAATTATATGCAAAAATTAACAGTTATCTTCATAACTTATTGATAATTGTGTATAATTAATCCCTTAACTGCCGATTAAAAGTTACGCAATTCACTCCCCTATGCCACCGTTTTGCACGCGTATGTGATGTATTGGGGCTACGAGAAAGGGAATAAATAAGCAAATGCCCTGGAATCAGTAAATTCTTCACAAACACCGTCAAGGTCATTTTATTGCATTCCAAAGCCTTTGGAATAATTTTAGATATCAGCGAACATAAAAGATCGTATTTCGGAAGGACGTATATATACGCCGGGGGCAGTTAATGCTTTGGCTGAGTGAGACGTTTATATGCGCCAGTGGCACTTAAGAGTTTAAAGTCGTATTGTAGCTTTAGCATCCAAGTGTCACATTTTCGAAATCAATACAATGTTATTGAATGGAGGGGGGCGATGAAAATTATGATTGAATATTGGTTCACAAGTATTGAAAGTTTGAGAAGCACTGAATTAGAGGTTTTATAACAAAAAGCTTTTCCATTTATTGCTTATAAAAAACATTTGGAACTTTACTTTAAAACTCAAAATTAAGATGTTGGTCTTTTATCGTTTCTGAATAGTAAAACCGAATGTAAATTAATAAATCACTTTTTAATCATTAGGCTTAGCTGTCGCTTCTGTATAACGTAACTAATGTTAGCATACTGATTGTTTCAATCAAGCAGAGAAAAGTTATAAAAAAAACACTACCAGATTTGCGAGTGTAATTTTAAATATTAGCAAATGTAATCTTAGCAGCAAAATAATACTAAATACAGTTATTATTTACCATTTTAACTGTTACAAAGGTAACCCCATTAAATGACAATCGAAGAAAAGTTTTGCAGACTGATTTTACAGATAACATCAATACTTATTACCACAGGTACAATTTTCTCCTAGTTTCAAATATTCCAATCCATTACTTGATTTCAATACCTCCTCCGGCATATCAAGTAATATCAGGGGATTCCTTTTAAAAAATTTATTTGCGCCTGAATTTTTCCAAAAACTTTTCAAAAGCCGTAAAAGTATTGAATGAAAGCTGAATTCATTATTCAAATGCTTCACTTCTCAAATGAGGAATCGGAATAAATGTTGTTCATCTATTGGTAGAAATAATTCCCTGAAAGTAATGTTATAAAGTATACCGCACACATGTCAATTTATTATGTTTTTTGAAGAAAGATTTTGTTGAAGTTCTTACTTCAGGCTGTATTAAATTCTAGAGCAAATAAGAATAAGACACGAGGATAAAAGCTGAGCCCTTGTGAAAGATTCTTTAAAACACAAATGTTGGATCAGTCGAGGAATATAATTTACATAGTAATATATCATGTTATGTTATTAAGTAAATTTAATAAATTGAAAAGTAGGGCAACCACAAACTAGAAAGCAAATAAATCACAAGTTGATAACTGGCTATTTTTCAAAGATTTCTTCTTAAACTAAAGTGGAATTTTTTTTAAGGTTACTAAAAATTTTTAACTGACGCCTTCTTAGGGAAGAAATGTGATTTACAGCAGTTTAGTATTATGTAAATCAGTTTAAAAAGAAGATTATTATATTGATATATTACTGGACTAAATATCCACTTGAATAATTACTCTAGTGAGTTTTACTGTCAAGAAAAATTATTTATAAATGCACTAAATTCATGATGGTCACATGATAAAGGCAATCACGTATTTCCCATTGATTAAAAATTGACATACGTAGTTGTTCAACTTGTAAAGTTTAGATAACATTTGAAATTTGATGTTTGGGTGAAGAGTTCACGTGATAAAACTCTTCAAAAAGTTTTCAAGATTAAAAAAAATCTACATTATACGAATACGTTTAAATTAAGAGCATTTTGCTTAACTATATGCATTATTATATCGTTGACAAATACGTACTTTTTAAAAGAAAGTTTCTGCAAAAAGCAAAAGTTGACAACAGTGAAGCACTTGAACTAAATGGCTGGAAACGCGTGATTATATTTATGCTATAATTATGATGTCACATTAATTTATGAACTGATTGGCTGAAAACACGTGAATGAGTTATCATGTGACTAATGACGTCACATGAATTTAGTCCATTGATTTCAGATTAGTTTGATTGAGACATCTTTCTCTGAGGTTTGGTATTGTTATGCTTAGAAGGGCTGTAGTAGAAACCTGTGTTTAAGTTTTCTAATAATTAGATTAAATAAAATATAATTCTTTACGGTATTTATTTGATCTTCCCCTGCAACACTTAAGCTATAGTTAATAAATAAAGATCTTGATATTGACCTGTTCCTGTGAAGTGCGTAACCGTTTTTACAACTGCTAACAAGTCGGGTTTTAGTCAAAATCTTACGTATGCGGAATCCTTGTAAATTGGCAGAGAATTTGAGGGTTTCTAATTTTTAGTATATGAGAAGTAAAAAATATTGACATATAAATATTTATTTAATTAATCACGCATTTCTTAGTCATGTTAAGAATTTATATTTGAAAAATTGTATTGATAAAATTTTTACTTTTAACTGCTTAAACAATCTTCAAAATTTTCACTTCTCCTGACTTCATACATTTAGTACCTACTTAGATAATTTAAAAACTTAATTATCATTTTCGATAGTTTTTCATTTAAAAAAATTTAAATTTCTTTTAAATTTGCTTTATTCTACAATCGAGCATTCCATGTTAACCATATTTATTGAGAAGTCGCACATTTACTTTTCATAATGAGGTAAAAAGAAACAACAAAATGGGATGCATTATTAATAACTACAATGCAGGATTATATTAAAAAAAAATAGGAGCTTTATATAATAACTTGTCTTGATGAAATGATTATATTAAAGTTAATTTTTTTAAATATGGATTCAAATAAATCACAAGAAGTTAAAGGAACATTAATTATATATTGTTTAAATATTCACATAGGTGAAGAATTTCTGGACCCATATCTATGACCTTATAAGAAGGAAAGGGGATATATTTTAATACATTTCCCACAAAATAACCATAAAATCCGGCGTATAACACGCACTTTTAACAAAAAATAAAACCTAAATTTACGGGTGCGCGTTATACGTCGGGTATAAAAATGATAGCTTTAAAAATAAAATAAGTTATGAGCATAAAAAGAGAGAAAATTATATCTCTATATGCATCGAAATAATGTTTATTTTTAAGTATTGACATACCTTAGGAACCTCAAGAGTGGTAATTTTAGATGTATACTATATTTAAGCCTTCTGGTATAATACATGGAATAAATGACAGGAAAATATAGTAGCAGTGCATAGGAACATTTCAAGTTTCTTCGTCAGAAAGAGAGTGTGCGTTATATGGCAAATATACCTAAAAATTAAAAAGTGCAGCTTAAAAGTATAGGTGGGCGTTATACGGCGGAGCTCGCTATACGCTGGATTTTACGGTAGATACTTGATTGCAAACATTTCTGCGTCATCACTTTTAGAGAACAGGCTTTAGTAATCCATAGTTTAAACCACATCACGCGAATACTTAGTAAATGGATGGCATACCATTTAACATATTACATTTATTTTAAATAGAAAGATCGAAATTAGATTTTTTTTTTCATGTTTCATAAAAACCCCGACCATTATAGCCTACTGTTTGTGTATAAATTTCCCTCTTATAATAAACTTTACTTAAAATTTCCTTTGGTGTTGAAAATATATACTATTCCCAAATTATTTTATTTATATATTCAACTCGGAATCTATTTCGTAAGTAATTCAAATATTTCATATACATTTTTTCCTTAAGGAAAAATATGCGCACGTTTTTATGGCAAGAATTTCTAAAAAAATAGTTTCCCTTTAATTTCGTTTATGCAACGCTTCCTAAAATTTAAAAAGTTTCTATTTTTCGAATGAAAGAATAATTATCCAGGTTTTAGGAGTTATAACTTACTTTTGTTTTTAAAATATAAAATCTTCCTTCACTCTTAAGTATATAAAAAGTAATCGCCAGATTGAAATACTAATTTCCTAGCACATTTAAACTCATAAAATTTTAATCACTTGTCATTCCTATTATGCAAAGTTTCTACTTTGCATGTTTAATTCGTAGACATTAGCAAATGAATATTTGAAGAAGGGTTATATAAAGCCTCTTCCCCTATTAGAAGCATTTAAGCTATGCAAAGAAAAGAAATATTTTCCATGTAGACTCGGAATCTTGCTTTATCCTAACGAAATTAAAAGAAAGCAAACTTAGATCAAAGAATACGAAAGAGCAAAAAATAAGAAAGTTTTCCCGGGGCTCTTTATCCATTTATTAAACTTCCCAACATATAGGGAATTTGCGACCCGAATTATGAAAGCAGAATTCTCAATAAAAGAAAGATGAAAGGAGAAAAAACAAATAAGAAATAATAAAAAAATCTAGTCTCATACTACAAAGTAATTTTTGGATTAAAACGAACAACTTATAGAAAAGATCCATGCCGCCATTTTGAAAAACGAGGATATAAAAATAAAAATAAAAAGATTTTGAGTAGCAGTCGTAGTTATTAATCAGCAGCAGACGAGAAAGGGGAAATATCATTTCTTTCAACGGAAACCTTGCGAATAATCAACTTGAAGAATCGGCTGAGGTTCTTCCTGTGGCTATTCATCGCAGAAATTGCATTTAGCTGTGTTTTGTCTAGCGGGGTCTTTTTAGGGAGAAAAAAAATTTTCTCTTCCAGGAAATTGTTATGGATGAATGAAATTCTTTCTGTTTTTTGCTTCCTCGCAAATGTTTTATGAATTACGGAATTAGGATATTTTATAACTTTTGAAAGTTTGTCTTTTTAACGACACTGATGGATTTTGAAATAGTTGCGTTATGGTATTAAATTATATTTGTCCTTAATGTATATTATGAAGTGTTTTAATTCATCCTTTGTTAATACTTTATAATAAGTGAATCAAATTTTTTTTAACTATCTAAATTAGGGGTGTCCAACACTCGGCCCGCGGGCCGCATGTAGCCCACCAGTACGTAAGTTGCGGCCCGCCGACTATTTTAAAAAATTTTTAAATATCAGGTTTTTAAAGTTTTTTTCATTTTGAAATTTATTTGAGGGGAAATTTATAAATAGAAATATATATAAATCTACAATGTATTTGCCTGTTACCCGTTCTTGTTTTAAAATAAATTCTTTTTGATAATAGAAATGTCCTTTAGATTAAAATAGATATATATTTTCTCAAACAGTTACATTTGATTTTTCTATAGTATATTACTTTTTCAATAAATTTCGAATTGCATTATGCATATCCTTTACTATGAATGGTACATGATTTTTTGTGTATGTGACTTTCATTTCTCCTCCTCCTTTTCTATTTGGAGTACCCAAAAAGCAAGAGGCAGTCAGAGATGTTTTTTAAAGTTTAAAAAAATATATTCAGGACGGTTAAGATAAAGGGCAACGTATACTTAATCTTTTGCGAATGACAGCACTATTAAATTTCAAGAATGAGCAACGAAAGATTAATTCAAAAGGAACACCGTAATTTTCAAGAAAATAGCAACTGTAATATTTTAAACATTTTTTGATCATTGCATTATTATATTACATAAACATTATTATATTATCTATGTCTGTATGCATGAAAAATAATGAAAACAATATTAATAATTCATTCTGTTTTAAATTTTCACTCAATAAATGGGTTTTTTTTTGTTTCCAAATCTGATATAAAGGTACGTATTTTTATGTGCTGCCCGCTAGATTATGTTTTTCCGAAGTGGCCCACAAGATGATTTGGGGTGGGCACCCCTGATCTAAATCAAGAAAGGCCAACTTGTTTTGGCTTGCGGGCCACATCTTAGGAGCAGAAGATACTGTAGGCCTGCACCTTTTTAAATGATTGCATTCATTAAAAATAATAAATATAAGTTAGAAAATAGTGCCAGTTTAATTTAATTCATTTTTTGTTCTAATTTCATATAATCTATAATTGCAAGCACATTTCATTTTAGAATCAATTTAATGAGACAAATGTATCCTACCACACTTTTTTTACGATCTTGTTTTGTGAGTGAGATTACTTGGTGTGAAATTCTAATCACAGCCTGCAAGTTTATGTCAACCAACTTGCATCTATATTTATTCTTGAATCTTCATACAAGAAAAACTTAGCTCACAAATATACGTCGACTAAAATATAATTAACAATTTCCCCTGAAGTTTCTTCATCAATGGACTGACAGAGATATGTAAAAGTCAATGCCATAGCGTTAAACATATCCTTCACACTGTGTTCTGAATTCAAGTCAATAAGTTCAAGCTTTACATCTTGACGTGCTGTATCAATATCAAATGTAATGAGCAAATTGAATTTAGGATAACTATTCTTAAAATTCTGAAATTTTCTTGTGATTTCGTCGTCAAAACTCTGCAGACTATCTCTTAGTAGAAATACTTTCAGGTACTTTGTTTTCCTAATTGTTAAAAACAAAAGATAAATCTTTGATCGCGTGCAGGAAATAAATCTTGGTTTAAGGTATCCGACTACGTACGGAACCATGATTTTAAAAAAGCGCATAGATGTATAATTTTCATGATATTTAGTGTCACTTAGATTAGAATACATGTATAAAATTGTTTTAAGGACATTATGACCAAAAAAAATTATTTAAATACAATATTTTGGCAAAAAATTAACTTAGAATAACCTTTTTTCCAAATGTTCTCCTTTTATAAAAAATTCTTTTATTGTATTAATATTTTGCCTGTATATAGCTCATACCTCTGTTCAGAGGCTCAACCAGGACTTATGAAAAATTCAAATTATTTTCAGAGTTACAAACATTTGAAATAATTATCGACGTATTTTCTTAAAATTTCTCCCTTCTGTTTTCATAAAACATGGATAAACCGACTTCCGAGTTATGCATTTCAAAAATTCTAGTTGAGCCTCTGTACAGAGGTCTGAGCTGAATGCAGGCAAAATATTAATACAATAGAAGCATTTTTTACAAAAGGAGAACATTTGGAAAAAAGGTTATTCTAAGTTAATTTCTTACCAAAATATTGTGTTTATATAATTTTTTTTTATGTCATAATATCCTTAAGACAATTTTATACATGTATTCTAATCTAAGTGACACAAAATATCACAAATATTATCTATTTACACGCTTTTGAAAAATCACGGTTCCGAACATAGTCGGATACCTTAAAGCGGATATTCTGACTGTCTTTGGGGTGGCCGCGGTAGTCGAGTGGTCAAGGTATCAGATCGTGGCTTGCCTTGTCACAAGCACGGGCCCAGTGCCACTAATACTCGCCGTGTAGAGGAGCGATGCACGTTTAATCTGTCGAGAGCTCAAACCGTTGGTGTGGTTTGGTAGTTAGGAGAGGGGATGTGCCAGCTCAGATGTCGTCCACGTTACTTAACCATGGTTCAAAATTACATGGTTCGTCGCCAAAAGCCCTCGTGTAGCTGACCAGTGCGCGCAATTTCATTTTTGGTCTTTCCGAGTGCCAGATTGGGAAAACTGCCCACTGTGCGACGTTAATATTCACTCACTCACTCACTGTCTTTTGGCGGGCTGTATATAAACTCTTTGTTGGCCGCTAGTTGCCCGCCCATGACCTAAACCAATTATAGTGTTTTCCCTTCACTTTAAATGAGGAGATATTTCTCAAAATTTTAGAATTAGTCTTTGGTTTCCCCGCATTTGTTTTTTCTATTTTTGTCTAATATATTATTTGTTTCCGTAAGCCAAGGTTTGAATTTTTAGGCTTCTGAAATGAAGATTTGGTAGTAGTCTTTTTAAACGAAACAGCAACAACAAAACTATTTAATAGCTAGAAAACCCCAAGGACTTCGATGTTAGATTCCCGTAACTTGATAATTAATCACAAACAACAATTTTATGATACAATCTGATATTATTCCGTTGTTTAATCTTTTGCATTAAAAAGAATGCTTATAGTTCCATTTTCATTTGGGTATCACAATCTCACAAGTTCAAATAGTTCTCAGTTAAGGTCAAAGAAAGCTCATAATATTTAAGACATTTATTTTTAAATAAAAAGAAACGAGACTGATTAATACATTCTGATATTTTTTTTTTTTTTTTTTTTATTATTTTTTATAAATTTTTTTTTTTAAAAAAAAAAAAAATTATTGAAAAAAAATCAGAGATAAGGCTTAGATATTTTCCAATAATTTTTTTAGAATTTCTTTAAAAGTAATAACAAAATTTAAAATTTATTCAAATCTTAGATAAGATATTTTAAATAAATTCATTTTATTTAATATGAAAATGATAAAAATCAAAACTAAAATTTGTTAATTTATTGAAATTAATTACTTATAATTTGTTTTCAGTACTTATTACGTATTATTACTTTTTATATTTTTATTGTGTTGTGTTAGTATTAAAAATTATTTTTTCCCTGAATTCACACTGACTGGAAACAAATTAATCTATTGAACTTTCTGGCAATCGCAACAATAAAAAAGTTTTATTCAAATTTCGAAGAATGATTCAATATTTTTCGATATTATAAGCTTTTGCATACTTAACTAGTTTTTAGGGTTGAATTACCTTGAACACCTGAATAACATATAATTTTATATGGATTTGTTGTAGTTATTAAGGAAATAAAAATATTGTAAATTTAACCTAAGCGTTTTAATTTTAGAAAAAAGTGAGGGAAAGTCGAATTTTAAATTAAATGTACCAACTAATACTCTGGAAAATTTGGATGATTTCAAAAATTTCTCTTAGATTTATGTATATATATTTTTTAATTTAAAATTTAAAAAAAAACACCTTCATATCTCTCAATATACTTATATGTGTCTCTGAAAATACCATTTTTTTTTTCAAGATTGAAAAATCCCATCGTTTCTTTTAAGATAAAATAGAAACGTGTTCGTTATTTTGATATAAACAAAAACATCTGGAGGTGTTCTTTGAAAGATTGATATAATAATATACAACACAAAACCGACAATGACTCAATAATGTTCACAGCAATATGGAAAAGGTTAGTTATTGGATAAATGGTACATGTCTCTCACCTATCTATTTGAATTTACATATCTACACTTAATAATGTACATAACATAAGAAATATTCTCAACTTAGATACAAATAGACAGATGTATAGAGCATTAATCTATTGGGAAATACATACCAGAATGATTCGAATGCTTAGTTGCTCAATATCCCTTCCATGTATTATATGAATAGGAGTTTAGTCTATTCCAAATTCCCGGGGAGAAATCATTGACTATATGATAGGGTACATAAGAAGACTAATCTTCAATTCTTTATAAATCCGTGTTCGTCGAATTTTCTCTCTCTTTCTTTTCTTTTTCCTTTTCCTTTCTTTCTTATTCCTAAGCCTTAGAGTTCGCTATTTTATTTTTTGTGAATTTGACCTATATAGTTTTGCTATATTCAAATATATTGCTTAGCATAAAGTTAAATTTGTAACAATTTAGTACATTATTAATGGCTATACATACTCGTATGCTATACAGTGAAATGTTTTTCGGATGTTCTTTGGGATGTAATTATGTGTGAAAGGATTATGGAAGTTATGATAATCACGCATGCCATCATTCATATAGTTTCATTTTTAATTTGGAAGATGACACATTACACAAGTTACGCAGTAAGTAACATGCATTAATCATAAAAGTTGCTACAACACGAAAACTCACGTGCAAAGTGTGGGAAGGGCAAAAGTGTCCTTTCCGTCAACAAACCTTCAACTGTTTTTTGAAAAACTTCCGGGAATGTGTTTTACAGAATAAAACTGATTATATTTTTGAAATCAGTTGATCAGGTCTGGTGGATGATGCAATATCGGGTCAGCTCGCAACAAAAGTTGACAACGTGGGATGTTTTGAAGACCGCGTTACTGTTAAAATACTACTTCTGTTAAACCGGTAATTTAAAACAAAACTAAAGATATCGTGATGTCTCTGGAAGGATTAAAAAAAATCAATTAAAAATAGTTCTTTCAGGAGAACCGGAACAAAATATATTTTTATACATAGGCAATAATTCAATAGGTCAAGAAAAATTTTTGAAAATATGAAAATGCTCTCAATTATTAACTTTACCGTATGTTTTTATTTATTATGCTATCATACCTAACTATAATAATTTATGCATCTTGAATTAATAATTTTGAAAACATACTAAAATATGAGTATTTAAAACTATTACACTTAAGGACTCTTAGAGACTTTTTTTGAGACTCAAAAATTTCGATCACTCTTTTAGTGCTTAAAACATGATTTATATTCTTATTTTAAAAACACTTTCTGTTTTGAATTTCAGTTTAAGGTATCCGACTACGTTCGGAAGCTTGATTTTGCAAAAGCAGCATAGAAATGGATAATATTTCTGATATTTAGTGTCACTTAGATTAGAAAATGTATAAAAATTGTTTTAAGAATAGTATTACAATAAAAAATTATTTAAAAAAAATATTTTGACAAAAATTGAACATAGAATGACCCATTTTCAAAATATTCTCCTTTTGTGAAATATGCTTCTATTATAATAATATTTTGCTTGTATATAGCTCAGACCTCTATACAGAGGCTAAACTAGAATTTTTGGAATATATAACTTAGAAGTGGATTTATCCGTGTTTTACGACAACAGAGGGGAGAAATTTTAAGAAATAAACGCCGATAATTATTTCAAATGGTTGTAACTCTGAAAATAATGTGAATTTTTCAAAACTCATATTTGAGCCTCTGTACAAAGGTCTTAACTATAAACAGGCAAAATATTATTATAATAGAAGCATTTTTCACAAAATTAGAACATTTTGTGTGAAAAAAGGTTATTCTAAGTTAATTTTTCGCTGAAATATTGTATTTAAATAATTTTTTTTGTCAAAATGTCCTTAAAACAATTGTATACATGTATTCTAATCTAAATGACACTAAATATCATAAAAAGTATCTATTTATGCCTCTTTTTAAAATCACGGTTCCGAACGGAGTCGGATACCTTAAGCAGAGGAGTTGTCTAAGTAATTCTTTTTAAAAATATCTGAGTATATTTTTAATGGTATTTTATATAGAGTCACGATTTCACTGGTTAAGAATAATTTCGTCGTTTTAAATATATAAAACTCTATAACCTAATGCTGTCTTTGCCTAGAGATACAAAAGTTCAATACATTCTTTTAAAAAGAAATCTGTCCTGGAATTAATTTTATATTTTAATCTTGCTTGTGCTTAGCAATACATTTTTTTACTATACTCTTCTGTTACAGTAATCCCAGTAATCCTACTTTTAGTATATAAAATATTTCCATTCTTTGTATTCTGTTTCATAAAAAATGCCAACTGGATTTTTAAACTTATGTTAAAGTCAAGAAAAGTGCATTAACACAATGTTTCGAAACTTTAATGATATTATATTACGGAATTATAAATATGTGTTTTTGTAATCCAGAGTGACTTTAGTATTTTTGCTTGAGAAAATATTTTGAATTATATATAGTATTTGTTTCTTTAATTAATATCTAAAAAAACTTGAAAGCAAAACTTTTTGTTTTCAAAGTACAGAGAAAAAAAATTTCACATTCTGTTTTTAAAGGGAGGATTTTTAATTTTTTACAGCTTTCATTTTATTCTTAAAGAAAATTTTAAATAAATCTTTTGCGTTCTAAATTACTTTGTTATCTTCAATATGTATGTCAAGAAAATATGGAGGCTTCCACTGATTATTGTCTTATTCAAAAATAGAGTAACCATTAGTGAAAAAAAGAGTGTGTGTGCTTATGACCACACGATAGAAGTGAGAACTTCAAATTTTGTAATGTTTTTCAGTAATTAGTTCAGGGAATAAAAAAAAAGGGATATTAGTATTGTCATATAAAATTATTTATTCATATGTCAATACTCATAAAGTAATATTTTTTGCGAAAAATAGAATCATATTTGTGAATTAATTGTATTCTAAGAAGGAAAAATAGGTTTATGGTAGCTGAAATAGGTTATAAATCCTTTAGATTCAAAATTTCATTTAAATATCTAAAAAAATAAAAACTCTGTCAAGCGTTGTTCCGTACTTCATCATGCTTTCATTTGGATCATTTGACATTATTAAATGGAATTTTAATTTCAAAAAATCTACTAAAGACTTTGATTTGTCTTTTAAAAAATCTACAATAAAATCCCCACTTAAAATAATTTGCAATTTGTTCGGAAGAGTTGATTCGGCTTCAGTATAAGAAACTACATTTTTGTGAATGAATTCGATAATTTTCTCTACACTTTGATTTGGTGAAATATTAATAGTAACCACACATTAGAATTATTTGTCCATTTTCTGCTCTACGTTTCGCTGCACGAATTTTTCCGATACATGACTCATTAAACCCAAATGATTCTGTAGAATTGTTACCATTCAGTAGTATTGTTACCATTGTTACCAGCGTTACAAACCCGATCGGAACAATGCTTGGCGTTTTAAAACGTATCATTCGAGTTTAAAACACGCCTAAAGAAGTTATTACTTCACAAATATCATACAATAATAATGATGACTGTTAATTTATTGGTTGATATGTCCAGCCCCCAAAAGATATTCAGAAAATATTCAAAGAAAAAAAAGTCCAATCTTCATTGAGATGGGGGTAAAGTTAAATTCTGGTATTTGTGAGAAAAGTAGTGTAATCACTTAATTCGTGGATCACATTATAAGTAGTACGGGTAAAGTAAATAAGCTTTCACAGAAGCCTTGAATTCAACGTAAAAGCTTAAGTTGTAATCCTAGCAGATTAAGAGCCAAAGAATGTCTTATTGGGTTTAGCCGTTAGTAGAATAAAACTGGAGTTTATTTGAAGTCGAAAAGTCGAATCTAGCACCCTACGAATGCTTAATGTAAATCGAACTGCACAAGTGATCGGTGCCTCAACAAATGATTCACATTCAACGGGTTGATCGAGTTAAAATTCTTCTGAATTTCTTCGCATTTTTCAATAAACATTTATCTATATTTTTTACCTGAAATATTTTAAGAAATCCTTTCTTCCCTCTGCTCAGTTATCAAAAAGTTTGATTTTGGAAATAATATAAATAATAAAATATTATGTCATTAGAGTAGGAGAATAAGTGGATTACAATGGGCTCAATTCATGTGACGTCATAGTCACATGATAGTGATAGCCACGTGATTCTAGCCAATCAATTCAAAAACTCATGTGGCGTCATAATCACACTATAAAAACTATCTAGTGTTTCCAGCTAATCAGTTCACGCGCTCCGGTTTTGCCAAGTTTTGCTCTTTGCAGAAACTTTCTCTTAAAAAGTACATTGTATACAAAATGCATTTTATTTAAAAGTATAAGCATAAAATAAGATTTTTTTTTTAATTTTAAAAAATCTTTTTGAAGAATTTTTTTTCCCTAACATTTAAACATCTTTACCCAAAATATGAAATTCGAAATTTTGTCTGAGTTTTACAAATAGAACAGCAAGTACAATTAGTTTAATGTTTGTTTTGAATTCAATGGAAAACACGTGTTTGCCTTTATCGTGTGACGTCATGAATTGAGCCCATCCTCTCCACCAAAGCGCGAATATTTTAAGAAAAATATTTCTTCGTTTACTTGTGCACTTCATATTTATTTATTTATAACGGTTTGTATTTTATTAATTATTTTTTGTTGTTCATTTTATATAGTACAATAATTTTTATTAGTTTCTTGTTTTTCTTTTTTTTAAATATCATACTGGTATGTTTGATATTTAAAATATTATATTTAATTTTTTTAAAAACATTTTTAGGTATTTTATTTATTTTTTTATACCACTTTCAAAATTTATTTTCCTTTAAGTGTATTTTTCATGTTGATTTTATCTTTTATATGCATTATTATTATATATTTTTTTGTTTTTTAAATTTTTTTTATTCTTAAAACGTAATAATTTCAGCAAATTCCAATTACTTGTGTAACTGCCACGTTGTACGTTGTATTGCATAATGAGAATCAGAGCCCGTCTTTTCTTTAAAGGGGCCTAGTTGCAAAAAGAAACAACATTTGGGGCCTTAAAGTTTTGTAAAAAAAAGTATTTAAAAACACGTGAACTAATTCAAGTTTATTGCATGATTTTGTTTTTACTAATACATTAATTATTGCAGCAAAATTATAATTATTTGAAATTTATTGACGCTTAAAATATAAAGTGCATTTAAACGTTTTACACACACATGCTTGACCAAAGATAAATCTTATTAATTTTAATAGTTTTAAAGAAAACTGTCAGCACTTGATATATAGTAACTGTAACGTAAATAGTTTTAATTTAGGTAATACATTTTGAACTTACTCATTATAATTATTTTTAGTATGTATTGCAATATGCCTTGACCTTTATTTACTTCCCTTTCATTCAAAATCAAATCCTGTAGCAAATCAATTTCCTAGCTTAGGTTTTCATCTACATCCCTAAAACTTTTACAAAGTTTTTGGAACATATGTCTAATTTATGTTTTCTTAAGGTTTTTATGGCAGTGGATTAATTTGAAATCAGAAATAGTATTTGGTATACTTTTAAATCTCTCTATTTACTATTTGTGCAGCAGTATCAATCACAGTGTTAAAAAAATACCTAAATTTTTCTGCCTGGTTTTCTATAACTTCATCTTCTGCTATTACGGAATATATATATATATATATATTATACTGTGAATAATAGGCTATAACTTTATCGTTATATTTTATTAGTATAGTGATTTTATTTGTAATATTTGAATTTCTCTCCTAATATTATTCTTTCCCTTCCCCTTGGCACTTTGTATAGATAAACTACAGGTGAAGGTTGGCTAGCACTAAAACTTGTTTAAACCTGCAATCTTGGTTCCTAAGGTCAGGAGTTTGTTATTGTACTAATGTGCCTAATATTTCCTATCTTGAACAGTTATACTTAGGTTCTATAGTTATCTGTGTATATATATTTACGGATTATATATATACGAATTCGTTTTTTTTAGAAAAATGCTCTGAATTCTTCAAATTATGTGCTGGCACTTTTGATTCGTCCAAAAATTTGGAATTTATTCCTTATGAAAAATATCAGGGGTCAATTCATTTGGATACTAATGTACGTGACTGCTTTTATATCGCCTTTATTTTTGTTAAGGATTTCAGTTCCTAGCGCAGAAATAACTTTTCCTTGTGATCTATGCGCTAAATGATGCCCGATTTAAATATTTTCAAACTTTTTATTTAGTTTATATGACTATTAGTACAAAGTCCTATTAACTTAATAATTCAATTAAACTTCAAAAATATTTATTATTATTATTTCATGGGTTCCTCGAAGTGGAAGCTTATTACACTTTAAAAATCAAAACTCATGTCTACTTTTATTCACAAAAATAGAATCCCTTAAGCTTAAAAATTTGGTAGAGATTACGAATTTAGCAATTATTAAATATTAGAGCTTAAAAACATACAGAGAAAACACAAGGAATATGTATTACTTTCATTACTTACATATTTTTCCTAAAAAATTCAATTTAGGTGGGATTCCTCTAGAGATCTCCGAATTAAAGAACAAAAACTAAACGCTCATATCATCAAGAATTAGCCTGAAGCTTGTTGAAATTCAGACATCTACAGCAATAAAGTTTAAGATTTAATGTGCTTTTCGTCATACTGACAAAGATAGGAAACTTGTTAAGGTAACTACTTAACTTTGACCCCCCCTTTTTTTTATAAAAACAAATTTTTGAAACAAATTGAGTGTTTTTAGGAAGAAAAATAAAAAAAATATGTAAATACACATAAAATTTTTAAATAAATATTGTACTTTTAGAAAAATTGGTTGTTTTTAAGGAGATTTTACCAAATTTTTACTAAAACGTGTAACACTGTATAAAAATTTCTAATACAATTATCATAATTTTCTTTTTACACAACATACATATTACGGTGCTCTTCAAAATGAATCAAAATCTAAGAGAAATATTAAAATACAAAAAAATTACAGGCAATTATACATAATAATATGAAAAATTTGATATTTTTTAAGTTTTTTCTTTATAAAAACTACCCTGAATGAAAAACTATTTAACCTACAAGAAAACTTATGGTCCACTCATGAAAAATAGTATAATAAATATTCCCACAAAATTTCAAAACGTTATTTGGTTTGGTTCTTAAGATATCATGTATGTATTAAAGAGTTTCTTTCGAAAACATAATTTTGAAACAAACTCATTTAAAGTTTTATCTGACTGACCTTTTACATAGACTGATGTTTTTTAAAATCACTATAACTTTATTTCTATTTCGCTTAAAAGAAAAAGAAAAACTGTTTTGGAAAATAAAATGTTCAAACTATAAGATTTTGAAATAAAAAATGCCTTATGTAGACGAAAAACGACATTTTCAAGGTAGGCATTCGCCTTAAGTTATCATGTGCCTAGAATTTCTAATGCAATTATTTCCGAAAAAAAAATAGAAATATTATTATCTTTTTCTAAATGTAGAAAATACTGAAATTTTTCTTTATGATTTACATATAATTGAATTTAAATGCTTTATATCATTTTTAGCAAATTACTTTCTAGCAGTAATTGCAAATTAAAAGACGCTAAAACATCTCACGGTCTAAAATGTGTAGAAATATCCATGCATTTTTTGGATGAAAATAAATTGATAAGTAGAAATTTTAAGAAGAAAAAAAATTGTGCTACAGTTCCTTGTTTTTATTTACAAATATTAAAAGCGGAGATTAAAAATAGTATCAAAAATAATATTCTCGTAAAAAATTTTTTAAATATTCTCAAAATTTAAACAAACCATAGTCATTCATTGCATTAATTTCTTAAAATGTTCACTTCTCGATGAATACAATCTTAATTTTATTAAAAATAAGGAAATGTTATCACATATTTATATAAAAGTAATTTAATAGTAATAAGTAAAAGTAATTTGAGTGTTAATTGATCAAAGAGAGAATGTTGAAATTTAAACTAAGACAACATGTTTTCTACAAAAGTAAAAAGTGTTACCAATCAAGCAGAAAAGAAACTTTTAGTCTTTTGAGAAACCGGGAATTAAAATTTTTCTAAAAATTTTGATCTTTTTCATTTATTTTAATTATTTGCTAACAACTATTTAAAAAGGCATACTATTTAATTTATCAATCTACGTAACGCCTTTTATTAGTTGTTTTATGAAAATTATTTTAGGTAATTGAGTAGTTATTATCCGAAAAAGAAAACAGTTTAACAAAGCCACGTATTCATTTTACAGTTATACCAAGGAAGACGTTAAAGCGGTTTTTGTTTGTTTGTGCTGAAAATAAAAAAAAAAGCAGATTTTACTTTTCAAGAAAAAAATTAGTTCAGACAAACAAACAGTCTGGACCGGGAATTTACTGTTGAAATTTAAATTGCAAACTATTGTGTACTTAAAGTAGCATTCAAAGAACTGTACGTATACGATTCTAGCCAACATTCTTGACTTATGTATTTTTGTATAGAAATTGAATTTTAGCATCAACATTGTTTAATAAAAAAGAAAATGAAATTTCTAGGGAAATTTGTTTTATATTTAAATCAGCTCATTAATTTGGTACTTTATGTAAATAGCATTTTGTGTTTTATTTTTATTAAATATTTAAATTAGCCTATTTTTTGGATTTTAATGTATGCTTTAAAAATGTTCCAACATCTCTTTAATAATCTACTTTAAAATTTGATATTGGGAATCAAAAGGTGATAATAGTCTTTACTAAAATAAAACTAGAACAAGTAACATAAAAAAAATTTTTAAGTCAATTCCTACTTTGAAGGGATGAATAGAAAATATTTTATTAACGATTGAAAACTTGAACAATATATATGTATATATATAAGTAAACATATATATATATATA
>BMAV01006396.1:344497-365442 GCA_019973955.1 Trichonephila inaurata madagascariensis
TACAGTTGTCAAAGTTGATATGCTGTGAAGGTTATTTAAATTGTCTCTTTTCTTAAAAGTGAATGTTTACAAAATCACTGTTTCGACAAGAGTGGATATTAAAAAATTCTCAGGACAAAGTTAGAAGAAAGTTTTTACATATTTTTAATCAAATAAAGGATAATAGTAAAATAAAAAAATGAAACATATTTTTTCTTTAGAACTATGTTTGCATGTTTCAGTATTATAAACTGTTTTATCTTCTTTAAAAATAGAACATTTAATCTGTCAATAACAGAATGCTAAGATGTAAAACTACGGTTGTGAAAGAATAATGAAGGTATCATGAAGAGCAACTTTTGTTAGTGATAAAAAATGATTAAAAATGTTAAATATAAACTTTATTCTATTCAGATCTAATATTTGTTTTTGAAATTCTGTAAACGCAATTAATAATTCTTTATACATTATTTGAAACTAGTCCAAATTGAGAGCCTAGACCAGGGATACTCAACCTTTTTTTCTGCTGGGCCGCATACACATATTTAAGCTATTTCACGTAGGCCGGATACATATGTTAATTATTTCACATGGGTCGCAACATAAGGGGGAGGAGGGAAAAGAAAAAGGCTTCAAGACCAAGATAACATTGGAAATTTAAAATGTGGAAAATCGAACAAAATATTATAACTCCTGTTTTGCTTTTTTAATTACTATTTTTTATATTTTTTTATTTTTGTCACTAACACTAAATTAGAAGCATTTATGAAACACTCCTTCACAATTTCTGCATCAGTAAACGGTTTCAAATAATCCCGAACAATATAACAGACTTCAAAGGATGTCTTTCTTACCGCTGTGATATTACCACTGAGAAAACACTTTGTCGTTGTTGTAAATATTATTCAAGAAAGCCTATTTATATCACCTCTTAAAAATATTCGAAAAAAAGTGTGTCATTAAATGTGTGTGATTCCGGTTTATTGATATTTTTAAATACAATACTTTCGTGACAAATCAAACAGTTACTGATCCATGTTTGTTTTTCACTACAAAATAGTCAACCTCCCAATCGTCTTGAAACGATATATTTTCTTCGAATATTTTTCGCTTTCAAGGTATGAAAGATAGCTAAAAATCGGTTCCACCGATAAAATGGTCGCTACTCCACTGTTGTCTGTTATTACTAGCCATAATCGTTCCAAATAGAAAAAAAAATATATCAATTCGTACCCGTACGACACCGACAGCAAAAAGCAAAATTGATATATTCGATTTCTTGGCAAAGAATTTCCCACCAAATTTTTAATACAACGTTCTTAAATAAGTAAATTTCTCAGAGCAATGGGCCATTACCGGGCCACTTAAAAAGGCTCGGTAGGCCGCAGGCTGAGTTTCGCTGGCCTAGACAAATTATTTTTGCCAGCTGGGTGGCGTAGTTGGCTTAGCGCTGACCTTCTACCCTTAAGTTTGAGGGTTTGACCTCGGCCCCAGTAATGATGCAAAAAATCTACAACTTATATATCTTATGATTATACAGCATGTAAAAGATCCCTTGAGTGCCCGTTTGGTTTGGGTGCTGTTGGCTAAATTGAATTTCTAGTTTGGTTTGGCATCGTCAGAGCTCAAGGGCCTCCTTCTAGAAAGGAAACTGGGTGATAAAATTTCTTTTCGGTGACTAGTATATCATCTGTATGGTGCCGCAATTAAAAGATATACCAGATCACGAGGAATGTACTAAGTCTACAAAGGTAAAATACCAATACGCAACCCTATTAGAAATTTTAAAAAACTAGCATAAATTACCGACGTAGACCTTAGATATTTTCTTTCTTTTTACCCGGCCCCCTTTCACAAGAGATGCAGCACGCAAAAAATATGAAACAACAAAAAACCAAAATAAAACAATGTAAAAAATTCAAATAATTCTTCCTAGAGGGCATGGTAATCCTACGTGAGGAAGGGGGGTGCGAGCATGTCGAAAAATCGAAAATAAAAAAGAACTGAAAGGAATTTACTGAGAGGAAACAAAAAGAAAATACATTCTGACACATTAATTACAGTTGCATGTTTTTACCCATTGCATGTCTATTGCAATCTGTTTCAATTTAAGAATTAAAAAGGAAAAGTAACAAAACATTTATCCCATTGCTTACAAAAAAGTAACTTACTTAAAATATCTATGACTTAAGAGTAACATGTACAAAATGTAATACTTTTGATAATTTGTACGGTTTACAATTAAGGTCGTATTGTAACTTTAATGTCAAAGTACACTATTATGCTTTCAATACATTGTTATTGAACAGGGGGAGGAGGAAAATTGTGATTGGAAATTGGGTCACCAATACTGAAAGTTTCAGAAGCACTGCGTTAGAGTAATGCCAATTTAAATTTCGAAACGAAGAAATTCCCACCGATGTATTACACAATTGCTAAGATACTTTCGTCTGCCCATTTTACTCTAAATAATGGCAATATTTTTTCAAACGAAACCTTAAGCTATACTTAGCAATAAATGATTGAAAACTGCTGTTTTGAGGATTTGCCTTTTTTAATTCCTACTATTAGCTCACACTCTTTATACATTTATCTTTGTGGAATTTTCAATTGTTAATAAAATACATTTTAAAGTGCTTAATTGAGCTGAAATTTTATATAAACGATTATTTTGGATGACAATACAGTAATTTAGTTATAATTAATGAAAATTATAAATTGCTTAAAACTAATTATTCTAAGAATTACAAATACAGACACGTTGACATCATTTTTGGCAATTTAGCGACCCTTTTGGCGATTTGTGTCAAAACTTGAAAAGGTTTTTTTCTCACATTTTAAAGCGTTCATTTCAGCTGAAATTTTCTATACACTATTGTTTTGGGTATAAATACGATAATTTAATTATAATTAATTAATTGACTGAAACTAATCATTTAAAGAATTACAAATACAGCCTCATTGGCTTCATTTTTAGCGAATTGGGTCAAAACTTGAAAATATTTTTTTTCTCACGTTTTAAAGCATTCAGGTGAATTAAAATTTTATATACATGATTGTTTTGGATGTCAATACGATACTTTAATGATAATGAATAAAAATTAATTACCACCAAATGTTGTGATTCTGTCCCACGTATATATATATTTATATTAATTGTAACTATTTAATAAAAAGTAGCTAAAATAAAATTTTTCTTTGTTGATCCAAGTAGGAATTGACTTAAAAAAAATTTTTTTTTGTATTACTTGTTATGGCAAATCTTTATTTTGGAAATAAAGAGGAAGAAAATGCAACAAATATAAGTATTTTTATTGTTCACATGCTACAATTATTTGGATTCTAGTTCTGTTTAAAAAGGCTGACCTATATTTTTCTACAAATTGCCAGAATGTTCGTTCTAATATTCAGTCCAATAAACAGCAGTAGCACTTAAATGTGACCAAAGAATAAAGCCCAACCTAGTCTTAGTGCCTCGCCTTTAAAGTAAAAGCCCTGTCTACAGAAAAACAGTCGTGACAATTCTAAACGTCTATTTATACGATTCCTAGGGACAATCGCAATAAATGAAGGGTTCACTGGAGAAAAACTTTATCTCAATTTCTTCGACCGTTTTTGATCAATAAAAACGCCCCTTTTCTAAGAAAAAAATAAAGAAAGGGGCGTGAAAATTCCTTTCTAGAAACTAGGATGCCGATATTTGAAAACAGTAAAAAACACTGTCATTCGTTGTTTTCCCTCGTATTATCATTTAAGTGGAATTATTAACGCCAATGGTTCTCTCATTAAAAAGACAAACGATTGAAAACAAATTCTTCGAATTCCGAGTCAGCGTACGTTTGAAAAGAAATGAAGTTTCTAAATTATTTCTGCCACTTTTAGAAATGTGCTTTATAATTAGAAAGCAGACGGAAGTTTGAGAAAAAGATATAGAGTTTTCCAGTTTCCAATAATGAAGAGGAATTATCATTTTAATTACAAAGAGTAGATTTTGCGTTGAGTAGGAAAATTTTGTTCTATCTCCTGAAAAGTAGTCGGAGAAGCATAATAAGAGGATGATAATTATTGCGTTGTTTTTGTTAATTCACCCGTTGGAAATGGTGGAGATCTGTAACGAATAACTCTGGATTGCAGACAAGTTCGTAATAATCTGAAAATGCAAATTAAACTTATTTTCTAACGGCTTCGACGAAATAGGAATTAATTACTGTAATAAAATAGCTGGAAAGAGAGAGAAAAAATATATGAACAAAATTACTTATTCTTGTATATTTTTGTTGTTAGAAATAAATTAATGTGATAGTAGAATACATATATATATATAAGAAAAAAATTTCCATTTAAGAAACATTTTGTCATAGAATGTTAACTTTCTGTATTTAAAAACTGAGAAGAATACTAATAATTTTGATCAAGTTCTGCTTTAGCAAGTAAATTAAATTTTTCTTTAAGTCAATTCCTACTTAGGTCAATAAAGAAAAATTTTATTTTAGTTACTTTTTATTGAATAATTACGATCAATATGAATATTTATATACATAAGACATAATCACACTATTAAGCGGCAAAATAGAAAGCAATTTTCCATTTTCTTTTCTATATATGGTGTTGGACTATTATTTTTTTTGTTAGTATTTATTCATTAATTAAGTTTAACTAATGAACAAATACTTGGAAAAAACTGTATTAACATCAGGTGTCGTCCACTACAAGTTTTAAAAAATGTATTTCAACTTGAATGGATGAATAGAAAGTATTTTATTAACGATTGAAATTTTTAACAAGACATATATGTATAGGGGGATTGTGAACTAATAGTAGGGATTGAAAAATGCTACTATATACACAAAAAAGTTTTTTAAAAACATATTTCTCATTGCACAATCTGGTGTAATAAAAATCTTCACATTATCAGAAAATCTTTACTGGTAACAAATTTATATAGCATTTAAAACTTAAAGTAAACAAAATATTGGAAGAAAATGCAGAAATGTGAAACTCATTTAAGGTATCCGACTACGTTCGGATCCATGATTTTAAAAAAGCACATAAATGGATAATTTTCATGATATAGTGTCACTTAGATTAGAATACATGTATATAATAGCTTTAAGGACATTATGACAAAAAAAATTATTTAAATACACTATTTTGGCAAAAAATTAACTTAGAATAACTTTTTTTCCAAATGTTCTCCTTTTGTAAAAAATGCTTCTATTGTATTAATATTTTGCCTGTATATAGCTCAGACCTCTGTACAGAGGCTCAAATATGATTTTTGAAAAATTCACATTATTTTCAGAGTTACAACCATTTGAAATAATTATAGGCGTATTTCTTAAAATTTCTCCCTTCTGTTTTCGTAAAACATGGATAAATCGACTTCCGAGTTATGCGTTTCAAAAATTCTAGTTCAGCCTCTGTAGAGAGGTCTGAGCTGAATACAGGCAAAATATTAATACAATAGAAGCATTTTTCACAAAAGGAGAACATTTGGAACAAAGGTTATTCTAAGTTAATTTTTTGCCAAAGTATATTATTTAAATAATTTTTTTTGTCATAATGTCCTTAAAACAATTGTATATATGTATTCTAATCTAAGTGACACTAAATATCATGAAAATTATCCATTTACGCGCTTTTGCAAAATCACGGTTCCGAATGTAGTTGGATACCTTAAGAAAACTACTGTTAAGATGTTTTATTCTAAAAGTAATATTTATTCTGTGCAATCAATAGTTTTTTTTTCAATAGAACTCAGGAAGAGCTATCAGGGACACAAGAGCTCCTGGAAAATTATGAGATGATAGTTCTCAGGATCGTTATAAAAATAAAGTTGCTTCTGATACCCCAGAATTTTATTGTAAAATGCCTCTAAAAATATTTAAACAAAAATAATTATATATACGGTTGGACCTCTATATAACTAAGTCGGTAAATCCCGAAAAAAAGTTCATTGTATGGAAAATTCGTTATATAGAGGTCCATCTTTCAATTTTCTTTATAAATAACATAAAACAAATTTTGAACTCATGATCACTATATATTTAAAAAAAAGTAATTATTCACACCTTTTTGTAAATTAATATATATTTATTTTAAATAACTTACTTATAAAAAAATAAAGAAAGAAAAACTGCAAGGAATGTTTCTTGACGCCTTTATCCAATTCCTGAAGAATTAAATTTTTTTCTTTCATACTCAAGCGCTTATGTTTTGACGTTTTCGAGCCAAAAGAAACGAAGTTACCAGTGCGTCTGATCAACACTACAAATGAACATTATTCAAGGAAATGGGACATGGGACAACTCCGCTGAGGGGGCAAGGGGATATCGAAGATGTTAGTGAACTAGACAATGGGGGTTAAATGATGCACTCCTTGGAAGAAACACCCAAAATTCTACTTCTTTCGGAGAGTTAGGCACCTAATAAAACTCGTTCAATATTTATGACCACCATAAAATGAGTTAAAAGAAAGAATAACTTGAAATGTCCAGAAATACTTCAAAAGTAGAGAGAGAAAAACTGAGTCACAAGAGAAAAAGTTTGTTATGTAGAAAATGCACTTCTCTATTGGGAGGTTATTTTACGAAAAAAGTCGTGAAATGTTCTTGGTTCCAGGAAAAAGTTCGCTATAGAGAAAAATTCACAATATAGAGGTTCGTAATACGGAGGTTCGACTGTATTTTGCTTTCAAGAAACGTCAAATTACGTAGTACTGATAACATAAGGATATCTCCCTTACATAAGGACATTACTACTGCAATGATGCTAAGCTCCAACTAAATTCTTAAGATTAATTAATGTTTTTCCTTCCCCGTGTTTATTTATTGTTGATTTTGGAAAGGAATATCTGAAATTTTTGTTTACCAAACTCTACTTTATTTTTTTGAGAGTAGAGAATACAAACCATCTGATAAAAGAACTTGTTAAGCAGTTTCATGGTATATTGAAGAAGAAAATAGTTAATTGATTTCTATATAATTCTATACAGTGTAAAAACTTTTGTTTCTTCATAACATTTCCAAATTTAAATTTCTTGTTGCATCTAGTTTATTTGATCAGTCATCTGCTTTTTCTCTTGTTGACTTCCTAATATTAGCTCACACTCTCTATATATTATACTTATTTATTTATTTATCTTGGTAGAATTTTCAGTCGTTATTAAAATACATTTTAAAGCACTCGATTGAGCTGAAATTTTATGTGCATGATTATTTTGGATGACAATATAATAATTTAACTATAATTAATAAAAATTAATTCATTAAAACTAATTATTTAAAGAATTACAATAACAGCTACTTTGGCTTCATTTTTGGCTTGTGTCAAAACTTGAAAAGGTTTTTTTCTCACGTTTTAAAGCATTCAGTTGAGCTGAAATTTTATATACACAATTGTTTTGAATGACAATACGAAACTTTAATGATAATTAATAGAAATTAATTACCACTTAATGTTGTGATTCTGTCCTATGTATATACATATTTATATTAATTATGTAACTATTTAATAAAAATTAGCTAAAGTAAAGTTTTTCTTTGTTGATCTAAGTAGGAATTGACTTAAAAAAATCTTTTTTATGTTACTTGTTTTCTTTTTCAGAACGCTTTATTACTCAATAAACAATTTAATATAATGAATTTGCTAATTTATTAATAATTCCAAATAATTTATTATTTTAGAATGAAAAGTAATCAGTTTCCAAACATAGTTTGTTGTTCCTTTAATATCCACAAGTCATTTATGATACAAAAATAAATTGTTTATTATTAAAAGCAAACTAATATTATAAATCATTGAAAGCTGTCCTAAGTCAGCATTGCTTATAACACTGCATCATTCATATTTTTATGATACAAAATCTGTTTGTTTCCTTTATCTCTTTGGTGTTAAAATATATAATCACTGTCTATCTAATAGACATTAATAAAACTATATATATTTAAACTTTATATTTTTTCATACATGCATACATATATTTTGTATAAATTACCATTGAGAAATGGTTTATTGTTAGACTCTGAATCCAAATCCACGCACACACACACACACACACACACATATATATATATATATATATATACATATACATAATCCATACTAATATATACAAATAGTTATAAACCTTATAACTAGTCAAAACAGTATGAAATATTAGCTACAGTCGTGCAGTAGCAAACTCGGGGCCTTAGGAACTAAACATATATATGTTTTGTTTTAGAAGTTTAAAATGAATGTTAAATTTAATGTGGAAAGACTCTGAATATATTTATTTTAAAATCAAATGAAATTCCGGGTACCTTTTGCTTTTTATGTTCATTTATAAAACAAAAAGTTATTGTGCTTAAATTATTATGCATAGCTTACAATTAATACTTTATGCAAGGTACAATACATAATTTTAACATTTTTTTTTAATTTCCTTATGACATTGGTTATGAAACTCGCGTAACAGGAAATAAACATTCTGAGATTTTGTATTTTAATGGGAAAGTATTGTGTTTGAACTAAAAAAAAAGCATTAAATAATAAATTACAGCATTTCCTTAGAATAATTGTTTGTAGCATTCTTTTATTTTGTAACATGTATGCAATTCTTCCTTTGATTTCAATTTTTTTCTGGCTTTATCTGATCAAAATTCCTCATGTTTCTCCGTAAAGTGTCAAAAATTCTATATCAGTAGACTTTCCAATGCATTTTACAGTGAACGAGAAGCAAAGCCTATTTGGTCTTTCACTACTACTATTCCTTCATCCATAAATTAAATATTTCACCTTCAGAAATACAGACACAACACATTCACGACGTCTATTTTATTTGGTTTCTAGGGAAAGCTGGAATAAACGAAGGTTTGTAAGACAGAAAAAAAATATTTGCTATTCCCATTTCATCGACCGTTTTTGATCAATAAAAAAAGGCCTCTTTTTCAAAAAAAAAAAAAAATATTTTTTTTGTCAAAAAACTGGGGCACGATAACTGTAAATAAAAATTGCTTTGAAGTTATTTTTCTTTGCCTTATCATTTAAGTGGGATTATTAACGCCAAAGGTTCTCATTAAAAAGACAAACGAGTAAAAACAAATTCTACGAATTCCAAACGGGCTTGCGTTTGGGAAAAAATGAAGTTTCAGAATTCTTTCTACCGCTTTTAGAAATATATTTTATAATTAGAAAACAACGAGCTTTCACGCATGGATTTTGCAGCAAGATACTACTTTCTAGTTACCAGTAATGAGATGGGAAATTATTTTAATTACAAAGTAACTTTTATGTTAGAAAAGGAAATTTTATCTCGGGCTCTGTAAATGTTCTAAGAAATAAAAGTAGAAGACGAAAGTTATTGTATTATTTTTTGTCATTTTTGCCTTCGGTAATAGTTGAGAATTGTTAGAAATAATTTTGGATAGCAGCCAAGCTTGAAGTACAATATCAAAAAACAAATAAGACTAGCTTTCCCAACTACTGTGAATAAAAATTAATAAAAACAGCACGAATGTGTGCTCAGTAAAAAAAAAAACTGAAACAAATGAATTATTGATCTTAGAACAGTTCTGCTTCTAAGAATTAGAACTGAATAGGAATGGTTTTGTAAGACGACATAAATAAATCCTTGAATTCCAAAAATTGCTTAACGGCTCTAATATTAAAGTATATGTTCAGTCATATTTTTTCTCATGAAACGGACATCGCGATAAGAAATTAAAAAGAAATAATGTATGAATTTGCCTGAATACATATTTAGATATTGTTTTTCCTTCTTAAAAGCAAAGATTTCCCTCTCTCTCTCTCTCTCAATTATGTGTTTCATTTCAGGGTACTTTAGGAAGTTACTAAACATCACTTTGTTAAATTGCAGTTGAATAGCAGATCCAAATACTTTCGTGTAAAGTAATCAAGGTTCGTTCGGAACCGTGATTTTGCAAAAGCGCATAAATGGATAATTTTCATGATATTTAGTCTCACTTAGATTAGAATGCATGTATAAAATTGCTTTATGGACATTTTGACAAAAAAAAAATGATTTAAATACAATATTTTGGCAAAAAATTAACTTAGAATAATCTTTCTTCAAAATGTTCTCCTTTTGTGAAAAAGGCTCTTCTATTATAATAATAATAATCCTGTATATATCTCAGACCTTTCTACAGAGGTGCAACTAGAATGTTTGAAATATGTATCTTAGAAGTGGGTTTATCCATGCTTTACGACAACACAAGGGAGCAATTGTAAAAAAAAAACGCCGATAATTATTTCAATGGGTGGTAACTCTGAAAATAATGTGAATTTTTCAAACATTCTTGTTGAGCCTCTGTAGAGAGGTCTGAGCTATATACAGGCAAAATATTATTATAATAGAAGCCTTTTTTCACAAAAGGAGAACATTTTGAGAAAAGATTATTCTTTTTGCCAAAATATTGTATTTAAATCATTTTTTTGTCAAAATGTTCTTAAAACAATTTTATACATGTATTCTAATCTAAGTGATACTAAATATCATGAAAGTTATCCCTTTATGCGTTTTTTTAAAACCACGGTTCCGAACGTAGTCGGATATACCTTAAGATCAAAAAACATTTCCGCAGGTTTTCCTAAAATGACTGAACTGTTTTTAATAAAAATTGGCATATAGTAAGCATAGCATCATAAAAGTATAGCAGAGAAAATTATCTGTTGTTTCAATTATCCAATCAACTTCAATCTCCCTCTTTCATTTTATATAAATTAAGATCATTGGTTAGACAAGCCTTTCAAACACTATTCTATGCGATTTTAGTTCTACCCTTGTTTCTGAAGACTTGCGATTTTTTTTTTATAACATTTGGAAACAAAGGCACAGATAAAAACAATTTCCAGGTGATGGATTAAGATGGAAAGCAATTGGGAGATTGGAGGCTGGCCAATCCCAAAGGGAGGTAGCAAGACGTCTAAATGTATCTTGAAATGGGGGTTTTCCAATTTATGAAACCTGCTCCATGAAACTGGAAAAATATCCAGAAGACTACGTACATGACGCTCAATAGCTACCCATACCCAGGATGACCATTACTTGGTTTCAACAGCAATGCACAATATACGATGACAGCTACTCACCTCGCAAATGGTTCATTGTTTCTGGTTCCTCAGTTTTAAGTTATATTATTTATCGAAGATTTAGTTATACAGGTTCTTATGCCTGGAAGCCACTTGTTTATATTCTCTTAGCAGATGAGTTGAGAATCAGTCTAAACACTGATTTTCATCATTTCTGCATAGACAACCGTGAACCATTATGCAAGTGCTGGTATCATGGTCTGGATTGGCATGATCCTGGATGGGCGCAGAGAGGTACACGTCTTTTAGGGAAGCCTCCAGACTGTTCTGAAATACAGAAATGAAATCTTGGAGCCTTGTGTGAGGCCTTTCAGAAAAGCAATTGACACACAGTTCATGTTCTTAGGTTACAATATTTGTTTATATCTCATGCGGATTGTGCTAAAATAACTATCTGCGTTGAAATAAGAACATGAACATTCAATTCGTGTTTATTTTTGCTGCTAATAATGCCATTAAAAGTAAAGCGGTGTAATATACGTAATTATGCCTATCAGTTAGCTTAAATTCCCCTCAACTATAACTTTTCTTGATGCTTTCAATTTTGATTGATTTTTTTTTTAATTTCATTCGTTCATTTTAATAAACTAATCAAGAATGATATGATAAATTGACTCTAACTGTATAATAAATTACTAATACTGAATATTGTAACAATGTTCCATACACATTAATTTGAAATATAGCTGTATATCTGGATATTTGTTTCTAGATATAAAATGAGGTAAGTCTCTAGAATCACACTCAGTCGTTTAAAATACGTCAAATAACTTAATTTTCTATTTCATGAATAATACAATTATTTCCTTGAATTTTTTATTTACAAACATCATGATGTAGATGGCAATGAAAGTAAAAATTATTAAGTACCGATTTAAGTAAAAGTTTACTTAATTCAATGATTGTATAAGAGTTTGTTAAATACAATGTATTTTTAAAAGATTTTATTAAGATAATTCCATCAGAGAACATTCTAACACAAATTTTAACGTATCGGGTACAGTTTACTTTTTACAACGTAAAATATATTGTTTCTAAAAATGCGATTAAATTCTGAAATTAACTTAATTAAATTAATTAATTAATTAAATTTTATTAAAATCTGAAATTTGAATACTAATGTACAAACATAAACATGGTACAATTTGAAAACTTTTTACGAATGGAAACTCTTTCTTAGAATAGAAAGGATAAACCAAATAAAAAAATTCTCATTTTTTATATTTCAATTAAATTGATCTCAAGTTGTTTTATATGTGATAGATACTCGCGAATACAAATAAATTATCTGAAGGGGTTAGATGTATTTATTTTGTGTGGTCAAGGGAAACACATCTGTTTTATATAACATTCCTAATCCAATATTTTTATCTACAAGGAACTTTAATTCGTCCTACTTCACAAAAGATAAAAAAATATACTACACATATAAGCATCTATCCCATCAATTTCAATTGACCAGGGAACTGTCCAAAAGACCGCAGTTTGTCTGGATCGTTTAAAGTTAACTTGTTGGGATATTTGAAACCACTGGGAGAAACTATCTTCCAAGTTCTTAGAAGTCGCAAACCGTACTACATCAAACATGAAACAAAAATAAAAACTTGCAATGCTTCCAAAAAGAGGGAAATAAATGTATTGCAAAAAATATATTTTCTTTGTTTTAATGTGTGAAATGAGAGATATGCTTTTTTTTAAATGAACAAAATGACAAGTAATATAAAAAATTTTAAAGTCAATTCCTGCTCAGGTCAACAAAGAAAAATTTTGTTTTAGATACTTCTTATTAAATAGTTACAATTAAAATAAATATGTATATACATATGACAGAATCACAATATTAAGTGACAAAATAGAAAGTGAATTTCCATTTTTTTTTTCTATATAGAGGGTTGGACTATTTTTGTAGGGCTGAGGTAGCCCAATGCTCAAGGTATCGGCAAGCTATCGGCTCAAGGTATCATGGTAGGCATGTCATGAGTTCGAGCCCAGTACCACTAAAGACCCACGGTGTAGGGGAGCGATGCACGTTAAATCTGTCAAAAGCTTAAACGTCCTACCATTAGTGTTTTGTGGTAGTTCAGAGAGGGGGGTGCCAGCTCAGGTGTCGTCTTCGTCACTTGCCCATGGTTCAAAATTACGAGGTCCATCGCCAAAAGCCCTTGTGTAGCTGAACAGTGCGACGTTAATATTCACTCACTGGACTATATTTTGTTTGTTTGTTTGTTACTATTTATTCATTCATTAAATTTAATTATTCAAATAAAATAGTATAGTAAAAAGGAAATCACATTCGCGCGCGCGCAAAAATTAGGCCATCCGAGGTGAGATTTGAACCCACGACCTATGAATTAAAAGTCCAAAACGCAATCTATTGCGCTACAGGAACACGACGAACGATTTTCCTTTCTATATATGGTGTTAGACTATTATTCTTGTTTGTTACTATGTATTCAATTTTTAACAATTAATGAATTAATATTTGAAAAAACTGTATTAACATCAAGTGTCATCCACTACAAGTTTAAAAAAAAGTATTTGAACTGGAATGGGTGAATCGAAAGTATTTTTATTAAAGATTGAAAATTTGAACAAGATATATATATATATAGGGAGAGAGTAAACTAGTAGTAGGAATTGAAAAAGAAAGGTTAGTCCAAAAAGTAAATTGTTCACCTTTGGGGAAAAGAGAATAAATAGTAAGATTCTTAAAATTTCTTTATCTGCACTATCTTGTTAGACGAAAGATTAATGAATATGAACAAGTTCACCGGCAATCAATAGTTTATTATTCTTGCTTTTTTTACTCTTTTGTTAATTACGTGATGAGCCCAAGAAACAATTTATCTTGTCCGTCGTAATCAAGTTGCTCATTAAAAATAATGCTGTCAAATTGAACAGATAATGAAAATTATACTCGTATAACCTTTTTGTCCTTAACAAATTAGCCATTTTAAAACATAAAACACTGCTGTAGGAGATTCTGTTGTACGGTCATTATTGAAATACCTCCGAGAAAACTGGTATTTTAGTTAATTTAAATATGTTAAAGGCTGCATAATCTCTAACAGAAAATTTGATATGGTAAATCGCACGGTCGTATTAGTAAACTGTCATGTCAGCAAGAAAATCGATAGTCACTTTAAGCCTAGACTACGTAAGCTTATTCAATTAAGTTAGTAAGCAAGGTTTGAAATAAATATTCTTAAGGAAACAATTTAAGACATTAATTTTTAAAAACACTTTTAATGAGATTGTAAATAAATACTTTTCAAAATTTAACTCAAAAAATTAATCCTACTCGAAATAAAAGGTTAAAGTCTACTGGACTATGATTTTTTTTCATGAAAAAGGTAATTCCTGTTAAGAAATTGAATCAGGATATTTTAAATTTATTTATATAATTTGTAAATGAATTGTAAATTTAAATGCTCACACTAAGAATTTCGTTCATGTTTTCCGTTGAAAATTCCATAAATCAATTATTGATCCCGATCCATATTTTGTGAGAAAAAAAAGTAAAACCTTACAAATAGTTTTAAAAGTAATTACAATAACAAATTTTACAAAACTTTAAAGGTAATTTTCTGAGCTATTATTTTTCAAAGAATGATTTTCGCAAAAATATTACTTCACCGAAGTATTGTTTGCCTTTATAAATTATATGTCATCTAACATAAACATCCTTGTATCTAGAGTCATCGAAATAAAGTAAAGTCTAAAAAAATTAGAATTTCAGTTGTTTTTTAAATCATAAAATTAAATAGTATTTTAGACGAAATGCTATTTTTTAAAAAGAATTAGTAAGGGCTAACCTTTGTATTAAGATTAATATATCACTTGAAACAACATGAGGAGACATTTTAATACCATTAACAGATACCAGATCTGATTTTTCATATATCCTAATCAGATAATTGAACAGTGGAAACACTAACTGATCTTTAATAATTTGTGTATCTGTTTTTGTTACACTAAGTTATATTTAAAATAAATGATATATGATGCATATGTTGATTATTCTACATCTATATGAAGAAATACTAATCTGTACAACATCAGATGTTTTGAAACATGATCTCGCTGTACTTAATATTAGCTAAAAGATAATTTAAATGTATCGAAGTTTTACTTTAAAACAATAAACAGAATTTATAAAATGAGTTCTTAAAATTAATGCATTTTCCACTATTAAAAATAAATAATATAGGGACTAAAAAATGCACAATAACTCGTTATATGCAAATTATTATTATTATTTATATTTACTTCTGTGAATATCTGTTAAAGTTGTAAAAAAGACTAAGACAAAAGAAAGTAACGCGTTAATCGTATAATTTAACTGAACTGAACTTAGTGGTCCAACAGCCCATGAGAACCAAGGCCTACTGTGTCTATCTCAGTTTACATGACCTTAGGCGCTGGGATGCATGTGCAGATGTTTCGGTCAAGTGGGGAAACCCCCAGTGTTCAGTTCCCAAGCAAGCCTGGTACACATTTATCGACCCACTGAAGGGATGAAAGGCTGAGTCGACCTTGCCCAGCCTGAGGTTTGAACCCCGGACCTGTGACGTTGAAACGCGATACACTATTACTCAACCACTGGGCTTCAATCATATAATTTAAATACATTTATTGTTAGAGGAAGAAGAAAGCAGTAAAATATTTTTCTCTCGTAGTATCATTGTTAATTGAAATAAGAAGTTACATGTAAGTAAAAGTAAAAATTTTAGCAGATACTAAGGAAAAAAAATGGTTTTTAAAAAAAGTTAGTTACGAATTGAGAATACTTCTTATTTTCCGAAATGAAATGTCAAACAGGTTAAATCTTCTATCACTATGTACATGTAGGCAATTCGTCGGGAAGGAATACAGATTTTTTGTTTAATGCTGCTCCAACTCATTATTTAAGTTAATTTTTATTAAAATCTGAGTTTTCAATAATAAATTTATAACTGTAACAGTTAGTATTTCATGTAAAGTTTCTTGAAGTGAAAATTGTTAAGATAAAGATCATAGAATAGACGATATACTATGGTTTTTAAAATTCGAAATAACCGTTAAAAGTTACGCGATTCCCTTCATAGTACCACAGTTTCTCTTATAGGTGAGAGTGTGCGGTGTATTGGGAGAAAATAAAAGGCAGAAATAAGCAAATTTTTTTCTGAAATAAGTAAATCCTTCACAAACACTGTCAAGGCCATTTTATTCCATTCCAAAGTCTTCGGAATAGTCTAACTGATAGCAATACAAAGAAAAGAATGGTATTTCGTAAGGACGTATATATACGTCCTAAGCACATAACGTACGGTTTGAGTGAGACAGATATATACTCCGGTGGCACTTACAACGTTAAAAAAAAGGCATTATGTAGTTGAAACAGAATACTATCTTTGAATAATGTTGACGTCTTTCAGATATTACTAATAATAATTTGTTTTTTATACACAGCAAATTATCCCTTGTATCTTTTCTTTCCGATTAATAACTATTAGCTTCATTAAAAATTTAAATATTACTAATTTTTTTTACAAATTATTTTAATTTCAAGAAAAAAATATCAAATAAAATGTATTAAAAAAGGCACATGAAATTTTACGACGACTGATCAAATGATCAAAAAGGATTACATGGATTATTTTGGGGAAAAAAAGTAAGCTTGCTATGTGTTTGAAACTGAAGATTACACTTCTGCACATTTAGACATTACTCCATGTGTGGTACCAGAGATTGCAACAGCTGACATCAATTGCTCTGGACGGGAGAACTAGCAGTAATGCACGGAAACGAGCTATCGTCCTGTTAAGACTAATAAAAGTTAACATCCACATTTGTTAGGTATGTGTTCACTACGGAAAGTTGATGAGGTCCTTTCTTTTTTCTGGTACACGTGTGATTTCCTGGAAGGCTTCGAAATTGTTCAAAGGTCTTTAACGCACGCGTTTTACAATGTATAATAACTGCAATATTTGTTTGTACCTTTGCCTCTAGCATCTTTGACTAGGGTTGACTTTTGTGAATAAATGGATAGGTGCGTAAATATGAACCCTTATGAATAAAAATTAAAACTTGTGCCATTTTTTTATGAAAATAATTTTCTGGTAGTCATTTTCAAGGTTAATAGTAATGCCTGCATTTAGTCCCGGAGTTATATTTATGATATATTCATCAGAAATTCATAAAAAACAATTTGCGATAATAAAGATGGAAATTTATAAACGAAATAAGACTTTTAAACTGCATTTTAATGTAATTAAATTGTTCAAAATCATTTTGTGTGTTCTCTTCAAAATGTAAAACGTTGAAAGTGTTGCACACTGATTGTTTCATATTTTTTTCTATTTAAGGTAATTTTTCGTCTTACGTAAACACAGCTGTAAATTAAGGGATTTATTTATTTATTATGAAAAAAGAAAATGTGTGTGTGTGTACGAGCGATGACTTTAGTAACGTAGCACATTGAATACAAATTGAAAAACGACAGATATTTTGATTTTTTTTCTCTTGTTTTTCTCCCAAAGAATTCGTAATATTAAAAACATGGAAACAAAGAAAAAACAAACTTGGAAACTAGGTAAGATGCTCTTTTTTAAACATCTAATTAGGTTTGAAAACTAAAAATTGGGAAAGTTGCTTTATTTAAACGTGAAAAGATAACATTATTTTAACTTAAATTTAAACAGTTGACTTATGATACACGAGAGAGAGAAAATATTTCCAAGGCTATTAGGTATTATTTGAGACGGTACTCTATAAAATTAAAAATTACTTACGAAGTATCTCTATTATATAATAGAGAGAGAATATTTCCAAATATACATATAAAATCCTTCTACTTATACCCAAATTGATATCTTGTTTATGTGTATATATTTATGAGCCTAACATTTGTTCGATATAATGTATTAGTCAACTAATATGCTTAAAATTTATATAACTTATTCAGCTTTAAAATTTCTTGAAATAATTTTTTTGAACTATAAAATACCTCTTTTTATTCAATTCATACTATTAGCTCAAACTCTCTATATATTGATTGATTGATTTATTAATCTTGGTGGAATTTTCAATCGTTAATAAAATACATTTTAAAGCTCTCAATTGAACTGAAATTTTATATACATGATTATTTTGGATGACAATACAATAATTTAATGATAATTAATAAAAATTAATTGATTAAAACTAATTATTCAAAGAATTACAAATACAGCCACATTGGCATCAGTTTTGTTGACTTGTGTCTAAACTTGAAAATATTTTTTTTTCTCACGTTCCAAAGCATTCAGTTGAACTGAAATTTTATTGACACGATTGTTTCGGATGACAATACGATACTTTAATGATAATTAATAAAAATGAATTACCACTTAACGTTGTGATTCTGTCATATGTATATACATATTTATATTGATTGTAACTATTTAATAAAAAGTAGCAAAGTAAACAGCTTTGTTGATCTAAGCAGAAATTGACTTAAAAGTTTTTTTTTTGTATATCACTTGTTATTCATACGTTTACATTGCAATAAATCTTAAGTGAAACTATTGCAGATCTCTAGCACGTTATTTAAAAACATACATTTAAAAGTATTCCAATACCGTTCGTCAGCTGAATTATAGCAATTTTTATTTTTGGATGTTTCAATATGACTCCATTAATATTTTCCTTTTTCTATGGTGAGTTAGTTCCTTTTGTAATTAAAATTATTCCTTAGATTACTCTCTTTCAACGAATAGAAATTTATCTTTTGATTAATATTTAAGCAATTTTTAAAAATTATAAAACAATGAAATCAGATCAAATAATAATGCATATAAATTGTATGTTTTTAAACATTACTAATAAGTTTTATATTGTATGATGTAGTAACTTTAAAAATTCAATTTTTGTTATACTCGTTCTTTATCTAAAACTTTCCATGCATTTGTATATAAAAATAAAAAAAAGAAAGTACATATCATGCATATATGTTAAAATGCATATATGGAATAGCCATATTTTTAAATTCTTTCTTACATTTGATAATATTGGATACAAAAATGGTCATAAACAAAATAAGTAATGACTTAATAAATAGGATTAATTCTCTAGAATCATAACATAAAACCATTAACTTTAATCCTTGGAAGAAGTACAAACTATGTATTACATTAAATTAAAATATATGCTGAGAAAACATCTGTTTCTTAGAAACAGAAAAAGCTCTAATTTCCTTTTATTGTAACTTTTATTTGAAACTTTTGGTGAATAAATTTACTGCATGTGTATTATGTACTAAAAAGGGTACCTATCATATCTTTGGGTTAAATATGTAACTAAACAAATATAAAGTGAAAAATAAATAACCAAGAGTCACAAATAACAACAAAATAACACGGTTTAAATTCTGTGCAGCGTTTCTGACCATTTCTATATAGATAATGATATGTTCTAAAAATTCTCTAGTTCAGGATTTTCGCTTGAAAAAATAACAGGCATATCCCTAAATAAGTTACAACTTTCCTTTACAGATAACTACATCCATCCCCTCCAATAAGCGAAATGAAGAGAAATCCACAAATTATACTAAAATATCATTGTGCGGAATGATATAAACACAATTTTCTTCCAAATAAATAAAATTTAGTCCCGCTAAAATGCAGATGCACCGATAAAAATTGGATATTTTTCGGGAAACTTAGAAATGCATAAATATTAAAAGGAATTAGTTTCCTATGTTTGAAATATAACGTTTTCTCTCTCGTTTCATTATCCAAGAGCAGAAGCGCCTGTTTCAACTAATTCACGATCTTCTCTTTTTTGGCCCAAACAAAGAGTTGCAAGCAAGTTCTTGATAAGCATTTAACATGTTACTCTAGTTATTCACCTAATTATTACACAGAAGACTGGGAGCTTGAAGGATGAGAACTGTTTCCCCAGCATCATCTGGCCCAGAGATGATGGATTTATCCCATTGCATAATCCTGCATCCCGTCTAATTAAATGAGTTTTCCAATTTACGGTGCACTGATTGCACCCCAAGAACATCAATAACTCTCCTCTGCAGCAGTGGTTAATGTAGATTATGCTCTCCTCCCCCCCCCTGGACATTGTTCATGGGTTAGAAAATGCGATGATGAAATGGGTTTCTGCAAAATAAAGGGTTGCTCTGGAGAAGATTCTGAATATCATTCAGCTTTTCCTCTGAACTCTTCTAGAAATAAATCGGGTTTGTTTGGTATGGAATAAAAAGTTTTTGTTCGATAAATTAGCATAATGATCCGAAATCTTGTATTGGATCCTTCAGGTTTGTGTGGGTATCGAAAGGAGTAATTTTACTTGTACTTTCGTAACAGGTAGAGTGGAAGTAATGGTAGACAAATCTAAAATGGCTAAAGTTTGTTCGTAAGTTGCAAAAACTTATACCTTGAGATATAGTATGTATTGAACAAGACATTAAGAGTTTGATATTCGTGTAAAGGGCTCGTTAGTTTAAATTAATGTCGCTTTATAAGCATATATATATATATATATAAGGAGGACGATATGAAACACATCTAAAACATGAAATAATAAATAAATAAAGCAAAATACAAAAATTACAAAACAACATACTAAATCAGCGTATCTCAAACTGTGGGGCACGCCTCCCTAGGGGGGGCGTGTAACCCTACAATGGCGGGGGGTGAGTATATCGAAAAACTCAAAATAAAAGATTATTTAAAAAAAAAACAACTAATAATTTACTGAAATGGAGCAAAACAAAATACATTCTGACATAATAAATAATAAAATACACATTTACACTGATATAATATACTTAAAAAATTATCATTACTGTACAATGTATTTGATAGTAAATTTATCAATAGTAAACGAAGAACACGTTT
>BMAV01006396.1:370442-383644 GCA_019973955.1 Trichonephila inaurata madagascariensis
TATATATATAAAGAATATACAGTCGAACCTCTATATTGCGAATTTTTCTATATAGTGAACTTTTTCTTTTGTCATTCAATTTTTTTTCTCCCTGTTTTTCAAGTATTTCTGGACATTTCGAGCTATTCTCTCTTTTAGCACATTTTACGGTGGTCATAAATCTTGAACTGGTTTTATTGAGACTAACTCATTGAGAATTCTAGGGATTTCATCCAAGAAGTGCAGCCTTTAACCCCCATTGTGCAATTCACTGGAAACATCTTCCATATATACCCTTTCACTCTCATTGGAGTCTCGAGTCCTTGAACTAGTCTGCGTTCATTTGTTGTATTTATCAGTCGTACTGGTAACTTCGCTTCTTGTACCCCGAAAATGTCAAAACGTAAGTCCTTGAGCATCAATGAAAAAAAAATTCTTCAGGAAGTGGATAAAGGTGTCAAGAAACTTTACTTGCAGTTTTTCTTTCTTTTCTTTAAAGGTTAGATATATAAAATAAATATATATTAATTTACAGAAAGGTGTGAATAATTACTTTTTTTATGTATAGTGTTTAAAAGTTTAAAACTTGTTTTGTGGTGTTTATAAAGAAAATTGAAAATGAAACTTTATATAACGATTTTTCTATATAACGAACTTTTTTGGGGAATTTAGGGACTTCGTTATATAGAGGTCTGACTGTGTACATATATTCCACACAGGGATTTTACCACAACCCTATCACATACCTAACCATTTTATTAATACTTTAAGGTATCCGACTACTTTTTGAGCCGTGATTTTAAAAAAGTGCATAAATGGATAATTTTCATGATATTTAGTGTCACTTAGATTAGAATACATACATAAAATTGTTTTAAGGACATTTTGACAAAAAAAAACTATTTAAATATAATATTCTGGCAAAAAATAACTTAGAATAACCTTTTTTCAAAATGTTCTCCTTTTTTAGAAAAGACTTCTAAAATAATAATAATTTGTGCTTATATAAAGTAAAAACTTCTCCAGACATTCTGAACTATTTTTTTTTTTAAAAATTTGCATTATTTTCAGAGTTACAACCAATTGAAGTAATTATCGGTGTTTTTTTCTTAAAATTTCTCCCTTTTGTTGTCGTAAAACATGGATAAACCCACTTCTAAGTTATATATTTCAAAAGTTCAAGTTGAGCCTCTGTACAGAGGTCTGAGCTATATACAGGTGACATATTATTTTAATAGAAGCATTTTTCACAAAAGGAGATATTTTGAAAATGGGTCATTCTATTTTCAATTTTTGTCAAAATATTGTACTTAAATAATTTTTTATTGTGATAATATTCCTAAAACAATTTTATATACATTTTCTAATCTAAGTGACACTAAATGTCATAAATATTATCCATTTATACACTTTTGAAAAATTACGGTTCCGAACGTAGTCGATAACTTTAATGCCAAGAATCCAATAGGTGATGAAGTTAGGGTCAAGTTAGTCTGTGAGTCTCTTCAAAGAGTTCTGAAACTCTACCAACTTATCTTAAAAAGTTCAAATCCTTTTTCTTAACTTGAGGAGGTTCTTTTGAAAACTGTGACATCGAATGATTTTACCATGTACAGAAATTTTATTATGACTTCTATTTCTTCCATTTTTTAAATTATTCTTTACGCTTCATACAAGATCCTCAGAATCAGTTCTACGAAAGAGATAAGCATATTCATGCTGGAAATTTTTCATCAACGTGGAAAACTTTTTCTCTGCTAAAATAGTTTCTTAAAGTTTATTTAAATTTTTTAATATGATTCTATGTTAAAAGCTCAAAAAGTGTTCTAATTTAACATGTTTTTAGTATATATAGTTATATATCCAAATTAACTAATAGAAATTACTTATAATTTATTTTTTCATTATAGGAAGATATGATAAGTTATATTAATAAATTAATTATTTAAAAGCTTAAAATTTTTAGATACTTCCCTGACTTTTTTATAACATGTCAATTTTTAATTTTTTTATAATTGTAATTAATTTATGTGTGAATGACATTTTATGTTTTAATTATTTATAGTTAGTATTAACAAAATTCAATTCATGCATGAAGTAAAATATTTCAACTAGCAACACATAAATCAGACTCAAGTTATAATTATATTGAATCATTAAAACGCAAAATGTAATCATTTATGCTGTTACTGTTTCAATGGTGTCAGTTAAAATTTATTACTTTTATCTAAATTTCAAGATTGCGACAGAATTAGAACATTAGAAACTTTCACATATTTTTTATATTCGAAAGTATTTATATAATGAGTCAAAAAGCTAATTCTATTATAGAACATTTCATACATTTTTGAGAGAACAAAAATATGAAAGATAATTAGTTGATTTTTTACTATAAAATAAGCAATTAATTTTCATTTTAACTAACAGACATTTGATAAAAAAATCCATTCATTGTTTCGATCAATATCGTAATTTAGATTTTTATAGTCTAGACATGATCAAAATGACATATGTGAGTGTATATTATTTTTCCAACTTCTGAGCCATACCATGTACGTATATTTTTGAAAAGCAAAGCTATTCGTGACTACCCTGAGACCTTTATCTAGAATTAAAGTTTGCTTTATTAAGGGTGATTTCACCTAATGTCTAAAAAACGACCCAAACCTGAAAGAGAAACAAAAACTTTTGTGTTTGGACTAGTTTCCAAAGAGAAAATCGTTCCAATTTTCATATGTGTTTGTGTAGTTGCAATGAACACATTCGTTTATAATAAATTTTTCAAAAAAATAGAAACGTTTTAAAACTACGTACATTTTTAGTTGAACACTTAAAATCTAAAATTTTTTAGCATTACACAGTATAGCGGAAAAATAATACAATATATTTTATTCTAAAGAAATTGGCATTATTCATTGATTCATGCATAAATGAATAGTATTGTAAAATATATCAAATATATACCAATTCAAAACATATTAATGTTAGAGTATATTTTTAATAATAAAAAGTGTTCCTATCTTTTATCACAGTGTTTCTTAATCTGTGGGGTGCTCCTCCCTAGGGGGTGTGATAATTCTACGAGGGGGGCATAAGCATATTGAAAAATCGAAAACAAAAAATTATTTAAAAAGAGATATTAATTTACTGAAAGTAAACAAACAAAATACATTCTGACATAATAAAACATAAACTACACATTTACAATGATATAATACACTTATAAGTGTATGGGTAATGCACAATATATTTTATAATTAATTTAACAATATTTAGTAAGGAACAACATTAATAATTATCAATAACCCCATGGGCTTGTCATATATAAAATCATATAAGAAAAATGAACACTTATCTTGATAGTTAATCCCTTAATTGTCGATTAAAAGTTGCGCCATTTGCTTACCAATGCCACCGGGAAAGGAATAAATAAGCAAATCTTCTGAAATAAGTAAATCCTTCGTAAATACTGTCAAGGTTTGCATTCAAAAGCCAGCGGAATAATCGTATATATACGTCCGGAGCAATTAATGCAGTGGCTGAGCGAGACGTTTATATACGCCGACAGCACTAGATGTTAAAGTTATATTGTAGCTTTAGTGTCAAAGTTTAGTATTATTGAATTAAATACAATGTTATATTGTATTGAAGGGGGCGCGATGAAAATTATGATTGAATATTGGGTCGCAAACATTGAAATTTTGAGAAGCACTGCTTTAACATTATGAGAAAAAATCTTAACGAAGACTTACCGACTTATCAATGATTCGTATGGACTATAAAATTAAGTATTTGCTGAGCAGTCCTAAGCTTTAACAAAGCTATTAGGTACTGGATTTGCCCTTTTCCTTACTGGATTTCTTTTCATAGAATAAAAAGGTTTCATAACTTGTTTGTACCATTATTCTTAAAATTGTATGAGCAATATTAACCCGTTTCAGTATATATTTCATGTATATGCGAGGGAAGCCCAAAAATAAAAGGAATTTTGCGATTTCTCTTCCTAAGTATTGGCAACAGCGCTAGTATCTAGCGCCGAATGATGGGTAGTCAGCAACACTTCTTTTTAACGTGTGCCCCGTCTACCTTAGTAGTCGCTGGGTTGTAGGCTATTTAACAAGGCAGTTCCATTGCCGATCTGCACCAAGGGGGAAGGAGGGCAGTGATTCTTTTTTTATTTGTTCAAGATGTGAAACCTGAGGAAATTATTCGTCGCATGCGAGCGTAGTATGGTGTCAGTTGTTTACGCATATCTACGAATGGGTAGACCCCTTCGAACTGGGAAAAATTTCTGTATGTAACAACGAAAAATTGGGCAGTCCATCGACTTCAAACACTGAGAACAATGTGCAAGCCGTTGAGGGTATAGTGATGGGTGGGATAGCTTGTATCCAGTACACACACACAGATATAACACCTTCCACAAGCAAAACGTGTATCCCTGCCCAACCTGCTGCCCAATCACTGAATGCTGCTACTTCATTCCTTCTTGGTGCTGATCGACAATAAAGCGGCCATGTTGAATGGTCTGCCACACTTCAATGACTACGAAGGAAGACAAGTGACGCGTTGAAAAGAAGTCGACTACCCTTCTTTCCGCGCTGAAAACTAGCTCTGTTGCCAAACCATGGAAAGATAAATTGCAAAAGTCCGCTTACTTTTTGACTTTCCCTCGTACATATATGAAAACTAAAAAAAAAAAAAATATATATACTTGATGGAAAAAATGTAAAGTGTAAAAATATTTATCACAATAGCTTTGTATGTAGCTACAAATTTCCTTTAAAAAGATAATCATATATATGACATACTGTCTATAGATATAGTTTTCTATTGAACAAATTTCGTTTAAAAGATGTAATGGACATCAATGAGCAGATGAAGATAAAATAATTATCTATGAGAAATATGTAATTTTATGGACTATGTGAAAAATTATATGTATAAGTTATATATTTACTAAGAAAAGGTACTTTTAAAAGGATGTTTAATTTAATTTTTATCAAGCTTTTATGAAACATTTTATGAGATTCTTTCAATTATTCTAACGAATAAATAAATTCTTTTGTCGTATTCGATAAATTCTCTAAGTAGAAATAGTTTTGCAAGTGTTTTAGTTCTAAAATTAACTCTCATTTTATTATATTTTTAAAAAAGTAATATTTCATTCAATAGTTTCTAAAGTGTAAAGATTGATTTCGTGAACTAACTTGAAAGTATGTTGGTTTCTATGGAAACACAAACTTTGAAATGAACTAAAGACTCTAACTAAAGAATATTAGTGCAATGACCTGAAAAATATCACTAAATTCAAGGTTTTTATTTTCATTCCTGCCAACTACTTTTGGCTGTTACTTTGTGCATAAATATTTAACTAATGCACCCAGTTTTAGTACCCGCTTTTATGGTAAAAATAATCTTATTCAAGAAAAGGAAAGATAGCTATAAAAAAAGTTTTTTTTACGTATTGAAGCTGTAAAACCTGATCTATTTTTTCTACCTAAAATGCCCTCATGAAAAATGTTGAGGGAATTTCAGTATGAGAAAAATATTTTTACACATGTATTGACGTATGGAGAATTTTAAAAATCATGCATTTTATTGATAAGTTAGAAATTTAGAGTACTCTCGAATTTATTTAAAGTATTTTTAGATTGTTTAAAAGTATATTTAAACTCATTTAAAGCACTCTTTTAATATATAAAAACACTGATAATTTTTTTTCAAGGGTTTTTAAAGTTATTAAAATATTTTCAAATATACTGGGGTGTTTCTAAAATCTACTACAATTAGGAATACATTAAGTAATTTTAAAATTTACAAAAATAGTTTACAAATTATTTCTATATCTCAGATTTGTACTAATATCTACATGGAAACCTTTTAAAAAGTCATAGCATTTAAAAAATGCTTACATATAATTATTACTGTATCTCAAAGTTGCTCTAAAGAACCTTTTTCCGAAGAACTACATGGGAGCTTTTTAAAATGTTGCAACATTCATTTAAATAATTAATAAAACATATGTAGAAAACTTGTAAAATTTATATAAATGAGTTTTATGGGTTGAAAATTGTTTTAATTTGTTTATTTTTAAATTATAATTACCGTAAAATCCGGCGTATAAAGTGCACCTATTCTTTCAAGCTGCATTTTTTAAATTTTGAAGTATATTCGCCGTATAACAACCCCCTTCCCCTTTTCTTACGAATTAACCGGAAATGAACATGTGTAGTTGTCTTTGGTTTTGAAGCCCCTTATTCGAGGCATTATCCCAAGCTTTAGGGAAAAGTAGTATACTTCCAGAATTACAACCATTTAAGTTCATAGAGAATGTCATTTTTTTTAAATAATCAGTAATTTGATATATGTAGAAGTAGTCTATTTTTTTAAACTTATCTCTCTCTCTCTCTTTTTAATTTATATTTAAAGCTCTCATTTTTATACCCAGCGTATAACGGGCACGCGTAAAATTTGATCTTGATTTTATGTTTTAAATATGCGTGTTATACGCTGGATTTTACCGTAGGAATTTCTCAAAATATATTTGAAAAATTGTTAATTAACTTATGTTTTTTCTGTTGATTTTTTAAGGTAATAAATTAAAAAGTCGAACAATATTTGTTTTTTAAGAATTAATTTTTTGTGTGTGTGTGTAGAGGATTGTAGTATTCAACATAAAACCACGAAATAAAGCAAAGCACATTTTAAAAAAAACATAAGTACTCTTTCGACAAACAAAAACAACTAAAGGGAAAAAAAACACTTTAAAGACAGAAAGTATTTCTTTTACTTCAGCATGGAAATTCTAAAGGTCAGACTATCGATATATTCTTTTCAAACTGAAATATTGAAAATGGGTACCCAGCATCAAGAAACCGGAACTAATCTCGTTGCCAGTTGAGCTCAATCCAAAATATCAGCACAAAAAGCTCTTAAGGGCAACTAGCACATAAATGCTGGCTATCTGCGGATTAAAAACAGAAAGCATAAAGCCCCATCTAGAAACTAAATGGGATTTTATAAATAAGCTGTGACGAAGCAACTTCCTTTCCAGCTAATTGGAAGATTTTTTTTATACATAAAGCTACCCATTCTTGGTCTTCAATTTATTCTTTGTATCTTTTTTTATTTCCGGATCCCTTTAACCCGATTGGAGCTTTTCCAAATATTCTTCGTGGACAAAAAAGAGTTAACAGTTACGTTTTATTTGACAGACTGGAATTCTTTCAATTTTTTTTAAAGCGACTGATTATCTAGTATAAAGGAAAAGCCAATGAAAAAAACCATATAAATGACATTTATACTTTTGAAAAAAATACAATAAATTTAATCCAGATTGAAAATAAAATAAAATCTGTAAATCCTGAAACTATTATCCTGAATATGTCTAGGGATTGTATATTTACTGATGTTGTTCAGCTTTTTGACCCAGCTTTATTAAAGTTTGATTACAAGAAATTAAGGGTAACAGGACATTTCTCGAAAGAGTAAAATACAAAATCTTTATTTATGGAATATATATTTTTAAAAATTTCCAATAGAGCTTAGAATTTTTTTGTAATCTTGATAAAGACATTTTAATCATTTTGTAGAAATACAAAAATAATTCTTTAGTTAATTTTTTTTCTGTTTAATATAAGTTGGATATTAAGCTAAATTAATTTTTGAGATCTCATAATACATCTCTGTGTTTAGGTACCATTTTTTAAAAAAGTATCTCTTAAATATGTTAAATATTTTTTGCACATATACAAAACAATACAGAAAATATAGTGAATCTTCTTTCTTTTTTTTTTAGTAAAATATTAGTATTGTTTCTTTAAAAAAAATTATAAAACTTCGCAATTTTGAAAATTCTTATGTTTTCCCCTTTTTTATACATAAAATATTTTTTTTTTTGAAAAAAAAAACTATATGCTGCTTAGACTAAAAAAATAGGTTCATTATATACATAGGGATCTTGTATAGAAGTATAAAAAATTGGAACCCCCTATAGTGCAAAAGGTTTTTTAAAAGTGTACCTAAAAGCAAAAAATTATGCTTTGGAGAAAAAGTGAAAAACTAAACATTTGTAAACATTTTTTTACATTTTTGTCATTTACTTTTTACATATTTTAAGGTTATTTAATCAATGAGCATATACGTGTTAAACATTTTTAGATTCGGAAAAATATTCACTATTATTTAATACTAAAATTGAAAAATCGATTTTTTGAATGTGAAAGATGTCCTGGTACCCTGAAAGGGTTCATTTAACTAGTGATTTTCCTAATAATTTGATATTGATATAACTCCTAATCATTGAATAAAAATTATTAAACATATTATTTAACTTTAATGTTAATAAATAGTACTCATTTATTTTACTGCTATCAATTTACGTATAAGTGGAAATAAAACTAAGTTGAAATATAAATACAAAATCATAAATTTAATCCGATCAATGCTCCTATGCTTTCATCTGTGTTCTAAGAAATTGCGAAGAATTGTCTTAGTACACTCGTTGGCTTATTAGGATTTAATAAATTATAAAATGCCATAAATAAATTGATTCGTAACTGATTTATTATTTTTCTCTAAAGTGTAAAAAATCACATCATGCAATTGAAGTTTTTTTTCAATGAATAAACATTTTTTTTTTGAAAATTAATCTAATTAAAGATAAAAAATAATTTTCTTATTTAGTTATACATATATTCTCCGAATTATTCTTATCAAATGATGATTTATGATTTAATTTAAAATAATCTTAAATCACGTGGATTACTTTATTTTATTAGTGAAGGAAATAAATAAATTCCATTAAGTATTCATAAATAATTCATATTAAATTACAATAAAATAAATATTCATAATAAATCATCCATTAAGTATTCATTATTAATAAACACAGAATATTATAAGTAATGTTATATTGCTCAAGAAGTCTTAACCCTAATGCTTCCTTAGAATGTTTTCTCAAAAAACATGTTATAAGAGAACCAAACATATAGAAAATTTTATACTTTTTATTTATCTATTATTTTTTTTTTAAATTTAATATACTTCGCAGCGTGACACTTAGTAGTTCAAAATTGCACTGATCATGGAAATGAAATTTTCCAGAGCCGTAGAAGTTAGACTTCTGCCTGTTGGTCTGCGGAAGGTATTTTATTTCCCTTCTACCACCCCCAGATGTAGGCGTTCTCCTATCCGCCACCTGGAGACGCGCCCTCTAGGGGTTATAGGCTCCCCCTAGAGCCATTAAAGGAGCTTTGAATAACTACCACAATAGGACAATTGAGAGTTTCAGTGGCATTCTACTGTTCTCAGGCTCTATATCTGCACTCCAGGGGATTCTATGGGCAACTCTCAACTGACCCAGGACATAATTGCCCGTATTAATTGAGCAGTGTTGTTGCACGCCCCCATTGGTCATCAGTACTAGACCAGGTCCATGACTTCGTACACTTTCAAAAAATTCAACACCAGCAAGAAATCGTTTGCTAAATCCTGGTTAGTGAGCCCTAGGCATGCGAGGATCTGAGCAAGAGAGGCTGGCTCAGAAGAACAGTTCGTGCATATTTCAAAGGTCTTGCATCCTTCAGAAAATTTCATTGTTTTAAGAAGGCCACTTCGAAGGCAGGCTAGAAGAGTTTGATCCTGTCTTTTAAAACCATGAGCCAGAGAGCCTTCAGCACGAGAACACTGATACCAATGGTGCTTTGGGGAGCGGGGCGCCCAATTGAATAGTTGCAGCCTAAAGAACTTGTCCTTTGCAATATTATTACAATAAAAAACTATTTAAGTACAATATTTTGACAAAAAATGAACATAGGATGACCCATTTTCAAAGTATTCTTCTGCTGTGAAAAATGCTTCTATTATAATAATATTTTGCCTGTATATAGCTCAGATCTCTGTACAGAGGCTCAACTAGAATTTTTGGAATATATAACTTAGAAGTGGGTTTATCCATGCTTTACGACAACAGAGGGGAGAAATTTTAAGAAAAATACGCCGATAATTATTTCAAATGGTTGTAACTCTGAAATAATGCGAGTGTTTCAAAACTCATAATTGGGCCCCTGTAAAGAGATCTGAGCTATATACAGGCAAAAATATTATTATAATAGAAGCATTTTTCACAAAAGGAGATTTAGAAAAAAGGTTATTCTAAGTTAGTTTTTTGCCGAAATATTGTATTTAAATAATTTTTTGGTCAAAATGTCCTTAAAACAATTTTATACATGTATTCTAATCTAAGTGACCCTAAATATCATGAAAATTATCCATTTATGTGCTTTTTTAAAATCATGGTTCCGAACGTAGTCGGATACCTTAATTGTCTTGTCTACTGAGAAACGGAATGGTGTCGAAGGCATCCAAAACGGCCCTTGCTATGTCAACGATCTTTGGCGAATAAAGCAGTAGGATATTCATGGGGCTTAGATCTACGTTGTAGAGAGTTAAGCTAATATAGAAGGACAATTAAAAATGTTTTCTTATTAAGATGTCAAACTCATTCAAACTTGTAAAGATCTGCCCGATGCGTCTAAGGGTGTGGGAGAGTCAGAAGGAGAAGACTAGCTATATTCCAAAATAACTCAGAATCAACAACAACATAAATCCAATTAACCAAAGTTAAGAGATGCACCCAAATATGTAAGGCAATTAACGAGGTATGCGAGATATGAATAATTAGATCACTTTAAATAATTTGATCACTTACGTCTATTCAATAGCTTTTATTTCTTAGCTACTTAATCTAGTTTAATTCTTAGTTGACAGATCATCATCTCTTTAATATTACAATAATCAGCTACTAAATATCAACGCCTCACTTCAAGTTTTATTAATCACTGCTCCCGTTAAAATTTAACCTATCTCACCTTTCTAACCTGAAAGTTTCAACTTTATTTTCAAGTCTTAATTTGCATGGTCATGTCTTCTTCGGGAGGAATCTTTATAATATAATAATTTTTAATGACCAAATATTTCCCAAGAGGATTAGTATTTTAAGAGAACGTGGATAGACCCATCACAAACTTTCTGCTTTTGTAAAATGTATATTTTTTCTTTCCATTCAGAAAACTACCAAAGATTCTGCAAAAACTGAATGATTTAGCTAAAAATATTCCATACTTATTTTGTACGTATTGTACTTCAGCTAGTTATCAATCTACATTTTCCCCCTCCTATTTTGTGCTTATTAATGAATTCATTTGGATTGCGACAGTTAACCAATTACAAAAATGAGTCCCTTTCTCAAGGAACTGAAAAATATTGATATTGAATACTACAGTTATATTTATAAGTAGATAATTTTGTTGTTAAATGCGCCTACTACCATGCGATCAAACGATCTTAATCCGGGGTAAGCATTAAGTCGATCTCGATCGACCGGTAAACCGCCAAGACATTTTGGGGAGACCTTCTTTACATAAAACGTTAGACGCGCATACTAAAAGAAACACAGGTGGTTATCAAGATAATGGAAACACCCGTGAATAAAAGATATACCGTGTGTAAATAAAACTGCAACCCAAAATTGAGATATGTTTTCAAGAATTTACTAGACCAGAATCAAAAGTTGCATTCATGGGCTTAACCCATTTGGCAATGTTGATGTGAAAAATATAACTAAAAATATGTTACATGTTCTCTTTATCTCTCGAGGAAAACGAAGCTTTTTTTCTCCTTCAAAAGGACGTAATTTGTCAAGAATAACTTTTGGAATCTAATAGACAAAGTAAAAAGTCTCTCAATTTTAAAAAAGCTGCAATTCATTTAACACCATTCTTTAGCTCTACCTATCTGTATGAATCTACATTTTGAAGGAATATAACTAAGACAACATATCATTCCCGTTTTACAGAAGACCACTTAGAATCCAGTGCAAGATTAGCAGTTAGAAATTATATATCGAGGTATTCAAGATTGGGGCAGGTAATATGAAGACGAAGTATTCTACTGAGACTATAGCTATACGAGAACTAATTTTAAGTGAAAATTATTTATTTTCTGATGTATTGTGAATTGTTTAAAAATGCATCAGTTGATATTATTAAATTTATGGGTATAACTATATTATGTTTGTATTTTGCATTTTACTTCAAACGTGGTTTTAAAGTAGCAAGTTTTTTTACTGTAGTTATGTATAGGCAAGTACACATATTCTGTATTTATTATTGTTATAATACAAATATTACTAAGTTTTTTTTTTTTTTTGCTCATCACACCTACGTTACAAGTGGACCGCAACACCTTGAAAAAATTTAAAGTAGACCGTGTCATGTAAAAGTCTGCCCACCCCTAATCTTAATAATCGGGGCAAAACTTAGAATTTATTTTATCTATTAATTTATATTTATCATACAATTAATAACAATCACATGAAGGAGTGTTATACTTTATTAAGTATGGGATACGTTAAACACAATTCTAGTCTTTTAATCGAGGAACATTTTTGAAGAATTAAAACTATCATTTTTTGTTATAAGTTTGCATTTTTAACCAAGTAGCTGTTATGGACTCACCTTGTCACCTTCCCGCCCTATGGCTCGGAAGTTTCATGTGCATTTTGCTGTTGTTGTTGTTTTTCGTTCGATTGGATTGGAATGAATAAAAAAGTCGTATTGATTTGGTGAAAATCGTTGAACTTTATTCCTCATTTAAAATAACTATTTCTTAAGGTATCAACACCTGTATAATATCTATTGTAAACATAGCACAGTAGTGCATTAATTTAAGGATTATTTCTCAATATTGCTCTCAGAAGCTAAAACAAATTCGAAACTTTTAACCACATCACAGTGACGAGAACGACACCTTAGCGAACAATTTACTCTCCAAACTTCCCCACCTCGTTAATGTGAAGACCTTGTCTAGGCTGACTTAACGTGTATCAATGCCTCTACACGGCGTATCTTCCGTGACAAGTTAACTGAAGCCCATTATTCAACTGAAATAACCCTTGCAGGGATTTTTGCAACCATGACTACTTGGTCCCCATGTCCATACTATAGTATGGTAAACATAAAACGTTCAGAATATTTATTATTCGTAACACAGATATGAAGAATATTTTTTTGAAGAGTACATTTCTAAAATTCAACTTAGGGATACGTGCTTCAGTCTAATGTATCTTATTGTTTACAATATGTAGTAGTTCATTCGATACACTGAAAGCTTTTGTGATTATTTTTTCCAAACCTTCCGTTGTGATTATTTTTTCCAAA
>BMAV01006397.1:0-25285 GCA_019973955.1 Trichonephila inaurata madagascariensis
CAAATGAGTCGCAAAGGGGAAAAAAAATCGGGGGGGAAGGGAGTTAGAAAAAAGGAATAAATCTCCAATCAAAACAATTAAGAAAACAGGGAGAGCGCCGATAAGCGGATCACTTATCAGATCGCTGCTTAGCCATTTTCGAATAAAACAAGAAAAAAAAAGAAAAGGGCAGAAAAAAGGAAATTTAAAAAAATGTATGGATCGGGGCAAGGACCCGAGAAAGGGGCAGTAGACCCAATGACATTAATAAAAGACCATTGTCATCCAGTAATATTTATATAAGTAGGAAGAAGAACAAGATGGAGACAACGGGAGTTCAAGATGGACAAAATACGCCCCGGGCCCACGGCAAAGGGATCGGGAGTCCCGACCGCCCAAAGGGAAGCAAAAAGGACAAGAAAGGGAAAAAGCCGACAAGGAGACTACAAGCCCTAAGTAGGAAACATAAAAAATTTCCAGTGAGGGGTGAGAAGAGGAAAGAACAGTGATAGCACCTCGTCTTTGGGAGATCATGGGGGGGTACTGAATATAAAATTCAGGTTGTATTGTTTCTTTTTTATGATCTTTCCAACAAGGGTCCCAAGAATTTTGCAAAGAAGGAAGTCGGGGCGGTGTTTAAAAGTTATAACAAGAAAAAGTTGACACTACAATGAGTCTATATAAAATATTTTTTTTTTTTTTTGATTTGAAAAATTTTTTGTTTTCCTGTTGGGAGAAAACAACCAATTATGCATTTGTTTATTTGATGTATGATTTCGTGAGATGCGACAATTCCTTTGGTTATTTGTTTTAATGATTTAGAGAAATGTTTGAAATTTGTATAATTTTATGATATATATGTTGTTGTATTGTCCGTTTTAAAGGGCATCTGGTTCAGGGAAACGCGGTGTAGGCACAACAAAAATATAAAATTGCGCGGCTCATTGGGAATTTGACGGACCCAGGGGAAGGGAAAAATGAAAGTTTATTGTAATTTAAAAATGATATATAATGCATAAAATTGTGAAACTTAGGTATTATGTAAATATATATTTTGAAAAAGTAACTTAAAAGTTTTATTTCAGGGTGACAGACCCTGAAAGTATTGTTCCATAGCTGATATGTACCCCTAACTGGGAGCAGTGGAGCCGGTCTCCCAGCTCACAAATGAATATTTGTCCTGACGCAGAGTTTGGGTCTGCGCACCCAGGAAAAAATGCACTTAAAGTGTTTGGATGTTTAGAATATCTAAGTAACGTTAAATAATTAATACATGTGTAAAAGTGAGAATATACCATGATTAAAAAGAAAATTGTTAATGTTGGCCTAGTTAATGGAGTAAAATTTATTATGTGTCTGTCAGAATTTAAATTTAAATTTAAGAAATATTAAATTTAATTCTAAGATGAATAATGAAAAAAATTCAGTTGTAAATATTGGGAAAATTTTAGAAGTTTAAAAAGAGGATTCAAGGTTAAAGTTTAAATAAAACTTAGAAAGCGAGGAGATTCAGAAATTTTTAGGCACGTAATTTTTTATGTTGAGAACCCTTAATAAATCACGTTTTTCTTCTTTGAGGGTTTGGGCATTCTCGCGTTCTTCTTCTAACATAACTCCTGTTCTTGACGGCCAATTAATGGCAAAACTTTTCCAACCCAAATCCAAAAAAAGTAAAAACGAAGCAAAAAAGCAAAAAGAAACCCTTTAAAAAAGGGTAGAAAGTTTTGTGAGCAAGGATGGCAATTTAGAGAAAACTTATTTTGAAAAAGGTGGAAGTGTAATTAGAAGGCCAAAGGAACACGGGGATCCCGCCAGTTTTACAAGGGCATACTTTTCACTCGAGCCTAACCCGAATATCTGAAGTTAATTGGGCCGTTGAGTATTCCCCCAAAGTAGGAAGATTGTATTCTGAACGCTAGTATATTATTGAACAAATTTGGCGGATCTAATTTTTATATTGGGTAAGTGATCTAATTGCGCGATCTGAGTTAATTAAGGCTACGTTTTGGTTTATTCTCACTTAATATAAGTTTTTTCAATATTAATATTTTTAAATTTTAATGTATATTAAGAATTATAGAATGTCTCATCCTTCCGATAATCCCACACCTCTAACTTACGCGGAAACCCCAAGACATAGCTATCGACAGATGGCTATGTCGCAACCTGTAACCAATTTCATCAATTTAAAAGACTGCCAAATACCACAATATACAGCCAATAGTGGAAACCATCCCTGAGCACATTGGAACACAGTAAAAATAATGATAGCAGTGATTGGTGACATTTTTTTTAATTAGGAATGTCTTTCTGTTGAGCAGAATTGTTCAACAGTTATAGCATGCATTTACCTAATTTTCCAGATTAACACAAACTCAGTACATAAGTATAGCAGATAGAAAAACAAGCTCCAATCACAGTCAAATTTTTATTATTATTTTTTTTTAAATGCTGAGAAATCAGCAGAAATACAATACCCGGGAAAAAAAGAGAAAAACACAATTAAAAAGCCCGTATAAGGGTGGTCATAAACCGTATGCAATTTTAAAGTTCCCCAAGCAGCCCATGGCCTGTCAAACGGGGAGGGGCAATCGCTGGAGTGGTTTATCCAATAAGTATCGAAACCCTTTTTGACCCAGTTCTGTTCTTTTTTTTTGTCCTGTATCTTGATTGGGAAATCAAATTCAATTGCAGATTTTTTTTCGAGTTATGCTATTTTTAAAGATGCAACTGATAATAAGTAATTTGAAAATTCAGCGAATAAAAAAAGTAATTTCACATTACAACTTTATTTGCTAAATAAAACATAATTATAAATAAATTCAAACAAAAAGGGAAAGACAGTTTAATTCAATTTTTTTAAATTGATACTATAATAACAAATCTTTCGGGTTTTTAAAACAAATGTATGTGTTATTAATGTTGAGTTATTATAAGTATAAATTTATATAATATAACTATTTCTATAGTGACAAATATTTTGATTTTTAGTTTTTATCATGGGTGATAGTAAAAAACACGAAAATAAAGCATGAAAAAAGCATTTCACTAGAAGCTAAAATGAAAGTGATTAGATGATTAGATACTGGTGAACGTGTCAATCTCAAATTGGTGTTGCATTGAATTTGGCAACTTCAACAATAAGGGCCATTCTAAGAAAAAAAGAAAAAATACTGTCGTCGTAACTGCAACTACGACAAGCTCCTGCAACTAGAATTACCCGTTTTAGAAATAATACAAAGAGGAAATGGAAAAACGACTTTCTACATGCATTGACGACGAAATTGAATGCAAACTGCCATTTAGTCAATCTACCTTCTTGATAAAATGGCAGAAAATTGGAAATACAGAAGAGACTGAATGATCTGAAATATTAACACACTGACTTGGAATTTTATTTATTTTTATATGCATATTCGTTTATTATGTTTCTATATTTGTAAGAAATAAATTTTTGTTTTATTGTTATAAAATCATAATTAATAAATTTAATGGTAAAATACCTGACCACAATTTTCTCTACCCATCTTCCCCTAACCCCAATATTACGCTCTACTTTGATGGAACGTATACCCTGCGTTAAGCGTGGTCTTACTGTGTACATATGTTCATAAGAAAATAACATGCTATTTTAAATTTTTAAGATGACACTTTTTTCTAAGCTCCATAATAATCAAATTTACATTAGTTGAAATTGCATTTTCTAAGAAAAAAATAAATTCTTAGCGTTCATCTTGAAATTTGACACTTTTTTTAAAAACTAAATTCTGTGCTTTTTCTTCTTTTTTTGCAGAGTTCCTTCAGGAAGTTATTCATCCTAGTATCATGAAGAGAAAAGTTTAAAACTCATTTATTAAATCATCAAATAATTTTTTTTGCTAAAAAATAATTATTACAAAAAAAATATTAACCATCTTAGTATAAAATGTTTAAATTATTTATATATTTTTTCTGTTCATTTTATGCTTGTACATATAAAAATACCATGTTTAGTTAGAATGTTTGGAAATTTTTCATCATCTGTAATTTTTACGTATGCTTTAAAAATTTGATTTTTAAAATTTAAATAATTTTTTTTTCACTCTTAATAGTAGCTGAGGTAACCTAGTGATTATGGTCACGAACCAGATGCCAGAATGTAGCGGTTTCCCACCGTGTAGAGGGGGGGCGTATGTACATTAAATCTGTAGAGGCCCCAATTTTTCTCCATTGTTGTGGTGTGGTAGTTAGGAAAGGGGGGTTTCCAGCTCATTGTCGTCCTCGTCACTTGACCGAGGCTCAAAATTACGCAATCTTTCGCCAACATTCCTTTTGTTGCTGTTTAGTGTGATGTAATTATTAATGTAATTATTCCTTCCCGCTTTTCACTACCTTCAATTTGTATACATTTTAATGAGTTCTTTTATTTAAATCCTGTATACAAATGAGAGAGTAAATATTGCTAAAATCAAAAAAAGGAAAAATTTTTAATGTATTCCTTTCATAGTTATACTTGAAAATTTTATTATAAAAATTCAGTCACAATGATGAAAAAATCTAATAAGAAAATATAGCATTTGTAAGAATTAAATTTAAGTATATCATTTTTAACTCCTTGGACGATATGGAAGTCAAGTAGATGTGCATAGACCAAAAATTTTTCCATTACCTACGTAAATATTTTTCTATGAATGATACATATTTCATATATGAAACATATAGTGTTTAGTGACGCTGATTGCTGTGCCGTTGGGCCTGAGTTCAGATTCCGGAGAAGGCATGGACTCTTGTAAATGAAGAGTGCCTTTGCGGCATTGGGGTATCCTAAATAGCCGTCGAGCCACAAGTCGTCTCGTGAGCTTGATGGAAGGGGAAGAGATTTGTGATGCCCCTGATCACCCCCAGGGTGTTCTTCCACAAAATTGGGGTGGAATCGAGCCAAATCACACTGTCACCTGTATGGTGCTCAAAGCTGCGGGAAACGACAGGAGTAAATTTCGCCTCTTACCATGGATGAATTTTGTGGGCCTTGATTTGATGTTAATATCGGTTACTGCCGATCAGGTGGCATAAGTAACAACAATAGAATTTTTCACCAGAGAATAGATTTTTATACACGGAAATGTATTGCAGAGTTTTCAAGGCAATGCAGTTTCTAACGAATAAAAGAAAAAAAAGGAAAGCTACTTTTAATGCGGTAAAAAATTGAACTTTTAAAAATGAAAAGATTTCTTTGAATAAATTGATCAAACCAATATTTAATTCAGCTTGAAAGATATGTTTAAAACAAAAACGTTTCTGTTCTTCCCGACCTGTGATTTTATTCTTTAAAATTTTCTCAATATGACTGACAGCATACAAAACATGAATTTGTTTGCAGTAATTTATTTAATAATAATTTATAATGATGACTTCTGTGCAATATGAGGAGCATTGATTCATAACACAGAAATAAATCATTCGGTCGAAGCTTTAGCTTATATAATATAATATTTACGCTATGGAAGCCATTCTCAAAATTTTCTTTGAATTATTGATTTCCAATTAACTAAAGAGGAAAAACTTCAAAGTCGTGGGCTGGGATTTTCCGCCGCTAAATCCTCTATTTTAGCCAAAGGGGGTTCGCCAAGGCTTATCCTTAGGAGGAACCTGTTTGCAACAACCATATACGATATGTTTCTCCTCACGGGAAAACTCCGCGTAGTAATACACTATATTTCTAATATTGGTTTTTTAAATAGCTTATGTTCTCTGGAAATATTACCAGTGCAGTTTCAGCAGTAGTTTTAACGATTTCTCGAATTCACTTTGAAAAATCTTTTTTTAATCAAAATGAGATTTAAAAGACTATGCATTGCTCAATTTAGTGAAATTTTAAAGTTTTTTTTTATCAAAGAAAATAATTATTATCATTTAAATACGAATGTAAAAACATTAATTTTACAAATACCGGACATAAATGTCAAATTACAGGTAGATTTAATTTTTTTTGCATGTACTAAGAAAAGTAATTATTTATCTAATCCGAAAATTTCATATATCTTATTATTCTAAATCTACTCTCTGTAAAAAAAAAAAAAACGACGCACCAAGAATGAGTTTTCTGATAAAGACAAAAATTGGTGGGTAGAAAGATTATGTACGGAATAGAAAATGATTAAAATTTCAAATAAATTGAATGATTTATTTCAGAGTTACATAGTTGCAAAGTAACGAGCTCAATAAGGTGTTGACCCATTTCTAGCCTGGATGCAAACTGCCACACGACGTGGCATAAAGTGATAAAGCACCCAAATGGTCTCCTGCGGTATTTCTTGCCAAATTTGCTCCAATCTTTGGACCAAGTCATCAGCATTCCATGGCAGATGCAGTCGCCTTCCCATCATATCCCAGTCAGGCTCAATTGAAGAGAGATCTGGCGATCTGGATGGCCAAGGAAGTGTTTGACAAGCTGTAAGACAGTTCATAGCAACATGTGCCGCATGTAGTCCGGCCTTATCTTCTGAAAAACAAGGCCAAGGTATTGGAAAAGGAACGGTAGCAAAACAGTTCTCAAAATGTCGTCGACGCACCATTGGTCTGTAAATGTGCCTCTAATGATGACCAAACGGGTCCGGCTTCAAAAGAAATGGCACACCAGACCAAAAGTTCTGGTTGCGGGCCTTTGTGGCGTGCAATAGTGAACGCAGGATCACCACGCTGCCCTGGGCGTCTCCAGTCACGTCTTTGATGATCGTCAGGACACAGATGGAATCGGTATTCGTTGCTAAGCACTATACGTCTCCAGTCAGCATGATTCTGACCTTATTAATTCAATCACCACCGTAATCTAGCTCAACAGTATGCAGGCGTTAATGGCATTTAGCGTAGTGGTTGGTACGAGCGTAAATTTCGCTTCATCAGAGGTCTGTGAATGGTCATTGTGGACACTCATGTGTGGGTCGCACGTCTGATGGTGGATAACGATGAATCAGGCACTGTGACAGTTGATCTGACAGTCAATTTGTCTTCCTGATCTGCTGTGGTCCTAGGTCGGCTGCTACCATCATGACGCTGAAACCTGTTACTCTCCACCCATTGTTGTCAGCATCTTCTAATGGCCGCATCGCTTCGACCCATATGGCGAGCGATTTTCCACTTTGGCTAACCTGCCTATTTCAATCCCATGATACGACCTCTTTCAAACTCGGACAGTTGCTTGTAATGAGCTCTAATCCTGCGCCAATCATATTTTTCAGTCGTTGGAAGGTATCCTAAATCGCAAAGCAACAGAAATTTTGACATTCGTATTGAAAATCGCTTCTTGCAGACAACTGCTGAGTGCGCAGTGCCGATGCACTGTAGATCCCGCTATGCATTCGTTGGACACCAAATTTTAATCATTTGCATGTTCGGTACAAAAGTCTTCGCATAAGAAATTTCATTACAATCGGACAACTCCTTCTTGGTTCGTTGTTTATTTATTTTTTGTTTAGTTTGTTACAGAGTGTATTATTTGTTTTATCTCTATCCTTATCTTAATTTGTAAAGGAGATAATCACTCATATTTTTCGGAATATTCAAATAATTTACTGAATTTTCCTCCATTATATTTATTCATAGCTGATTTATTATACTCAACGAAGTTTATTTCCTACTGATTGTTTTTTTTTTCGATGTAATAGTTAAAAGATATTTCTTGGAAGCGAATATATACTTGCAGTAAGGTATTTTATTTTACATTTTTCATTACTTGTCTCTTTTTTCGTTAATAGTTTTTCGAAAAAATAGTAATTTACAAAAAATTGTTGATATTATATAAGTTAGTGAATAGTATAAGAAAATTCACATATTTCTGCTCCAAACAATAAAATCCTTTAAGTAAATGTGAAGAAATAAATCCTGAATTATCCACGTAAAAAATCTAGAATTCTTAACAACCGAAACATCACGACTCTTAGAAGATCGGATTTATTGAAAGGAGTGAGATTGTAAAATGATATCTTATCTGCACCACTTGACTGAATAGGAAATAAAAATATATTTATCAAATTAACATATCAAAATTTTAGCATTTCTTATAAATCAAATTAAATAAATAAACTAGAATTTGCTAATGTCTCTCTGTGTGAAATTTCCGTATCCCTTATAATCCTACATGATTTTATTATTATTTTATCAACTTAAGAAAAACTTTATTAAAGCTTTTGAATTATCTTTGATAAAATACTTTTATATACATCTGTGTACATAAGATTTTATGTACACAGTAAGATTTTATGTGTATAATTTTTTTTCTAAACAAGTATAAGATGTAAACAAACTTTTCAATGAAATGAGTGATTTCCATTTAGTACAATTTATATTTCAGCATGTGACATATAGCCATCTGTCGATAGTTATGTCTTGGGGGTTCCGCGTAAGTTAGAGGTGTGGGATTATCGGAAGAATGAGACATTCTATAATTCTTAATACAACTTTTATTAAGAATTTAACTTAAATTACTTATATAACGAACAAACTTATATTAAGTGAGAATAAACCAAAGAATGCCTTTTTTGTCAGACGCAAAACAGATCACTTATCCAAAATATAATTAATTATCTGCCTAATCTCGTTTTTATATTATAAGTTTTGGAATATAATCTTCCTACCTTGGTTGAGGACTCAACGACTGATATTGCAGGAGACTTTATTGGGTCACGTGTACAATTATTCCTCCTTATAAATATTATCGAGGGTGGGCGTTTCCGTCTTTCTTGAGTAGGCCGTCTAAACTCAATTCCAACTGTTCCACACTAAGCTTCAAGATTGCCATCCTTTCTACTAAACTTTCTTTTTAAAGGATATCTTATTTGCATTGTTGCTTGTTTTTTCCCCTTGGAATTGGGGTTTAAAAAAGGGCCCTTAATCGTGGCCGTCAAAGAACGTAGGGGCTATGTTGGGAAAAACGCGGGGATGTCACAAGATTTGAAACATGTACAACTACAATTATGAAAATGACATAGTTTAAAAAATCATGTAAATATTAAAATAGAATTTACATTCAGACAATGATGGTGTCAAAAAGTGTTCTTTTAAATTTATTGTTTTTCAATAAAGAAAAATATTTAAAAACTTGTAATTCTCAAAAACTCAGAAAATTATTTTAAGAATATTTTATTATTACACCAAAGGTTAAGCATTATATCAACTGCGAAATTTTACAGTGCGAAAATGTTTCGAAAAAATCATGTGTTTAACATTATTAATGTGTGTGTTAACTTTTTTTCCTTGCAAAACAAGAATGAATGTTTTAGTCAACACGATTCAGTTTTTTTCAGATTACAGTAAATTTTTAAGAAATGATAAGGTAAATTTAGTTTTGCTTATAGACTACAGCCAATAAAAGTATGATTAATAGTATTTGGTTAATTTCAGAACTTAAAATAAAAATAAGTAGTAAAAAAAAGTGATTTTATTAATATATATATGTATATATATATAAAATCATTTTATAGGTAAACCTTTTTTATTGTAAAATATCATTTACAGCATACCACATTCAATTGTCATATGTAATATCTAGGTTCTAAGCCATTGAATTTTGACGATAGGATGCAAAAATGAAAGCAATTTATAATACGAGTAGTTGTTATACTCAGCTCTGTGTGTACAAATCAGAATTCCTTTTTTTTTCTGTTGATTATTACTATTTAGTTGCAAATATCGGCAACACTTTGAATTTTATAATAAAAAGAATCAGATATTTCTACTTAATTTCTTAATACAGTAAGACCCCGCTTAACGCTGTTTCGGCTTAAGGGGGTCTGCCAAATGCACTGACATGGTTAAGGTACTTTTGCACAATGAAATCACATTATTCAGGCGTAAAACTTTTTGTTGAGTAAGAACGTAAAATACCATATAAATCTGCCTTGGAAAGGTAGAAATGCTGTGAAATAGTCTAGAAAATTTAAAAATTACGAAAAATACATATATCCTTGTTTCCTCCCAGAATTTTCTGACGCCATATTTGGGAAGCTTTTAGATACAAAATCTGCAGATGCAGCCATATGCATGCAATCTACGTACAAAATTTTAAAACGTTACTTAGAACAAAATTACCACATTAACTGCTTAAATACACACATTAATAATACTATATTTTATGAAAAGAATATTTTGCTACACGAATAATGACTAATCACTTCAGAACACTAATTCCTGCTTTTTTCCATGAAAGGGCAAGTGGGGGGTTAAAAATAGTGACCCTAGAACTACGTCAAGAAACCACTCCCCCATGACATCCTTTTTGAAAGGGCAACGGTCAAGTGACCTTGAGATCAGCTGACTGTTAGTCTTTTGCTTTTAAATTTTAGAATGACCGGTAGAAAGGAAATCGTTTGAACAGGACACAGCTATGGGGAGAGGGGGACTCTATTTTTAGCACTGATAGTGGGGTGACTCTGGGTAACAGTGGTCTTCAAGCTTTTTCTACTCACAGAGCTTCAAGAACAGGGTGTAATAACCTTTCGGAGAAGAGTATACCACGATTTGATAAAAAATAACATGAGTGCTTTTAACATTTCCTACCAAAACAAATATAGAAAAGTAAAAATTACTTATAGGCTTATTATATGGAATTTTACGCAAAATAGCACACATATTTTTTTAATGCAAGAAATTTAAAATAAGATGAAGTAAATTTAGGTATTATTGTTAATAAACTTTTACAGGTTCAATTCAGTTAAGTTAGGGTACAAAATAAAAACGAGTAATTTGAAACATTTAATTTTAAATAATTATTAAACAAAGTTAGTGGCATTTACTTAATGTGGCTTTTGTGTGTGTGTGAACCACTTTTTACCAAGTCATCTATATTAGATTAACTTTTGCAGATGCTAACAAAATTAGGTTATTATAGGTGCACATCAGCTAGCTGTATGAATAATATTTATATTATAAGTCCATAGCAGAAACGTTTATTCACACAAACATATTTTTGATCCAAATTTTTGAGACTTTTTGTCTGAGACAACCTACTTTAATAAAATTGTAGAAAATTATTTATTATTATGCATTCAATTCTTTTTAATTTTTCAGTTAGATGCCTTGCGTGCCCCCGTTACAACTGCACTGTAAGCCACGGGTTACAACACTGCTCCCAAAACTAGAAGGTCTGTGAAGCCCCTAGAACTTGAAGGTCTTTTTGTGAAGCCCCTAAAACTAGAAAGTATTTTTGTGTGTCAAACCCTATTCCACACAAACTTTTTTGTAAGGGCAATTAAAAAAAAGTATTGCATCGATTATTAAAAATTTAATCTATTTTTAATATAATTTATTAATTAATAATATTAATCTGTGATCCAGGTTTCACCCACCCATTTATTATGTTTAGTAACTAGAATATGTACTTGATTTTTTTACACAAACCGTCGAAGTCTAAGCCCATTGAAATTAACTGTACTTGCATTACATATTCTGAGCTTAATTTATTCCTATACTTTGTTTTTGTAGCCACTTATGCCAAGAAATATTTTTCAACTTGTACACATTGTTCTGAATGGGATTAAAATGTTTAGAAGAATACTTTGAGTATTTTTGTATGAATTTGCACAAAGATTTAGGGAGCTTTTCTTGCTTAAATTTAAAGTTTGGACATCAAATCTGTTGAAAGGTCGATAAGTCGTTACCTCTCCCTTTATTGTAGGTGTTTTCCAACAAATGTCAAAAGTGCACTTTCTATTGAAAACTATTTAGTTTTGGTAAAGACATTGTACTAACGAGTATACAATTATCTCAGAACCCGGGAGTAAAACAATAAAATTTTACAATCTATTAGGTAATATAAAAAATAAAACACATTTTTAAATATCTTCTTTTATTATATATTATAATAAAAGTTTAAAAGCATTGCAAAATAAAGCATTATGTTGAAATAAAATTTTCAGTTTCTTAATGACAGGAATGAGCTTTAAATTTGTGGGGATGCAAACTTCATATAGAGAAGGTGAATCCATTTTGCATACACAGTTATAATTTTTTTTTTTCGATTTATTTATTGTGACTCGTGGAACCCCTGGGCATGTATCGTGGAACACAGTTTGAAGACTACTGTCGTGGTGTGTATACTTTCTTAGTGGGTGAAAAAACCCCGGAATTGTCATTTGATGTTTAACGTTGCTCTGCAAAATAACAAGAGGGCTACTGATCACAAATCTCGTAATTTTGAACCATGGTCAAGTAACGTGGACGAAACCTGAGCGGGCACTCCCCTCTTTTAACGACCCCACCACACCGACGGGAGGATGTTTCAGCTCTCGACAGATTTAGCGTCCATCGCTGCCCTACACGGCGGGTCTTTAGTGGTACTGGGCTCGAACTCGTGACAAAGCCAGCCACGATCCGATACCTATACCACTCGGCTACCACGGTCACAAAAGAGTGCTGTAGATTTCGATAAAGCACTGCTTTTCAAACTTTCAATATTTGCGATCCAATTTTCAGTCATAATTTTCATCGCAGACCCCCCTTTGTACAATGTATTGAATGCAATTATAATGTACTTTGATGGTAAAACGACAATACACAATACGACTTAATATAAATATAAACCGTACTAATTATCAAGATAAACATTAAGTTTTGTATATGACAAGCCCAGGGGAGTCACTAGTAATTACTAAACTTGTTTTTTAATTGAATATTGATAAATTAATTATTAAATACTTTGTGCAGTTTGGATACATTTATAATTAGTGTGTATTACATCAGTGTGAATGTGAACTTCATTTGTTTCTTATTTAAGAATGTATTTCACACAATACCACACACTTTATAATTATTTTAAATTGTAAATTATTTTATTAAATTGATAATTATTTTAAATCTTTTATTTTTGATTTTTCATATCACACCCTCCTGGGGGGAGGGCGCCCTACAGTTTGAGAGACGCAGCGATAAAGATTTTATTTTGAGTTTTGAGAACACAACTTAATAACAGTAAACATGAAACAAAATATGATTTGAGGAAGAAAAGCCAAGCGATTTACATAATAATTTCGCCGATAGCGAAATGAAGATTTGATAATTTAGGTATAAAAATGAAAGAGAATAATTGCCTTGTTAATAAATATTAGGTGTTGTACTTTTCTCTAAAATTTTAATCTTTTTCTTTTTTCACCCTCCAATTTTTGTGTTCTGTAAATCTTCTGCAGCACTAGGTATGTGCCTAGCCTCGCCTAAGCGGAAAAGCGGGCCTGATAAAGAGAGAGAAATTTGTGAGAATAACGGTTCTTTTCAAGGAAATGGCTTAACTCTCATACTTTTACTACTGAAGCCTGTTAGAAAAATTATTTTTATGGGAGCGAAGCAATTTTTTTTTTGTTATCCCAAACAATCAGTTTCGGTCACTTCATATTTTTTGATTCCAATCATTTGAATTGATTTCATACAATAGTTACTATGTTAATTAAATATCTTTTCAATAACCGCACAATTAATAAAAATGTGCACAATTATTAATATCATAAAAATACAACTTTAATAAGGGTTGAGGAGGGAATATTAACGTCGTACTTTTCGTTAATCGAGGACTTTTGGCAACCGATCTCCTAATTATGAACCATAATCAAGTGAGGACGACACCTGAGCTACCCCCTACTAACTTCCACACCACACCCACTGGAGGAGGCGGTTTGAACATAGACATGTGGCAGCGGTGGTCGAGTGGTTAACGTATCGGACGTTGCTGGTCTTGTCACGAGTTCGGTTCGAAGTACCACCAAGACCCGCCGTGTATGGCAGCGATGTACGTTATTTTTGTCGAGAGCTCAAACGTCCTCCCGTTGGTGTGGTGAGGTAGTTAGGAGAGAGGGGGTGCCAGCTCAGGTGTCTTCCAAGTCACTTAACCATGGTTCAAAATTACGTGGTCCGTCACAAAAAGCCCTCGTGTAGTTGTACAGTGCGACTTTAATATTCACTCATTATTCATCGTTTATGTGTACGCCGAGATTCGAATAAGTACGTATTCCTCGAATTCTGAATTACATCATTGATAAAAGTGTCGCATAACAATACACCTGACATATTCTGTGTTGCACATGTAAATGAAAATTCAAGTTTTAAGTCGCATACTGTTATTAATTTTAGTAACAATAATAATTTGATGTTAATGTTATTCAATAACAATGAGAGATTAGCTTCTATATAATATAATTGTAGGTTAAAACGATTTTGGTCTTAAAGAAAATTATAAGCTCCTTTCCTAATTCATTTCAAACATATTGTTTAATTTTTACGCATGTGTGTTGCGACATAGCCATCCTGTGATGACTATGTCGTTCCGGATCCGCGTAAGCTAGAGGTGTGGGATTATCAAAATGATGAGACATGTTGGTTCTTAATACAACTTTTATTAAGAATAACTTATATTACTTAATTCTAATTGACAACTTTATTTAAAGTGAGAGTTAACACCCAATTAAACTTTATATTCAAGTCAGATCACGCAACTAGATCATTTATCCTAATTATAATAAATTAACAGATTCGTCTAACTTCCTATATAATATATTACCTTTTTCAGATCTCCTTCCTTCAAAGATTCTGTAATATCTATAATGTAACTTATTGTGCGAGGTTTCCAACTTCTTTATAATGGACTTCTATTTCTTCCAAAGCTATCGGACCGCTAACTCTTGATCTGAATGAGATTCCACACTCAAGTTATCTCTAAACTTCTTGCCGCCCTTTTATCATCAAAAGCTTCTATCCTTTTAAAGTATATCTCATTTACATATTATCTTCGTTTATCTTCTTGGTATTGGGTTGGAAAGGTTTTGCCATTAATCGTGGCCGTCAAAGAACATAGGAGTTATGTTAGCAGAAGGACGCGAGAGACGTCACAGTGTGTGTGTGTTTCATAACCAAATAACAGTTTCATATAATGTAGTAACACGGAAAATAGGCTACATTATGTGGTATCCTGTTTAAGAAAATGTAGATGGTAGAAACAAATTATACTTAAATTTGAATTTCTGAATTGCCTTATAAGAAACACTCATCGAGAACATAATAAGTTCGATACGAGTCTTTTAAAAGAAAACTTCGTTTTTCTGTGAAAATGGTCATAAGAGCCCTTTTTCATAAATTGTTATAATCTTTTTTAACCACATTTCCATTTCTTATTTTATAAATTAATGTTATTATTTCTGGTATTCATGAAAATACAACAAATCTGTGTACTAAGAATTCCATTTTAAACGACATAATCTGAACACAAAAGTATCTGGTGTTCCTCTTGGTCCCACTACCAATTGAGTGGGGAGGATAGAAGCCCAATCTGTGGTTTTTCTTTTACGACTGCTTGACCCCGTTTGCCCTCTTCACTGTTCAAAGACGAAAATTGCTCATCGTGGGCAAGAAAAAACTTGTGCATTCTAGCTGTTATTGTGTTTCCTTTAGCTGTTTGAAATTAATTTCTATTCCTCCCAAAGATTTTTTTTTCTTCTTATTTTTAATCCATCCCAAAGAATCATCTCTTCATAGTTTTAAAATCCACTTATTTGTATTGATTTATAAAAAAGTTACTACATTAATTAAACATCTTCAATGAACGCACAATTCAAAAATTATTAGTAACATAAAAATACATATACTAATAAAGGCTGAAATTTGCTTTAACAAAAAGTGTTATTTTATACATTATATATAATTTCATTAATTCAAGTTATTAATATACTTTTATTGAACGTATGTAATGTATATGTATACTACGTTATTTTATTTAAAAGGTCAATTTTAAAAATGAAACTTTATAAATAATTAATTTAAATCCTTTTTCTTATACATGATCCATAAAAAGATACTATATACGAACAAAAATTAAACATTTATCACAGAACAGCTAACCATAAATTGCAGTACCAGTAGTGTCAAAGATGTATGACAGTTAGATTCTATTCTATGCTGCATATGTAAAGTAAAATTCAAAGTTTTGATTCATACACTTATTTATTTTAGTAACAACAATAATAATGATTTATTATTAATACCATTACATTGCAGAGATTATCTCCTATATGATATAATTATATAAGCGTGTCCATTTTTGTTTCATAGAAAACATGTTATTTACAACCTTCTTCATTTGGAAAAACCCATTAAAAAAATTAGAGATTTACAGACACATATTAGTTTCAGGTTTATGCCTTACAAAATTTATTTGTGTTTTTCTCAGATTTTCGTTTTGGAAGATTTGAAAGGGTTTTCTATTTAAGATAATTTTGAAATTTTTTGAAGATATATATATATATATCTGTTCCATAAAAGTTTTATATAAATTTAGATCTGAGAATTCTAGCTAGTTTTTTAAAAAAAAATAAATTAATATTTTAAAAATGTTCATATTTCTTCCAGGTTTCCAAATTTAACAATATTCATGCTTTTTCTCGGATGATCTATAAGAACAATTATTAAAATTCAACAATGAAAGAGGTTTTCAATTCCATACCAACTTAAGGAAGTGTCATAAAAAGGAAGCTTAGTTTGGAAATGAATTTGATGAAAATAATATAGTCGGCCCTCCATTTTGCGAACCTCTATCTTGCGAATTTCTCTATTTCGCGAACTTTTTCCTGGAACCAAGAACATTTTATGATTTTCTTCGTCAATTAACCTATATATAAATAGCTAAATGCATTTTCCATTTATCGAAGTTTTCTCTGGGATTCGATTTTTCTCTGTTTTTGTGAAATATTTCTGACCTACATGTGATGTGGTAATGAGCAAGTAAAAATCATACGAAACGATTAGATTTGAATTGTGTGAAAAAAAATGCCCATGAGGTATTTCGTGCACTGCAAAGATGCGGGAGGAATGAGAGAAAACATTTTTTTTAAAACGAAAAAATTCAAAACAAAATTAATAGACTTAACCATAGTTAAATCTGAAGAGCACGCATTTAAAATTACTGGTCATAAAAATATGCATGTTTAAAAATTACTTGTAGCTTAAAATTGAAAATGTTATTAAAATTGCGTTAATCATAATACAAAACTACTTTTAAAGTTGGAAATATATATACTGAGTATTTCTGACAAAGTTGTTTTTTCCCCTGCTTTCCACGAATTTCTTTTGATAGTGGGTGATATGTAAAGTAAATAGATATTAACTTACAAAAAGGTGTGTGAACAATTAATTTATAATAATGTATAGTTATGTGAATTTAAAATTTCTTTTAAGTGGTTTTTAAACTACATTGAAAGATAAATTATTTCACGAAATTTTCCAAATAACGAACTTTTTTCAGGCCGTGAAGTGACGACTGTAATTTAGTGAAATTTTGGTTTCATTTTCATGCGTATCGGAAAATACAACATTAATTTGTAAAACAGGAAATAGATGTGTGTTTAAAACAGAATTATACAAACTATTTGTGAAAAATTGCTCTAGGTTATTTTTCTTAGAAAAGTAATATTTTCTTTTGTGAAAGACTCAAATTGAAAATGATTATTTCCCTGATGAGTATTCTTCCACAGAGCAATTTCTAAATACAATTTGTATCCAAGATATGAGCAGAAAGAAATTTATTACATATCTATCAAAACAAAAAAAAAAAAAAAAATTGAATAAATACGCTAATACAACAAAAGAAATCTGTACAAAAATAAAATGGAGGTCTATCAACTCTTCCACCAAAATTAAAACTCTTTTAAATTCCAGCCTCTTATTCTTAACCTATGGACAATGTTTATGATACTCAAGAAAATGTAAAAGTACCTTGTTCATTCACTCTGTGATATTCCAAAAATATTTGCACGGATTTAAAAAAAAAGATTGTGCATCCATTTCTATGGCAATTTAAAAAGACAGACATTTACAAAACTTTTTCCCCATTCAACCAAACACTGCACCCTGCTGATTATGGTTTTGAATAGTTTGTTTATTTTCCTGCAACTGCGCATGCGTTCTGAAACAGACTATATCTGTCAATCACTTTTTAACCACACCCCGTTGCTATAGTAACGACGGTTTATCTTTTTACAAACTTTATCGCTTTGACGTCATCCGAGTTGCAAACAACGCCATCTGTTGGATAAAGGTAGTTTTTGAAAATACGGGCGTCGGCCTTAACGCTCTTTTATTTGAATTGTGGGATTCAACGAAATAGCACGCAGCGTTAGACTTCCCGATATCAGAAGCAGTTTATCTCTGTTTCTTCTTTCTGGCGGTATTATACGAACGTATTTTTATCGTTTCAAACATTTGTTGACGTTATTATAAGTATAAATTTATATAATATAACTATTGCTATAGTGACAAATATTTTGATTTTTAGTTTTTATCATGGGTGATAATAAAAAACACGAAAATAAAGCATAAAAAAAGCATTTCGCTAGAAGCTAAAATGAAAGTGATTAGATGATTAGATACTGGTGAACGTTAATCTCAAATTGGGGTTGCATTGAATTTGGCAACTTCAACAATAAGGGCCATTCTTAAGAATAAAGTAAAAATACTGTCGTCGTAACTGCAACTACGACAAGCTCTGCAACTAGAATTACCCGTTTTAGAAATAATACAATAGAGGAAATGGAAAAACGACTTTCTACATGCATTGACGACGAAATTGAATGCAAACTGCCATTAAGCCAATCTACCTTCTTGATAAAATGGCAGAAAATTGGAAATACAGTAGAGACTGAATGATCTGAAATATTAACATACTGACTTGGAATTTTATTTATTTTTATATGCATATTCGTTTATTATGTTTCTATATTTGTAAGAAATAAATTTTTGTTTTATTGTTATAAAATCATAATTAATAAATTTAATGGTAAAATACTTGACCAATTTTTTACCCATCTTCCCCTAACCCAGTGGTCGGCAACCTTTTGAGTCGGAAGAGTCAAAAATTACAATTTACAAAATTTCAAAGTTTTTAAAGAGCCAAAATTTTTTTTCTTGCCAACAATATATAGTACTTGCGTATAAATATTTTGATTTAAAAAAAAACTAATTTATTTATTCAAAAGAAAAAATATTTATTTATTCATATATAATTAGTGTTTTCACAACAAATTAGATATTGTATATGGCATTATTAGATAATTACTAGGGATTGCTATATCGGACCAAATGTTCAATACCGGTATTCGGTATTTTTTCGATCCTAATACCGGGGTACCGGTTTTAATACCGGCAGTAGAAATTTTAGAAAAAGAGAGAAAACTCAGGGGGTTTTTTTTGTTTTATTTGTCAGTTTTACTAGAGAATGTAAGTACCACAAAAAATAATTTGTAACTTATAAATTATAAGAGTATATAAAGAAATGCAAAAAAGTAAAGGAACATCTTATTTAAATCACAAGAAAGTTTAAACATCCAAGTATTTACCTCTAAATACCCCTCATCTTCAAATAAATCGATTTCTCGCGTCGGATGGTTTTGGATATATCTGATTTCTGTATTGTACTTTGGTTTCTTGATATGTTTTTTAGGTATCGCTAAAATTCTATAATTTTTGTTGAAGAGACAATTCCTTTTCACTATCGATATTAGTGTCATCATCATCTTCGATAATTGTACTGAATCCTTCTGAATATGAATAGGTTTGTGTGTAAACAATTTTAAGAAAATTTACTTTAAACTTGTTCAAATTTGAATTGGTTAGTCTATTTTCTTCTTTTTCATTCTTCTGTAGGATTGGTTATTCTTATTCATTATTATGGGTTATTATTTATGAGTATATATATATATAAGGAATTTGAAAAATATTTTGAACCTAAAAGTATGATACGCAAATGCAATGTGAATAACAAACTCATCAATTTAAAGAATATCGAAATATTTCGCACACACACTTTCTTCACAACTACAACCTTGTTTTCACAGAATATTAGACTACGAATCCTGCGTGTGTGCAGTATAGCTCTGAGCTATAATAGTAACGTGACCAATGGAAAGGAGGACGAAAAATTTAAGAAAAAATTACAACATAAATATATGAGATATTTACTAATTAAAACAATAATACACCAATTACACCTACATCTCTTTTTATTTATTTACTTAAACGAGTATTTTTCTATTAAATGATTTTTTTTTTTATCGTCAATATATCATTTTCTAATTTGTCGGAAATTTCGGAGCAAGAAATATCCTTTATATTGAATTTCAGGCTATAAGTGCTGCAGCTGCTCCATTCAATCTTGATTTCTCGCTTGTCGAAAACTCATTACCAATTGAAGAAACTCTTTCAACTGCTGCATTAGTTCCAGGGCAGTACAATGTAAATTCAGCAAGAATAACTAAATTTTCATATGGAATGTGTGGTCATTTCTGACGTGGTTAAATATTTTCACCCATCTTTTACCAATTTCAACATGTGCTGATTTTCAAATTGTTCTAATTTATCAGAATTTAAATATATACATGTCTTCTAATTTCATCAAACAGACAATAGTCATCGATTTTAATATCAGACGTTTCTTCCGATAAAAATTCAACACAATTTTTTAAATCTGCCCAATTTACTTGCGATGAAGTCAAAAAACACCATTGCAAACTGTTACTTCCTGTGATATTTGTTTCAGACCATTCTTCGATATATTGGAAACATGTTTGGTGAAAATTCTGCACTTTTTTTGGTAAACTTTTCCATTATGCCCAGATTTGATTCTTCTAAATTTGACAATTTTCTTTTTAGTATTAAAAGAATATATTTTTTTTTCAAATCGTGATTTTTATTGAAGGACAAAATAGCCCAAAATAAGACTAATTTCTGTAGCTGAAATATGTTCCCCCTCACTCTTTTGAATCGTTTTTTGGAAAATAGTTGCCTGATTATGTTCAAAATACATTAATATCTCTAATATTTCATACTGTATTGGACATGACGCGTAACAGTTCGGCCTGGCATCTCTGAATAAAGGGATTAACATATTAATTTTAAAATATTGAAAAGGAGGACAGGTAGGTGAACACTTTTCGAGGAAAGTCAAAACCTATAAAAGGAGGACTGTCCTCCCTAAAGGAGGACGATTGGTCACCTTAGTAACAGGCTAGTTTTTGCCAACCTTCTTGGATGATTCCCATATTTTATCACTTCCCTTGATTGTACGATGCAACTTTATATTCAGAGTCTAATTAATAGGACTTCTTACTTTACTTTTAATTATATTCACGCAAGAGAACGCTTGCTCGTACGAATATGTTGATCCGAAGATAGTCAGCACTCACAAATGCCAACTTCTTCACCTCATTGTAGCAATCTGTAAGACCATGCGTCGAATATAAGAGCCTCAACTCGCGGCATTTGTTTTAAAGCTGTCAACTTTTGTTGCGTTACGTATAAACATTTCTGGATCTCCAACTCTTCCAACTTGCTTTTCAACACTGTAAATTTTCTTCTCCACAAAGCTTTAATTTTTAAATCAATCAATTGAATTTCTAGAGATCCAGTATCAATTCCAAATGGATCAATGTGAATTTCGCTACTATTTGTGTTGAGAGGATTTACTATGAATGCTAGAGTGGTTTTGTTGGTTTTGAATTGCTCCAATCTTTCATCAAATTCGTTTTTAGTTTTTTTTATAACTGTGCTGAAGTAATTCGTGTCAACAGTTACACTGGTTTTATCGCGATATTGCTTTAGAATTTGAAAATGAAACAATTTACCGCTCTGAATATCTTCTACAAAAAGAATTAATTCCCCCCCTTCGAAACAAACCAATTCTTTTAACAAAACATAGGCTGGGTTTCCCCTTTCTTGCAGTTTTAGATTCAGCTCATTAATTTCGCTGTGATATCCACCATAAAGTAAAAGTTTTGCAACCAATTATCGTTCTCTAATTCAGAGTGACTAATGCCTTTTTCATTAAGGAATGTATTTATTTCATTCAAGTACAAAGCAAAACGTTTCAACACCTTACCTTTGGAAAGCCATTTCACTTAAGTGTGAAAGAGGTCGAAATACTGAGTCTCCATTTCGCTTAAGAATTCTTTAAACTGACGATGGTAGAGTGCTTTTGACAAGATGCTGTTAACAATCTTGTGTGTGTGTGATTACCAAATTCATGACCTCAACTATTTCGGCCGGAAATGTTTGGGCACAAAGCCCTTCTTGGTGTATTATGCTGTGAAACGTGAGAATTTCGTGGTTTATTTTGCTCTGAAGAATCGTTGTTGCCCCTTTATTTTTTCCTGTCATACTTCTGGTTCCATCAGTTGCGATTGAAACCGATTTTATTTGAATCGATCTTATTCTCAAGGCTTTTTGCTCGGCATTCGCTAGATCTTTCCCTCTAGTGTGTCCCGGGAGTGGAAGGAATCCTAGAAGTTCTTTTGAAAAAGCGAGTACAAGTGGCTGAGAGATAGAAACGGTGCCTAATCCTCGTTAATCGATTCAGTACGAATTTAATTTTTTTTTTTTGATAAAATAAATAATATTTGTGTATGGAACTAAAGAGCCGCCGCTTCACATCCAAAGAGCCGCAGGTTGCCGACCCCTGCCCTAACCCTATTACTTACATGATGAGATAACCTCGTTTAATGCTGTTTTATATTACGCTCTACTTTGATGGAATGTATACCCTGCGTTAAGCGGGGTTTTTCTGTATACATATATTCATATAAGAAAATAACATGCTATTTTAAATTTGTAAGATGACACTTTTTTCTAAGCTCCATAATAATCAAATTTACATTAGTTGAAATTGCATTTTCTAAGAAAAAAATAAATTCTTAGCGTTCATCTTGAAATTTGACACTTTTTTTAAAAACTAAATTCTGTGCTTTTTCTTCTTTTTTTGCAGAGTTCCTTCAGGAAGTTATTCATCCTAGTATCATGAAGAGAAAAGTTTAAAACTCATTTATTAAATCATCAAATAATTTTTTCTGCTAAACATAATTATTACAAAAATATATTAACCATCTTAGTATAAAATGTTTTAAATTATTTATATATTTTTCTGTTCATTTTATGCTTGTACATATAAAATACCATGTTTAGTTAAATGTTTGGAAATTTTTCATCATCTGTAATTTTTACGTATGCTTTAAAATTTGATTTTTAAAAATTTAAATAATTTTGTTTCACTCTTAATAGTAGCTGAGGTAACCTAGTGATTATGGTCACGAACTAGATGCCAGAATGTAGCGGTTTCCCACCGTGTAGAGGAGGCGTATGTACATTAAATCTGTAGAGGCTCAATTTTTCTCCGTTGTTGTGGTGTGGTAGTTAGGAAAGGGGGTTGCCAGCTCATGTGTCGTCCTCGTCACTTGACCGAGGCTCAAAATTACGCAATCTTTCGCCAACATTCCTTTTGTTGCTTTTTAGTGTGATGTAATTATTAATGTAATTATTCCTTCCCGCTTTTCACTACCTTGAATTTGTATACATTTTAATGAGTTCTTTATTTAAATCCTGTATACAAATGAGAGAGTAAATATTGCTAAAATCACAAAAGGAAATTTTTTTAATGTATTCCTTTCATAGTTATACTTGAAAAATTTTATTATAAAAATTCAGTCACAATGATGAAAACTCTAATAAGAAAATATAGCATTTGTAAGAATTAAATTTAAGTATATCATTTTTTTTAACTCCTTGGACGATATGGAAGTCAAGCTAGATGTACATAGACCAAAGTTTTTCCATTACCTACGTAAATATTTTTCTATGAATGATACATATTTCATATATGAAACATATAGTGTTTAGTGACGCTGATTGCTGTGCCGTTGGGCCTGAGTTCAAATTCCGGAGAAGGCATGGACTCTTGTAAATGAAGAGTGCCTTTGCGGCATTGGGGTATCCTAAATAGCCGTCGAGCCACAAGTCGTCTCGTGAGCTTGGTGGAAGGGGAAGAGATTTGGGATGCCCCTGATCACCCCCAGGGTGTTCTTCCACAAAATTGGGGTGGAATCGAGCCAAATCACACTGTCACCTGTATGATGCTCAAAGCTGCGGGAAACGACAGGAGTAAATTTCGCCTCTTACCATGGATGAATTTTGTGGGCCTTGATTTGATGTTAATATCGGTTACTGCCGATCAGGTGGCATAAGTAACAAAAATAGAATTTTTCACCAGAGAATAGATTTTTATACACGGAAATGTATTGCAGAGATGTCAAGGCAATTGCAGTTTCTAACGAATAAAAGAAAGAAAAGAAAAGCTACTTTTAATGCAGTAAAAAACTGAACTTTTAAAAATGAGTAGATTTCTTTGAATAAATTGATCAAACCAATATTTAATTCAGCTTGAAGATATGTTTAAAACAAAAACGTTTCTGTTCTTCCCGACTTGTGATTTTATTCTTTAAAAATTTCTCAATATGACTGACTGCGTACAAAACATGTATTCGTTTGTAGTAATTTATTTAATAACTAGGTGCACCCTGCCACGCATTGCTGTGGCTCAATGTGGTTAAAAAGAAAGAAAAGAGAAAGCACATGTTTTTAGTATGTTTAAACATTTGCGTTTGAGGTATGATTTTTTTATAATAAAAAATTATAAATGTTGTCATTGCTTCTAAAGTCCCTTGCCTGACAGTGTCAGATCAAGACCCACAAAATTCATCGTGGCATAGGGCTAAGATGTATGCCTGCTGTTAGCTGTAGCTTTGAGCATCATGCAGCTGACAATACAATTTCGCTTGGTTCCACCCCAATTTTCAGGGTGAACATCCGGAGGTGGTCAGAGGTCTCCCAACTCTCTTCCCCTTCCACGAATCTCACGAGAGGACTTGCAGCTCGATGGCTATTCAGAGTACCCACATGCCACAAAGGAACTATACATTTACAAACATCCATGCTTTCTCCAAGATTTGAACCCAGGCCCTACGACACAGCACTCAGCATCCCTAACTACTATATCAGATGGGCAGCAAAATATATGTACACAAAACTCCTTAACTGATTTCCTTTGTAACTTGTTAACCAAATACATTGAAGTTATTATGGCTTATTTTCATCCTTATGTTATGAACCTAAAATTATTTACATTGTCTTCAAAGTGGAGACCTCAAGCTCGAGGATAATTTTTAAAAATGGCTTTACTCTAGATTCCTCAAGGGCAAAGGGTTAGTTTGGAAACATGAATTGTATTTCTCAATAATATAGGAAATGTTTTGATTCTGCATTATATCTGGCAATCAAAGTTTTTAATGGCTCTGGTGTTTCTCCAAATTGTGGCAGTTTAATTTTTCCAGTGGTGCAAAACATTCTTTTTGTGTTTCTCCCTTAAATTTCAGAGTCTTGCAATAATGAAACACTTCAGTAATTGCGCTGATGAGAACATGCTGGCTCAACCAATAAACTTCTGCTGGGTTGCACTGGAATGCAATGTGACTGTTATCGT
>BMAV01006398.1:0-11368 GCA_019973955.1 Trichonephila inaurata madagascariensis
CTTTCCCCCCTTTATATTTTTACCCCTCATAAATCTTAAATTTCCCTGTCGAGGTGTCATTTCCAAACCGACCTGTTGTGTATTTTGATGCTGAGATCCTTGAATTTTCAGACCAGGGTGTGGTGCAGGTCAGAAGAATCACTTTAAAAAGATACTCACATTTTTCCCAACAAAAACCTTAATTTTTAAACCCAAATAGCCCAAAACTGCCAACTACCATAAAGGCTGGTTATTTAAATTGAAAATCCGTCCCTATATACCGAACCCTCTACGCTGTTCAAGTGTCAGGATTCGGACACCCCAAACTTCCCCGTTAAAAACATGTTAGAGGGCATCCTTGGGCATTCTTCCACGGATTGTATCAGAGCCAAAATTTTAATTAATTGTGCCCCCATCCATCCGTTAAAAATTTACCCCGAAAGGGAAAATAGAAAAGCAGATACAGGAAAAAAAAACAAATAAAAATATTTTTACCCAGAAGCAGAAATTAATAACCCCACAATTATCTCAAACTTACGCCGTCAAATTTTCTATTTCAAAAAACTACCCAAACAGATGAAAATATAACAAAAAAAAATGTCCCCCTTTTAAAATTCTTGGAACCCCCCCAAAAACAAATATACAATATCACCCCTATTTCCACACCCCCTCAGGGGCCTCACCTTCTTTAGGTGAGCGGGTTTCACGCCCCGAGGTCCCCTAGTGATTTTTTTTCCTCTTCCAAAGGGGTTTACTGTTTTTGGTAAACATGGGTTACGAACCCAGGGTACCCTAGTGATTTTTTCCCTTTTTGGCCCTTCTTTTTGCCATTCAAATTTCCCTTTTCTTTTTTCCCCGCCAGACCACAGACCCAAATCACAAAATGAACTATGTTCAAAATTTTTTTTTTTCTATTAAAAAACTTTTTATTCAACAAAATTAGGTTTAATTTGTATTATTTTTTTAATTTTTTAAATTTTTGATTTGTTGCTTTATTTATTTTCGTTTAACACCGTTTTTTTTCAACCCGCATTTTGCCGGGGCGGCGCCCCGTGGGGGGAAAATGGTGTTCTGGGGATCCTTTGCTTTCCCCTTTTGCCCCCCTCCAGTATGGAGGAGATTAGTCCTAGGATACCTCGCTTTCCCCTTTTGGCCCACGCTTCATTTGAACGGGTGGCGGAGTAGCCCGCCCTGTCAATCGGCTGGTAGTATCCTTCGGTGCCCCCGAAAAACACTGTTTGGGGGGGCCAGAAAAGGGGGTGCGGGTTTCCCGTTGGGACCCCTCACCCTGGACTTTATCACATATTCGGGGTGTACCAGGAAAGCGCCGTGCCTGGTTTTGGCCAGGGGCCCGGCACACGCCCCCCTTTTGTTGGACCCTGGGGGTGGAGGCACCCCGGGACGAAGTGGTATACGCGTTGTTATGGATCCAATGCGCTGTCCCCGGGAAAGGGGCCTCGTTTTACCCAACCAAAATTGATCAAATATAAAAAAATACGAGTTTTTTATTGTTTTCTTTTCCCAAACAATGAAATTTTTGAAATCCCCTTTTTCCCAATTAAAAACCCCCTGATGGGAATAGGTGGTAACCGAAACCGAAAAGTTTGCGTTGGGGGATCTGCTTTTGAAAAAAACTCTGCTTTTCAAACTAAGCCCTTTTTTTTTCCCGCTTCCTAAAAAGTCCTGTTACAAAAGTCCACACAAAAACACTTAATTCCTGCCGTGGTGTTCATTTCTGAAACTGACCTGTTGAGCCCCCCGAAGCGGAAATCCCGGGGGTTTTTTCCAATCGGGGTGTTATTCAGGCAGAAGAATCCTATTAAAAAGACTCTACACATTTTCCCCACAAACACATTTTTAAACCCAATCCCAATACTCCCAAACAAAATCCCGGGTTTTAATTGTAAAACCGCCCCCAATACCGAACCCTCTGCGTTTTTTTCAAATGCCAGAGGTTCGGATTTCAAATTCCGTGCCGGGTTATATTGCTCTAGATGTGGGTCTGCTGGACATGTTTCCCACAGATTGCATTCTGGGAGAAAAATGTATAAACTGTCACAACCTCATCCATCCGATTCAAAATTATGCCCGAAATGGAAAATAAAAAAGCAGATACGGGAAATAAAAAAAATAAAAATTTTTCCCGAAACGAAAATTTAAATAGTGCCTCAACTATCCCAAACATATGCTCGTTACAAAACCTAAGCAAACCCACACACACATGTACAAAAACCGACCCAAATATTACAAACATAATTGCCCACCTTTGTATGTCTCAAACCCATCTTCTGAAAATCTATACCAAGTACCCGGCTTCAATATCACAGTTTCCGTCTCTTCACCTAAGAATCTAATTCCCTTTCCCCATCGCAATAGTACCAACAACTCAAAGCAGTCTTTTTTCCCAAAACCCATTTCTACTACTACTACTTCTAGAATAGCCTTTTTCCGTTTATCGTTATCAACTAAAATACCCCAGTTCTTTCAACTTTTAAGCCCCTATCAACTGATGTTCAATCAGTTTCCATCAAATTCAGCTTCCCAAAAAGGAACATCTTAACACATCCCAACGAAATTCAAGAAATAGAAGAAAAAAAAAAATAAAAAACCGAAATAGAAATAAAAAAGACTCCACATAAACCCAGAAAGCCAGCACCTCCCCAAAAATATACTACGACGAAGAAATGCTTGTATATGACGTAGAGGAAAAAAATTGAGCCAGATCCTCTGATAAATCCCAAAATGTCAAAAAAAGTTTTTTACGTTCCCCAAGCATATATACGCAAAATTAACACCAACCCGATCAGGAAAGTAAAAGCTAATTTTTTAACATGTATTGCCCGACTTTGTATTAAAAAAAAATTGTTCCATTTTCCTTTTTTAATTGTTTTATTTTAACATATGGTCGACGGTGGGGCAACCCCCCTTTTTCTTTTTTTATTGAAAAAAAGGTTTTTTGTGATTGAAATTTTAACTTTTAGAACTTTTTGTCATTATTTTTTTAAAAATTTTAAAACATTTTTTTATTATAACAAATGTTTGGGGAGTATCCAATTGGTTTCGCCATAAAACCCCACTTCCTCACTCACCACTGTAAGCAAAGGGGTTTCGTTAGCATTTTTTCTGGCTACCCAACCACGTAGGTATTATTGGAAACGAACAAGCGGATAACATGGCTCGGTCGGCAACGACCTTTTACCGCTAGCAGTACCGCTTTCAGACATGAAAAATCATCCTGCATCATATTTTTAAAAAAATGGCAGGACTCTGGATCAGCAGTTAGATAACAAACTGCACTCTGTGAAACCTGTCAAGGCATGGCCGGATTAATGGAAGAACTGATGTCGATTGACTCGTTTTCGCATTGGTCATCCCGCTTCACCCAATCATTTATTATTTGGAAAAAAACCCTCCTGAATGTCCTTCATAAAGGTTTTGTACACTGTGCGTCACTTTTTATGAATGCCCAATTTTTAACCATCATCGCATCACCTTCTTCATGCATCTAATTTAACCTTTTTCGATTGGGTGGGAGAATCCCCCCACCACAATCTTTTTGCTTTTTTTAAAATTGATTTTATATTTAATTTAACAAATTATTTTAAATTGTTTTAACTTTCATTTTATTTTATGTGCATGGAGCACATATATAAATATATTTTATATATAATATATTTCATGTATATTTTAATATTGTTTCATATTTTAAGAATGTTTGGCCAGCATACCAAAATTTGGTTTTGCCCCAAAAAACCCCCTACACTCACTCACTCACTCACCTTTTTCCCACATCTCCTAAACGCCCCAACTGTACCATCCACCACAGTTACCGTCTCTGAACCCAGTCCCCCCTGGGGCTCACCTTTTTTGGGTGAGTTCTTTCACCCCCCGGGGGTACCCTGGGATTTTCCCTTCCCAAGGGGTTTACTGTTTTTGGAAACATGGGCTTCAGAACCCAGGGTACCCTAGTGATCTTTCCTTTTTTTCGGCCCCCCTTTTTGCCATTAAAATTTTCCCTTTTTTCTTCTTTTCCCTTTTAGACCAAGACCTATAAAAAATGAACCTTGTTCCCAAATTTTGTTTTCTTGAAAAACATACATTTTACTACTAACAAAAGGTTTTACATTTTGTTTTGGAAGTTTAGTTCCTTTTTTTCGTATTTTTCTTTTAATCCTTTGATTATGTTACTTTATTTGTTTTGATTAACAACGTTGGTTTTCCGACCCCATTTCCCGTGTGCGGCGCCCCAAGGGGGAAATTTGGGTCTGGGGACCCTTTTTGGCCCCCTTTTCCCCAGCTTCCCAGTATGGAGGGTTGGGGGGCCCTAGGGATACCTCTGCTTTCCCCTTTGGGCCCCCACGTAGACGGGGGGAGGAGCCCGCCCCTGTCAATCGGCTGGTGTCCCCCTCTTCGGTGTCCCCGAAGAACACTGCGGGGTTAGTGCTGCAGATAATGGGGTTTCCCCGTTGGATCCTCACCCGGGACTGTATCACTATATTTGGGTGTACCCCGGAAGCCCCGGGCCGGGTTTTTTGGCCAGTAACACTGCCCCCCTTGTTGGACCCCCTGGGGTGGGGGCACCCAGGATGAAGTGGTATACGCGTTGTTATGGATCCCAAGCTGCTGTGCCCGGGAAAAGGGCCCTTTAATTGCCCAAATTTAAACATTGATCAGATCTCACGAATACCAGATTTTTATTATTTCTTCCAAAACGAAATGTCATCTAAATCCCCTTTTTGAAATTTAAAAAAGCCCTCATGGGAATAGGTGAACCAAAATAATTTAAAAAGATTACGACCCGGTGATTTACTGATTGAAACACTTTCTCTTTACAAACCAAGTCTTTTCTTCTTGCAAAACTTTTTTGAATTCAACAAAAAATAAAAGTCCTCAAAAAACCTTAACTCATGTCGCGGTGTCATTTTCAAACCCTGACCTGTTGCCCCTTCCTAAACCCGGGGAAATCCTTGATGGATTTTCGAACAGGGTGTAATTCAGGCGAAGAATAAAATTAAAAAGATGCATCAATTTCCGACAAAAAATAAAAATTTTTAATTTTTAATAGCCCTAAACTACCGACAACAAAAACCCGGCTCCCTTAATTTAAAAAATACGTTTACATCCGAATCCTCTGCGCTGTTTTAAATGCCAGGGGTTCGGTTTTCCCCCTTCCCCTGCCGCGGACAACTAACCCTCTGGTGTGCATCTGTGGGGACATCCTTCTGCAGATTGACCCAGAACTAAAATGGTTAACGTTTGCAACCTCATTCCGCCGTTTCCCAAACTTTGCCCAAAATGGAAAACTGAAAACAAATACAAAAATTAAAACTAATAAAAAAAAACCTTTCTTAGAAGCCCGAAAGTTAATACCCCCCTTTTATCAAGAATATTCCCGGTGTTTTAAATCATCAAAAACATCCTTTCCCCGACAGATGAAAATATTACAAAAAAGTCCCACCTTTAAAACTACTTAAACCCGGTTCATCCATCTCGAAACAAAATAAAACTGCATCTATTCCTACAGTTTCGAAATCGTCTGTTTCCCACTCAAGCACACCTATTATTTTCAAATTCCAATATCAAACCCCAGCCAACTATTCCTATATCAAAGACATACCTTCCACATCTGCAATATTACCCCAATAAAAAGTGAAATTTGTTCCCAATCCCCATTTTTAACCCCTTATTCTTCCGCTGGAATGCTAAATATTTCCCCATTCAGATTTAAAACGATAAGTTTATTTCTACAATTTCCAATAAATTTGCTGCACTATCAACAAAATTTCAGCCATCGCCCCCCCCATCAAATCAGCAGATACTGATCAATAATGAACCTTTAACACTTTAAAATTCCAAAGAGATTAAAAAAAAACAAAAAAAATCAAAAAAGGCGTTAAAAAGAACAAAAGGCAGAAATTAAAAAAAAAAATGACACCTCACACCCTAAAAAAAAGCTACATTCATTATGATTCAAAAGAGAGGATAATTATATACGTTTAGATGAAAAATCTATAGATCATCACACACCCACGGGTTTTTTCTCATTTTTGACACCCACTAGAAATCGAAAAAATTTAAAAAATTTATACATTGTATTTGAATATTTTAGAACACAAGATAAATGGTTAATATTTTAAACTTTTTCGATTTTTTTTAGTTCACACTTTTCCTTTTCAATAAAATGTAACAATTAAATATAAATTTTTTTAAAATTTTTTAATGAATTTTTTTATGTAAATATAAGTTATATCTTTAATTAAAATTTTTAATTTTTTAAAAGTTTTATGGAAATTAAAACAAATTTTTGGGCCCAGTATAGCCAAATTGGCTCTTGCCCCAAAAACCCCCCTTTCATTAACAACCTCAGTCACCTTTCCTGTATCTAGTAATGCATTTTTCCACAAAGCATTCGACGGAGGAAGCTGTCTCTTCCTATTTTTTTTAAGATCTTGTCCGTTCCTTCACATCCTCTGAAATGTAGAGACTCACCCCCAAATGAAGAGACTTTATGATGCCCGGCCATCAAATACGGCCGTTTATGGATAGGATGAAAAAATTTATAACCGAACTCGACCCCCCAATGGGATATCCAGCAAAGAACCTTTTTCCATTCCAACCTTGGAATATACCACGGTTCCATTATATCAACCCTTTGCCAATTACAGTAAACCCAACGTAACACCTCCCCTCGGGGGCTACCTTTTTGGGGTTGGGGTTTCACGCCCCCGAGGTCCCCTAGTGATCTTTTCCTTTCCTGGGGTTTACTGTTTTTTAAACATGGGCTTCACGAACCCAGGATCCCTGTGATTTTTTCTCTTTTTCGGCCCTTCTCCCTTCAAATTTTTTTTTTTTTCCCCGTCTAAAAAACCAAATTTTTACAAAAATGAACTTTGTTTCAAAATTTGTTTTTTTTATTGAAAAAAACTTCTTTTTTTTACAAAATTTTGGTTTTTATTTGTACGAATTTAGTTTCTTTTTTGAAATTTCTTTTAAACTTTTTTTATTTTGCTTTTATTTATTTCGAAACACCGTTGTTTTTTAACCCGCATGTTTGCCGGGGCGGCGTCCCGGGGGAAAAAGGTGTTCTGGGATCCTTTGCGTTCCTTGCCCAGCTTGTATGGGGGGGTTTTCCCAGGGGTACCTCTGCGTTCCCTTTTTGGGCCCCCGCTTACTTTGAGACGGGTGGCAGGGTAGCCCCCCCTGTCAATCGGCTGGTAATACCTTTCTTCGGTATCCCCGAAGAACCTGCTGAGGGTTAGTGCTGCAGATAAGGGGGCGGGTTTACCCGTTGGGCCTCACCCTGGGCTGTATCACTGTTCTGGGGACTCCCGGTGCGCCGTGCCTGGTTTTGGCCAGATGACCGGCAAACCCCCCCTTGTTGGGCCCGTGGTGGGTGGAGGCCGCCGGGGTGAAGTGGGGACGCGTTGTTATGATCCAATATGCGTGCCCGGGAAAGGCCTCGTAACCCAACAAACCTAACGCAATGAAACTGCCAAAAATTCACGATTTTTTAAATTTTTTCCTTTCCAAACAATGATATGTATAAAAATCGCCATTTGCTATTCATAAAGATGATTGGGAAATTTGGGGGGAACCGGTCATAAAAAGTTTACGATCCGGGGATCTCCCAATAGAAACTACGTCCGCGAAAACAAAGTCATTTCTTCTCGCGAAATCATTTCTAATGAACCAGAACAAAAGTCCGCATAAACCCTGAATTCCTGTCGGGGGATTTTGAACCCGACCCTTTTCCTCTTTTTGGAAACCCCTTTAGGGATTCTCCAATCAGGGTGTTTTTAGGTCGAAGAATCCAAAATTAAAAAAACCAAACTTATTCCCAACTAAACACTTAATTTTAACTTTCAATAGCCCAAACTTCCGACAACAATGCTGGGACCTCAACTGTAAAATACGTCCATACATCCGAACCTCGTTTTTAATGCCAGGTTCGGTCCTCCCCAAAACCTTTTTTGCCCCGGTCAGTTAACATGCTCAGATTTCATCCGTTGGGCATTCTTCCACGGATTGTACTCTGGAGCCAAAAGCGTTAATTGCTCCCAGTCCCATTCATCAGACTCAAAAAGCTCAAAAAGGAAAACAGAAAAAAAAACCCAAACAATTAAAAAAAATAGAAATATTTCATATGAGAAGCACGGAAAATTTAAAAGCTCCCCAGTTGTCCCAAACATACGCAAAGTGTCAAACCCTCAACAAAACCACAACAACCCAAATGATGAAAATATTACGAAAATAGTATGTCCGCCTTTAAAACTACTGCAACCTTTAGTGTCCATTCCAAATAACAATATCTTCCAAAATTTTAGTTAACAAATCATCAACCACAACTCGCAAACCTCTTACCACCCCCAAACTTCTGTCACAGTTACATTTATCAAATTTCAACTATCTGTTCCTTAAAAGACACTACACCTACCAATCTAATGGGTTTTTCCATCTACTGCATTTTTTTATCTAATAAAGCACTACTTAACCACTGTATCAATGTTTACACCCTACCAACTAAAACATGTCCTGCTGTTGAAACTGAAACCTCTGTACCCAAACCTACCTTTCCCCTCCCAGGATGAAAACAAACTTAAAAAAACGCAAGAAAAAAACTCCCAAAAAAATCTTACCCCAAATAGACATAAAATTGACGCCTCACAAAACCCAAAAACACACCTATACAGGAATCAACAGACGAGGACATGATTGTATACGATGTTCCCGAAGAGATGGAATCACCGAAGAAAAATAATTCCTCAAAGGAATAGAAGTACTTTCGGAAGAATTTGGGAGACTGAATCTGGGGGAAAAATACAGAATACCCCACACGTTGACTAACCCGTAACAGAAAAATCGGAAATTAAAAACAAACTTTTAAAAAATTTTTCAACATATTTTGATTTTAATACAAAATTTTCATTTCTGTCATGTATTTTTTTTTACTTTATACATTTCTTTGTTTTAAATTTTTTCCGTTTTTTTAAGATCTTGTTTTACATGTTGGGGGTAATACATCACCACAATATATTTCCCACTTTTGACTTTTAATAAAATGTAACAATTAAATATGAATTTTAAAACTTTTAATGAATTTTCATGCTTAAATATAACTTATATCTTTAATGTAAATTTTAACTTTAAAAAAAAAAAAACTTTAATGGAAATTAAAAAAATGTCTGGCGCAGTATAGCCGAAATCGGCTCTTTTCGCCAATAAAACCCAAAATCACTCACACTCACTGTTTTCCACCGCAGTCAGTATAGGGAGTTTTCGGCCATCACACAGATGGTTCGAAACGTGCGGATTACGTTTGGGAGTAGTGATTGAAATAAAATGCTGGTTATCGACAGACGCTTCTTTCAGCGTTTTCACGCGAAGCTGCGCCATTTACCGGGACCCCAAAATCGACCCAAAATACCCCGGACTGATCTATACCGACAGCATGAGTGTATTGAAGCGCTTTAAAATTATAACGACCCTTTTTCCAGTGGTTTGTAATGTATCGAATTAGAGTCGACTGTACAGCAAGGGTTTTGATATAAATTTTGCTGGCTACCGACCCCGGGGAATTTTGGTAACGAGAAGCGGACAGCGCGGCACGGGCGGGGCGACTCATCTGCCGCTAGCAGTTCCACTATCGGGTATTAAGCGCGTCATCCGCACATTTATATGATCTGGAGGGAAACATGGAGTCAGCGGGTTTAATAACAAACTGCACTCTGTGAAACCGTCATAGGATTTTGATACCAATGGAAGAACGGGTGTCTTTACTCGTCTTTGCATTGGCTTTCCGCCACACAGGATTTGTTGTTGGGGTGTCCTAACTGTCCTTCATGATTCTCGACTCAGTCCAACATATTCAATAGATTGTCCCGTTTTTAATAATTATCGTATCACCTTTTTTTCATCTATTTAACTTTTCCGACTTGGTGGGAGAAAAACCCCCCAAAACCTACTTTTAAAAAAATTGGGTTTTTTTATTTAATTTAACAAATTATTTTAATTGAACCTTATTTTTTTGTATTGGGATGCAAGAGCACATATATAAAATTTTGTATATGTGGTGTATTTTATGTATATTTTAATATTGTTTTCATATTTTTCAATGTTTGGCGCAGCATACCAAAAATTTGGGTCTTGCGCCATAAAAACCCCACACTCACTCCTCACCCACCACAAGCAATATGTTTTTCCCCTATTAAAACTTCATCCATGTCCGCTTCCCCCACCCCAAATCCCAAAACTAACCCCTACTGGCTCTACAACAATAGAAATTTGAATTCGAAAAAAAAAAAAATTGATAAAAGAAAAAAAAAAATATTTCTAGTAGACATAAAAAAAGACTCCCTGCGAAAAACCCGCCTCTAAAATAAAAACGGAGGAGGAAGAAATGATAAATACGACGGGAGGAGAAATTGAACCGATCCTAATTGGTAAAAAAAGGAAAGACTTATTTCAAAGGAAGTTTTCTTTTTAACCCCTACAAAACAAAAAAAAAAGTTTTTTCTGAATATAATATTTTGGGGGGAAAATTCTCCCCACCAATCTGTTTTAAATATATTGAAAGTAAATTTTTATTTTTTTTTTTTAAGATTTTAAATTTTTTAAAGAAATTTTAAAAACCCTTTTTAATATTTAAAATATTTTTTTCGAAAGCCAAAAGGGTCTTGCGCCATAAAACCCCCAAATTCATACCAATATACCCCAAGTACTGATCTTTCTTGGCAGATGATTGAAACGCTTGAAAATTATAACGATCGTTGTCATCCGGGGGGTGGTAATGTACTCGACATTGGCGACTGTACGGGGGTTTTGATATAAATTTTTTCTGGCACCGCCCGGGATTTTGGTAAGAGCAAGCGGACAGCGCGGCACGGTCGGGGACGACTCATCGCCGCCAGCAGTCCCGCTATCGGATATTAAGCGTCATCCTGCATCATATTTATACATTCAGGGGCGGAGTCACGTTGTCAACAAACTGCACCTGTGAAATCGTCATGGAGCATGGTTATAAATCGGAATATTAAAATTTTGTTTTTAAATTTTTTTACCCCAAAATTTTTAGTTAAAAGATGCCCCCCGATGCCTTATTAAAAAATTTATTGGGGTTTTTTTAAATTTTCCTTTTTTTAAAAAATTTTTCGGTACCTTTTTTAATTCATCTCCCCTTTAACCCCTTTACCCGATTGGTGGGGAAACCCCCCCAAAAAAAATTTTTTTTTAAAAAAATTGGTTTTTTTATTTTAATTTTTAAAAATTATTTTTAATTGTTTTAATTCATTTTTTGGGGGGGGGGTCATCAAAGGGACAATATAAAAATTTTTGTATATGGATTTCAATTTTTAATATTGTTTTATATTTTTCAACAAATGTTTTGGGGTTG
>BMAV01006399.1:0-10677 GCA_019973955.1 Trichonephila inaurata madagascariensis
GAGTGCTCCACCCCCGCTCTTCCAAATGACGGGATGTTGCGTGGGAATGATTCTGGAACACTCCTCAGGGATTTGGCGAATATCCATTTGAAGGACCACCCCGTACTTCATTATTATTAGTGGACATTTGTTGCACACTTGCTCCGCCACCGAGTCATGGGAAAGTGAGACAGGTGTTGACGCGTGAGAACGTTCGGAAGGGAGATCGTTTGATACGTACACCCTTTTTCGAATTCGGTGCGGTTCACCCACGTACATGCGGCGGTGGATAATCGAATTGAACTCGGGAACGTTCGGTTTTGGGAGCTTTGGTTAATTGGGAGGTTTAAAAATAAATGTTAGGGGATGATGGCTCGGCAAGGCGGAAATTGTTAATTTTCAAGTTGAATGTTAGCTAATAATACTGAGATATTTATTGCGAGTTTAGTTGCAAAATTTGCACAGAAGCAATTCTTGAAGTTCTGCTCAAATGTTTTATGAATTGGTTTGAGCCCAGATTATGTCCTGAAATTTAAAAAGAGGGAGTGTAAAAATGATTTATTTAGTTTTTGGCATATACCATTTTTTTAGTTTAGTGTCTATAATGAAGTAAACAACTGAATTAAAAACTATCGAAGTTATGATTTGTATAAAAAGCTTATAATGTATGATCAAAATTCTAAATTGTTAGATTAAGTATCTTTTTGTTTAAAATTTTTTAGTGTTGATTATTGAGATGGCAGGTTTTCAGAATAGGTGTAGAATTTCTATTGTATAAGTATCCAACCACAAAATTTTTTGACTAATTTTATTCGTTATAATACGATTTATCAATTGTTTATTAATATCACACTTTTTGAAGCATACCAGAGCTGTTGACGGAATGTCCTAAGACTCAACCTTTTTTTCTGTCGGGCCGCATACATATGTTAGTTATTTCACGCGGGCCGCATACATATGATGACTATTTCACGTGGGCCGCAACTTGAGGATTAATGGAGGGGAAGGGGGGGGAGAGAAATGCCTTAAGACCAAGATAACATAGAAAATTTAAAATGTGAAAATTGATCAAAATATTAAAACTCCTATTTTGCTTCTTTTTTAATTATTGTTTTTTATTTTTGTTGCTGAATTTTTCTAAATTGGAAGCATTTAAGATTCACAATTTCTACATCAGTAAACGGTTCCATATGATTACCAATAATACAACAACTTTAATAGGGTGCCTTTGTTATCACTGTGACACTACTACTGAGAAAACACTTTTTTGCAGTTGTAAATATTATTCCAGAAAGCTTATTTATCAACCCTTGAAAGAGATCTTCAAGGAAAAATGCCATCGAACGATTCCTGTTTATTGGTATTTTTTAAATACACTTTCGTGACAAATCGAACAATTTCTGAACCATGCTTGTTTTTCTTTTCAAAGTAGTCAACCTCCCAAACGTTTTGAAACAATATGTGAAAGATAGTTACAAGTTAGCTCCACTCATAAAATGGTTGCTACTCCTCTGTTGTCTATTATCACAAGTCAGGAAAAAAAAATATCAATTCGCACCCATACGACATCAACAGCTAAAAGCAAAAGTGATAGATTTGATTTTTTCACAAAGAATTTCCCACCAAATTTTCATAAATAAATTAATTTCTCAGAGCAACGGGCCCTGGCCGGGCCACTTAAAAAGGCCCCGTGAGCCGCAGGTTGAGTATGGCTGCCCTAAGAGGACCTAGTTCACACAAAGGGTTTCGAGCTACAAGCCGAGCACCGCAATACAACTACCCTCCACATTGGCCCTTTATGTATCGAGCAAAAGAATCTTTTTTTTTTACAAGATTGATTTACGGACAAGTTTCAACAGAACTTCTTTAAAAATGAATTGCATTGAGGGGTATTGGCGAAAGACCTCATAATTTTAAAACCTCGTCCAGTGACGAGGATTGAACTGGAATCTGACTCTTTAAACATCTACACTATTCCAAGGCATCAGGATTCGAACGACTCATTCAAGTGATTGATATTTTTATTTTAACAGGGGCTGGGAATTTCACTCCATTTTCGTTATTTTTATTGTTATTACTAAGGTAACCAACCATCCTCTTTTAGGGAGGACAGTCCTCCTTTTATAGGCTCTGTCTTTCCACGAAAAGTGCCCTCCTTTTCAATATTTTAGAATTGATCTGTTAATCTCTATTTTCAGAGATGAACCAAAAATGTCGAAGAATGGTCTGAAACAAATATCACAGGAAATAGCAGTTTTCAATGGTATTTTTTGACTTTGTCACATGTAAATTGGGCAGATATAGAAAATTACGTTGAGTTTTTATCGAAAGAAATGCCTGATGCTAAAATCAATGACAATGGTCTGTTTGAAGTAGAAGGAAGACTGCATGTATGTTTAAATTCTAATAAATTAGAACAATTGGAAAATCAATATGCTGAGAAATAGGTAAAAGATGGGTGAAATTTACTTAAACCATTTCAAAAATTAACACATTTCATATGAAATGTAATTATACTTGCTGAATTTGTGTTGTGCTGCCATGGAACTAATGCAGCAGTTGAAAGAGTTTTTTTTTCAGTTAGTAATGATTTTTGTGAAGTGACTATAGTGAGAAATCAAAATTGAATGTTAATATTTTAGCTACAGTGCTTACCGTAAAATTCAGTAAGAAGGAATTTTAAGTATTTTTTGCCCGAATTTTCCGATGTATTAAAAAATGATATGTTGACAAAAAAAAATTCATTCAATGGAAAAATACTCGCTTAAGATAATAATTAAAAAGAATGTAAGCGTAATTAGCGTATTTCTGTTTGAATTAATAAAACGTTTCATATATTTAAGTAGTAATTTTATCTTAAATTTTTTGTCCTCCTTTTCATTGTAAAAAAAATGGTTCTCTTATTATTAAGTGATATATTTGAATAAAACAAATAATGTACTGGTATAAAACACTTTATTTATAGCCTGGAACTGAAATAATTCATAAGCTTATTGTGTCATACAATTTCTAATAATATGTATATATATATATATATATATATACTATCTCTAGAAAAAAACACACATCTTACCTTTAAATTTATAAGTTTATTTTTCTCCCTTTCTTTATACATTTTTTTTTTTTTATTTTGGTCTTTCATTTAAATGCAATTTTATGGTGTTTTCATCTGAGCGTATTTTTGAAACAAAATATTATAACGTGCGAAAAATAGAGCTTACTTGTACATTTTTTAAATTTTTACTATCAACTTTTTTTAGTACTATATATATTCGTTATTTTAGTTTCATTGTACTCAAATTTATTTTCTAGTTTGCGGTCCAAAGACATCGCTTAGAAATCACTATAGCAAAATAAAAGGAAATCTATTTTTAAAAATAGAATTTGTATATTTTTTATATAGCATTATAAATTTTTATTCTGAAAACGAAAAAAAAAAAAAACATCCTAAGATTGCATAAAAAATACGTAATCTGAGTTATTAAATGTCAGGCGTATAAAAGTTTTATCATATCTCTGAATTATAACTTTGTGACTTTCGGTTTCATTTGAAGTTTTTTTAAAAAAATCTATTCTTTTAGGCTATTTTTTAGCCCTAATTTATTTAGTTATTACAAGATCTCAAAGGAAGAAAAAGGTAAAGCAGAGAAACTGAGCAAAATAAAATGCTTAGCATTCAGGATTACTTATAATCAATGTTCATAAAAGTAAGATCACAATTTAAAAAAATTTCATAGAAAAATATATATATATATAAAATGTTTTTGCTGGAAAAACAAATGAGAGAGATTTTAATCCAAGCATTTATATTTTTATTAACAAGTTACTAGAAAAATAAACAATCATGCCTCATAAGAAAACATGTGTTATCGTAAAGTCTAACAAATGCAGATGTTTTGTTAGCAAGATTAACACCTGTTTGAAAGCAAATTTTTTCTAATTAGAAATAAGTGTTTTATAATGAGCTATTGTTTCAGCGTTAACGTTGACTTTACCTTATTTGTTTAAAGTGTTAAAGTTATTAGCTCAATTCATTTCAAGAGGTTTGAAAAACATGGGCTTTCATTTTCATATGATGTTGTTTTTAAATATTAAAGAGTTACTCAGTTATTAAACTAATTTATGTAAATATAAAAAGCCTATTAATTTTTCCATACATATATCCCTAATTAATGATTTTAAATACGGTTAACTTTTTTGATTAATTGGATATTGTAGAAAAAGTTTTAATGTATTATTAAAATAGAATTTTCAGGATATATTGATTGACTGAAATGTAAAAAACTGAGATAGAGAGAGACAAGATTTCAAAAATTTTATACTTTTCATAAAAATCAATAAAAAGCTTTTCTTTTTTTTTTTATGTTGATATTTTTATTTTCATTTATACAGTAGAGTCCCGAAAATTCTACTCAATAACCCGGCAATCCAGATAACTCGGTCACACACCCTTACAGGTCGAGAAAAACCCAAGAGCATTCATTTCTTTTAAAAAAAAATTGCCAATGTATGCAAAGTCGGCTACTTAATTTTCAGCCTTCATAAAGTATTTTTCTGAGGCGTGTTTGATCAGCTAAATTACTGTATACTATACTATGTATTCATTAATTTTCATTTTCATGTAGTAAATGTGCTCTATGTTTTCATAGGTACGTACTTTTCCTTAAGAGTATTAAGGCAGTTTATTTTCTGTTGTACTGTGTCAGGTAAACAATACATAAAAAGGCATTACAATATTTTCTGAGGAAATATTCGTACTTATTCCTTTTGAATCCTATTCTCAATAACCCGGCATTTTCACAAACTCGGCCATCCTTCAGTCGACATTAAACCGAGTTTTAGGGACCCCACTGTATGAGTAAACTATTTGAAGATCGCATTATCACTCTATTTTTTTTAATGCGCTCTTTTGAAATACGGGATCTCCTCAACGTTTGACTGAGTTCCGTTCGGAAGGATAGTTCGCAAATAGTATTTACATTTTTCCTCACTATCATTCCAACAGGTTATAAAATTTGGACATGCGTGGCGTGGAAGTTTAGAGAGCGGAATACCCTCTCAGAAATCGCCCTCGGGACTGGGCAGTTAAAAATTGCGAGGTCTATTGTCAACTTTCATGAAGCTTCTGAGTGGCGTTAATAAGCAATCAAATCAAATCTATTTATGTTTGTGGTTGCAGATATGGATGGTCATAAGTCGCATAAGTTGTAAGTCGGGAAGGTGTACCTATTGAATTTTTTTTTTTCAGTTTTGGTATACATTCTACTTTAGTGGTACTCAAATAACAATAAAAATGCAGCATCTACAGTCAGTCATATTCTTGTATTTTTACTAGAATTAACATTCATTCACATTTTGAAAGCACGCAAAGCAGGACTCACTAGAAAAGCATGGCTGCAACCTTCTACGGTCTTCTGGCGGCTGGTTGTGCAGCCAGTCTTTTTCAACTATCTCCTGATCCGTGGGAAAATCCATTCGCAGAACTCAAGAGAATAATGCTAAGGAGGTCTTGGAGACCTTGATCCATAATACAGTCTCGATGAATCTTCCCAGACAAATCTTCTCTGCACATTTTAGAACTCTGACAGGACATGATTATCTCCAGGGGCACTTACACCGTATTGGTGTAAAAAACACTCCTGATTGCTCTCTGTGTCGAGAGGTAATGAATTTTAATCATCTAACAATTTGTGCTTCCTTGGTCGGCCAACAAAATTTTTAATTTTTTCTTTAATTTTTTTTTTTTTTTTTACCTTTTTTTCTTCTGACAATCTTTCTACAAAAGCAAGTTTGTATTGGACAGAGAAACTTCCTCGACGTAATATTAAAAAAAAGAGAAAAAAAAATCTTGAAAGCAGTTTTTAATTTTATTATTATTGAGTGTACACATGATGCTAAAAAGATATGAAATTAGATTTAGCATATCGTTTGTCAAAGTATTCTTTAAAAAAAAAAAAAAAATTTTTTAAAAATTGTAAATAGAAGGAAATAAAGCAAAAATCAAGATGAAAATATTTTTTCTGTGAAAATCATATAATACAGGGTGTTCCAAAAATAATGCCCAAACTCTGCACAACCAGATTCCTCTTTGGGGGTATATAAAAAATGCCCAGACAATTGTACTTGTATGATCGATAGTTTACGAGAAAAATATGGTGCTTGATGATGATACATAATGGTTCGTGATATAGCTCCCTTGCATTTCTATGCTCCTGAACATGATTAACTAGATCAGCGGTTGTCAAACTTTTTGATCTCACGGACCAGTAAAGTCATAATTTAAATCCCGCGGACCATTAATATGATATTTTAAGTGTTAAATATATTTGTAAAAAAATTGTAATCTAAGAACACATAAAATGTGTACCAAGTTAATAAATTGAAACTATCAATTGTAACCAAATAATGAAAGCTTTATTAATAAACCATAATAAAATAAACAAAAAAACTTGTGACGGGCTCACGCGTCTTTTCATTAACATGTTCTTTGGGGACAGAATTAATGGCAACTCTTTTCCAACCAAACCCAAGAAGTGAAACGTGAAGGAAAGATGCAAATTAGGAAGCTTTTAAATATCAGAAGTTAGAGTAAATGGTGTGGCAATTTGGGGAATGTTATGATAATCAATGATTCAAGCGTGAAGAGGTTTGAGAAAGATTAAGTGACAGCTAACAGAAGTTTTTCCTGACATAGAGCCATTAGGGGTCAAGGTGCATATCATTGCACTCCAGTAAAGACGCAACTTCCATTAAGATTGGATCGGGTGATCGAAATTTATTTAGGATTGATTATTTAATATTAGGATCTGTGATAGTATTGGAATTGAGCTTAGGCGAGTTAGTTATTGATAGTGGTCCGGGTTACGTTATTTCGGTATTATATATATAATGTGTTTAGTCATCGTAGATTCTCTCCCTTATATTATTATTATTATTTAATCTGTTAGAGGCTTAAGTTTTAAGATCTTAATAAAGTCAAATTAAGATCATGGCCGCTTCTAGTTCTTTCGTTATTCCTACACCTCTAGCTCACGCTGATAATCAAGGGGAAGGGCACCCGAGAGGGGTAACTTCACATACTGTAGAAAGAAAACAATTAAAAAAAAATGGTTTAAGTATATCAGATTTTAAGCATTATACATTCCTAGGGTGATAGATATTCCTACTTACTTGAAATAAGATTATGGATATGTGGATCTAATGTTGTTACTGCAAAACGGAGGTTTGCATTTATTTCAAGCCGAGATCGGTACAGTGTTTTGATGGCTGTGACAGATGAAAAGGTCTTTTCACATAAAGAAGTTGTGGAGAATTGAATCAGAATTTTTATCTCCTGTTCACTATGAAAAAGGTATTCGCTGTTTATGGAAAGCCAAAACTGAGATTTTGATAAGGATAAATGAAATTTAATTTGAGAGTTTCGTCGGACGATAGGTTGAGGAGGCTTTCTTTTTCAGATGCATACTTAAATTATTACCATGAATATATTATCCACATTTTACCATGTCAGTACGACTTATTTACCGTGACGTTATTCTATGAAGTAGCGTTTATATAACTTTTCACTTATTATTATGAATTTAATTATGTTTTAATGCATCTTGAAACATAACTTAACGTGATGAGTAACTATATTCCTCATTTTACTGGGGATCAGCAAAACTTTCTCTCGGACCACTAGTGGTCCACGGACCACCACTTTGGTGACCTCTGGACTAGATATTAAATACCCCGACCACTGGATCGGACGTGGAAGGTCCTGTCTTATGGCCATGACGATCGCCAGCTCTCACACTGTTAGATTTTTTTTCTATGAAGTCATCTCAAGGAACTGGTACATCATGACATGTGACAACACACAAATGGACTTAGTTACTCGTCTGCATGCTGCTTGTACTTCGATGAACACCGCGCTGCTGCGATGCGTGCACTCATCTATTCCACGGTGCACTTAAGCCTGCCTCAATATGCACGGTGGATATATATATATATATATACTTTGAACATATGTCTTTATAAATATTTACAAATACTGCTGTTAATGTTGTAGCGGATCTATCCGCGAACCTTCAACTAATACTCTTGAGGTAAATTTATTTCTTTTTTATTTTAAGGTCTATTGAAAACTTTCTCCCCAAGAAGAAGACTTGAATTATTCAAATGAGTTGTTATATTTAAGCGTGGACATTTAGGTACACGAAGTTAGTCGACAAGTAATCTCTGGATGGTCAATTATTGCTAAGTGGCGAACAAGTCATAAGATTGAGCTTAATGATTACGACCGGAGGTCGTACTACAAATAAGAGAATTACAGTGAATTATACCGTAGAAGTACAAAGTATTCTAAGAGTAAGTGAAGTAGATTATATTCATATATTTGGTATGATTTTAGCCGTGTGAGATTACTCTTCTGATTAATGGCGTTGCGCATTTTCTGTCTTTAGTTGTTTGATTTAAGTTAGTGGTATAATAAATCCGAATTTGAAACTGGTTATGGCTGATCTGTACTCGAACCCCAAACACCAACAACTTCAAGTTGGTTGTTACAATATGTCCAATACTGTCCTTGCACCGGCTGTGACGGAAAGCTTTGTTTTTCTTATTTTTCTCGTAAACTATAAATCGATAGGTACAGTTATCTGGGCGTTTCTTTATGCACTCTCAACGAAGAATTTGGCTGTGTAGACTTTGGGTGCTATTTTTGGAACACCCTGTATATATATATAACACTTTAGTTAATTGGTTTAAATTACTCTTGGGTTGAGTTACATGACAATACAGTCCTCAGTTACATGAGGACTATCGGAGACAAACTTCATGATTTAGATCCTCAATCAGATGAGGAAGACAGAATCTGATTGGACCTGCCTTACTTAACATCCGCACCATTGCTATTAAATGAAACTTAATGCGCATCTTTCCTCATAAGTTCATCTTCCTTCAGTGGAATCGGGATTCAAACATACAACTCAACGTGACCGTCTCCAGTTTTGATGATCATGATAACGATTATTGGGGTAGTGTGCGTTATTGATTCATACATTTTTTTCAAAAAGTCCATATAAGCAAGAAGGGAAAAAAAGTACTGAAAATAAAAGGAAATATTTTTTAGTAAATCAGAGATTTTACCTTTCTCTTGCTATGTTCTACTTAAAGTTATCGGCAAATGTAACCCATCGTGTAGAGGGGCAAATGCGCGTTAAATCTATCGTGGCTCAAATTCAGGTTGGCCTCAGGTTGGCGTAATGCGAAAGTTAAAAGAGTGCGGTGCCAACTCTGGTGTCATCCTTGTCACATGGCCATGGTTCAAAATCATGAGGTCTATCGCCAACAGCCTTCGTGTTGCATTAAGTTCGATGTTAATAAACACTCACTCATTCGTCAAAAACTCTAAAAATGTCGCCAAATGTCCAGAATTAACCTGGAAACACATTTTAAAACAGATAACTGTCTCCATTTTGATGAAAATTCTCAACGTTGTAACTCATAAATCTGTTTATAATACAACGTTTTTAAAATTCAAAAACATTCCGTAAGTAAGTAATTTTTCTCTTTAACACGAAAAAAGAAAACTCATTTAGCATTAACCCTTTATCTACCGACGGTACTTATAAGTACCACTCACTTTAAAATAACACAGAATAACTGACAATACTTAGCAAGAATATTCTTTGAAATCCACTCTTCCAAGATATATGGCAACAAGGGTTCTATGGTGAGTATTTTAGCGAGGAAGGCGAATAGTTTTATAGCAGAAATTGCGTTTTCAGCGGATTGCAAAGGTTATCATTTTTGTCCCGAAAAAATAATTAATGTCAAAATTTAAAAGTCTTTTTTTTTTTTTGTATGTTAATGAGGACCTTAGAAAACGATTTGACTCTTTATTTTAAGTGAACAGTGTAAATATATATAATTAATTTTATAGTTGAATATCTTTCATTAAAAAAGCTCTAACGGATTAAATTTCTCAAAGTTGAGTATTTTGTTTATTATATCCCTTAATTTTCAATGTAGCGATCAAAAAAAAAAAAAAAATTTTCAATATAAAAAAAACTGCAGTAGATAAAGGGTTAAGGTATAGGAGACAAAAACATTGAACACAATTTTAGAGAGCACATTTTATAATTCAAAAAATAGATTAACTCGAATAAATATGAGTCCTATAATAATACTGATCCCTTAGGAGAGTGAAGTCAGAATATAATATTAGTGTTGGAGTCATTATCTATATGAAAAAATATTATTCCGATTTCCGGTTTTATTCTTTATTATTGTACAAAGGCAGCCATAAAGTAAGTACGGTTTACAGGTGTTTTAACAAAGATTCTTTTGGGACTTTTGTGACATCTTATGTTGAAAATCAACATTTATCCATCTCGTTAAAAATGATATATACCATTTCTCAATATGCTAGCCAAGGGAATGTGTAGTATAATACCCTACCGTATCCCTTAAGGGGTTATTTAAAATACCCTTTGTGACTCAGGAGATGGAGTGGGAAGGTCTACCTGTCGAATGTGACAGAAAGACGTATGGTATCTTTATTCGGGTCAACAAACAGGTCAAATCCTACTCCTCCCCTCTACCTCATGAAGAGGAATCTGCGGTGTTTTCTAGCTAATTAACGTTTAAACTCTTATTACATTATTCTCTAAGCTTGTACAATTGTTTTCTTTCGAGTTTATGCTTCTCCTGAGT
>BMAV01006399.1:10869-29870 GCA_019973955.1 Trichonephila inaurata madagascariensis
TCAGATTTCGAACTGCTGTCTCGTTTATTCCGATGTATTGGATCATTCCGCTTGGTTACGACGATCATGGGAAGCCTTTTTTCGTCTTCGAGGTCATATGAACCTATAAAATGATAAACATTAAAATAATGGCAAATGTCATGAAAAAAATAGTAAATAAAAGCATTATTAGTAATGAATAATTTCTTAAGAAATATGTATTGGCTTAGAATATGTATTTCTTAGAAATATGTATTGGTCCTCTCTCCTTTTCTATTTATTCCCTTAACAAATTTAATAAAATTCAATTTAATTGCTATAGTTAAAACGGTCCCCAGAGATGTTTATATAAACAGGGTGTTTAGGAATTAGTTGGGTAAAAATAATGATTTATTGCATGAAATTTTCTGGGGGAAAATTAAAATACATATTGCTGTAAGGTAGGAAAATTGACCAAGCTTGCTAATGTTCTATGTGGCTTCCTTTCGTTACTATGAAAATGTCCTATCGGTAAATCAATTCTTACCACAGATTTGTCAGTATGTTTCCAAATCAAGTGGATAAAATTAATTACAGCGTAGTGATTTCAATTGCGTAATGGTTGTAGGAAAGGATGGAGTATACGCTCTTGATCCCTTTCGAAACTCTATACATTGAAATCCAGTAGTGATCGTGAAGGCCACTTAATAATACCTCCACCACCAATCCAAACAGTTATCTCAATATTGAGGGCAAGATGTAACGATGTCCTGTTCAAAAATGTTAAATCCAGGCATTTTTCTTTATGATGATAGGAATGAGGAAAATTTGTAGAATATCCAGGTACATATTTTTTTTTAAAAAAATTATTCATTTATTTTGCTGTTTTAGTTTTGAAAAATCTTTTTTATATAATTCTTATTACCCAGCTAAATAAATCTTCTGATCCATTTGGAATTTTAGGGAGCATTTTATGTTTGGTTCCATGTTTATAAATGAGTTTTGAGAAATGCACCAAATTCACAACTTCAGAAATTAAGCTATTAATTAATTGATGAATTTGGACCTCTTTCTTTCGGTTAATAATCGTAAAACTAATCGTACCGTAATAAAACAATCGTTAAAAGGAAATAATGCACTTTTTTGGGTTGGTTGTTTTCAAACCTGTGTGTGTAGAAAAAGAGAGTTAAATGTATTGATATAAATATCTATGTAACTATATAATACAAGTATATATACCATCAACACCTTTATAATTTAGAAACATTCAGTAAATGTAAAATGTATACATAAATTCATTTATTTAGGTTCTGAAATTAATAATAGGAGTGATTGTACAACCGAAATCAAAAAGAGAATTACTATGGCTGATAGATGTTTTAATGAAATACGAAAATATATGAAATCGAAGGTAATCAAAAGAAAAATATAAATGTTCTATTGTATAAAAAGTCTTTTAAGATCAGTGTCAACTTATACATGAGAAACTTGGTCCATGTTTTGAACAAATGAGAACATGTTAAGTATCTACACTCCTATCCAAAATTAAGGCAATGTCAACTCATCTGTCCAAGATCTTAAACAGATCAGAACATGTTAAGTATCTACACTCATGTCCAAAATTAAGGTCAGAAACATAAAACCTGTAAAAACTGATGAACTATTTACTCTATTTACTATGTTGCCACGAAATTTGGCAGAGAGACATATTACAATATCTGAAGGAATATAACAACATAACAATATGAAAAATTTTTTAATCGTGAATTAAAATACCGAGCGTGTCAAAAAGAGTGAAATCATGAATCAGATATAAAGCATTTACCTCGGGAAAAGTCTATCTAATATTATGTGACCACTGTAAACTGCAATACAAGCATCACAACGAACTGTCATACTGTTAATCAGGGTTTTTAATAAGCTTTTGTGGCAACAAAGTCCATTTTTCTTAAAGCAGGATTTTTAATTCCTGGAGGGTTCTAGAAGTGGAACTACGTTGGGAAATGGCTTTTCCTAGACCATCCTAAGCATATTTGTGATATAAGCAATAGAATTGTGATCCGGAGACATCGAGGGTCAATCCATACTGAAAATATCCTCCTCTTCATGAAATTCTCCAACAATGTGAGTTCTATAAGACAGAGCATTGTAGTCCATAAAAATGTAATCTAGACCGATAACATCCAGAAAAACCTCACTTAGGTTTCCAGGATCTCATCCCTATACCGCTGTGAGTTGTCAGTACTCGCATTAAAAAAGTAGAGATGTGTACTACTGCCCAACATTGCGCCACCACGCACAAAGATTCCTTTGCCACCAAATCCATCGATTTCTGTTATGTATGAAGGATGAAAGTGAACTTCATTTTCTTTTTAGGTGAAGACTCGATGAAAATCACTTTGTCTTGTACATTTCGACTCATCGCTAAAAAGACTTTTCCCCCTTTTTGTGGTGTCCACGACTGATGTTTTCAGGTTCACAATATCCAATTTTTCTTGCTAGATGTAGTCAAAGGGACGCACCAGACTGAACGACTGGCATAAATGCCTGTCTTTGGAAGATGGCTATAGACTGTTTGTCTGGAAATTATTCTTCCAGACACAGCAGCAGGGCCACGAGCAAAGTGAGGAGCCCTTTTCCGCCTGTGTCGTTGTGCGCTTAATACCAAGTACCAATTCTGTGTAGATGTCGATGCTTTGAGGTGACCTTGACTGACCTTCCTGGTGACAATACCACTTGTTTTGAATTGATTTCATAAACGGAAGACCACTTTCAAGCCACTTGTAACCATCGAGTCACCTCCGCTTGAGACTGGCCAGCTTCAAGCCTGGCAAAAGCTCTCCATCTCAAGGAATCATCTAAACGATTAAGAGACATTCTCACTCCCTACAGACTAATTTGTTTGTTTTAATGCACTATTCACAAAACTGTAGCTTGAGACTTGTTTCCATATGGTGGAACGGACTCAATCCGGTAGTGTTCTGCAGAAACTAACACTAAATAATATCTTTTCCTAAACTAAAGGTTTTCCTACCTAAACTACCCATTCTTCAGAGTATATAAAATACAAAACATATCAGTTTTAATGGAGGAATTTTAAAATTATGACGAAAAAAATGTTTGTGACCTTAACTTTGGACACGAGTATACACAAAAGAAAGGTTTTAAGAATTATTTTTGGAGGAATTCAAGAAAATGGCACGTGAAGAAGTACATCAAATTTAGAACTATCGCTTAAATAAAAAATCTGACATTGTTAACTTCATCTAAGTACAACGAATTAAATGGGAAGACCACCTTGTCAGAATGGATGAAGACTGCACCTCTAAAAAGTCTTCAATGCCCAACCAATTGCCACACGGATAAAAGGCAGGCCAAATCTAAGATGAGTTGATGGCCTAGTTAAAGATCTACTTTTGAGAACTAAAAATTGGAGAACGTCAGCAGAGGAAGAAGGTTGGCCTGGAAAAGGCTTCTTGAGAAGGCCAAGACGGTCAAGCCCCAGAGGAAGGAAGATTATATATATATATTATGTAGAATCTTATTTTTTCATACAATTTTCTCTTCCTTATACCTCAATGTCTTAGGAAAATGTAGGTGAAGGTCAACTAGCCTCGAAACAAGCTATGTTTAATCATACAATCTTAGTTGCTAAGGTCGAGTTTGGTACTATAATACTGTGGCTATCTTATTTTTGACCTGTACTACTGTACCTATATTTTTTTTATTGTTTTGCTTTTTTAGAATATGACAATTTAGCATATTGTTATATATATCTTACTTATTCCCTAACTATACATCACAAGCTCTAAAACGGAAATATATCTCACCTGCAACTTCAACAGTGCATTGCAGCGTTTCATTCACAAATTCTAGTGCTGACTTTTTCAAATGGAATCGAATCCAATCTAGTTGAAGTTCGACGTCAGATGTAGATTCATAATATTGGTAAACATGATTTGAATTGACAAAATGTACTGAAAAATTCATTTGCTGGGATGGTCGTCTTTTATGGAACCAAATGTATAGTTTTTCAACAGATCGCTTGTTCAAATCTAGCTTGAATTCGAATCGGTTGCAGTCCAGTCTGTTGCTATCTATACACGAGTAAATACCTAAAATGAAAAAAAAAAAAAACATTAAACAGAATTTTTAATTTAGTTACACTTATAGTGTAACTTCAGGCTATAAAATGGCTACCTCATTTTTTAAATTTGATTCGTTTGTTAAAATAATTACAAAGCAGGTCATTGAAAGCAGTCAACATAATTTTAAATTTTTGTTGGATGACAAAAAATCATACCACAGCTGGGACTCAACTTTTTTCAAATTATTTTCACATTATGTAATGTACGTATTTCGAAAACCAATTTATTTTATGGAATTTGACATTAATTTAAACAATTTTGGCTAAAATTGACATTTAGTTAACCATATAGATTAATAATAATAAAACAATATTTAAATTCTGCATCGCGATTTTCTTATCTTACTATTGTTTGTTTTTTAAGCTATTAAATACATACATTTATTTATTTAATGTCAAATTAATGCGATGCTGTGTGCATCACACTTTTTGCTTAAGAATTTGTATTCTGAGTTTTATATTTGTTTTTTATAACTATGTAGAGAAGCTTATTTCAAAATTTTAATTATTTTATAGCGATATATAAACCTTGGAAGCCCAGAGGCTGAGTGGTAGTGTATCGCGCTTCCTTGCCACAGTTCCGGGGTTCAAATCCCGGGCTGGGCAAGGTCGACTCAGCCTTTCATATCTTCATAGTCTATAAATGAGTACCAAGCTTGCTTGGGAATAGAACACTGGAGGTTTCGCGTCAGACCGAAAACATGCGTAACACTTGACCGAAACACATGCATCCCAGCTCCTAAGGTACCTATTAACACACAAATATAATTAAATAATTTACATAAAATATTATTTCTATATTTAAAATTCCTAAAATGGCAACATCGAATTTTTAACAATCTCTGCAAGCCTTAAGTGCTTTTTTATTTTTTTTTAAGAAAAAAACTTTTTATTTTATTTATTAATTTTGCTTTACGAATATATTATTAGAATCGAACTATAATTTGTTGTTAATGATAAATAAATATTTTTCATTATTTATATTAATAATTTCAGAAAAAATAACAAATTCCAGAACACATATACACACACATTAATAAATATAATTTCATAAACTTTTCCTACCACTTCTTTAAAAAAAAATTATTTCTAAAAATTAAATTCTCATAACTTTTTTAAAATTATTTTTATTTAAGTAAGTGACTTAAGAAGAAATCTTTGACAAAAAGAGAAAAGACAAATACATCCCGTAATTAATCGAAGGAGAAACTGCAAAGAAAAAGTAGAAATCTAAATAGTGAGCATTTTTGTGGCCTGGCCAATATTGCACACAATAATGTACAATCTTCGTAATAATGAAACATGAATAAATCTTAAGATGATACTGCATCGTACAAAATGTATGCAGGAAAAAAAATTCAAATCTTATAACTAAATTTCAAACAAGATTAAAAGATTTTAATTCTTTGAAAGACAAACTTTGTTTTCTTCGATTTTCTAAATAAATATGCTCAGTATCCAGCCAAATGCAAATGGAGGTGATAGAGATTCAGTGTGACTCAATTTTGAAGACAAAACTCATTGAAGTGAATATGGCTGAATTTTTCAAATATTTACCAGCCACATTTGAAAATACTGGATTATTCGTATATAATACTATTTCTATGCCTAGAAGTTCTTATCAGAGCGAGTAGTGATTTTCAGTTATGAAAGGAAATATGTGTTCTGTTAGAAATAGTATTAAAGAAGTTCACCTTAGTCACAGTTTTGAAAGTAATTACTGAGAACAAAATTTCTCCCAGAATAAGAAAGATAGTAGCAGAGAAGAGTTGTCAACTGTCAGGATGTAATAAACAGTACATTTTCTTTCTCATTTATATAAGTTTATTATGAAGTATTACATGAAATAAACCTACATTTCCATGAATATTGATTTTTTTTTTTGCGGTCCACCTAAAAATAAATCTTGTTTGTTTGGCCCAAGATAGTCTTTGAGTTTGGCATCCTTGCCTTGGTACCCTTTGAACTACTTTCTTTCTTTATGAATTTAAAAATTATATTTAACAGTTTATATAATGTTTCTATTCAAGAAAATGATACGAGATGAAATTTTTGACTTATTATTGACACAGTTTTAAAAATTTAAATTTTTTGAAGAAAATTTGGTAAATTTTAAAATCTTACTCCTTCTGTAATTATTAATTTTTTTACCTGAAATTTTTTTGTAATATTCTTATATATATATGAATTAGGGATCTATTTTACAATAACTTAATTCGTTTTTGAGAAAAATAAAATAAAATGTTGATATACATGCTAAAAATCAACGAAAAAGCCAATATCTCTTACATTTTAATTTTTTTTAAAAAAAGTATTCAGTTTACAGCAAAATGGATCCCTAATTTTGTTACATGCTTTATATGCAACACACAGGAAAAAAACGGAAGTTATTGGTAAATAGTTGTGGAAGGAGTAGCATTTTGAATGCACCAATGTTTCGAAAAACACAAACTGAGAAAAGCCACTTTATTTATAATTCTGAAAAAAAAATTATAATAAGCTTAAATAAACTTAAAATGCAACTTTCAGATATTATTTATATCTTTTTCTTTAAAATATTTGCATTTTCGTACTTTTTCAGCCCATACATTTTTATAAATGATCAATTTTAAGAAGGTATTAGTTGCACAAGAAAATTCAAGAAAAATGTTAAAAAAAAAATTTTTTTTTGTCACGACAAAAAGTTTAGTTTTTTTCTTCACATAATTGAAGTACTACATTTGTATCAAAAACATATCAGGAATGAGAACTGAAATTATGAAATTATTAATATAAAATGCTTTAATTCAAAAATTTTACATGTACACATTTCACAAAGAAGAAAAATTACTTTATTGTATTGCCTTGGAAATATTATGCTTTATATGTTACACATTCTTTTTTTATAGTTATTATTTCTCTTTATAATATAGATTTTTTTTTATCATAACGCTTTTCTTAGCTTTTTTTTCTAAAAAGGGGGTGTGATCGAATTGCCTAATTTGTTTTAAAATGAAGTTTTGTTCAACTTATATATAACTTTCCGACTTGCACAAATGATGTATCAATCGAAAGATAATAATGCAAAAAATAAGATTAAGTAAAAATAAAAAAAACGATAGGTCGGTTATTTTTGGAGTACCTTAAGCGGTCAATTTTTATGGTCAAAATGTTAAAAAAAAAGGATTGTTTTTTTTATTGCATATAACTAAACTCAATTCTTAAAAAAATAGAACAAATGAACGAATTTCATTTTAATTCTCAATTTTAGTTTTCGTACTATTTTTTATTTTATAATTGTGGAACATAAAAAAACCACAAAATAGTATTGGCTTTTTATAGATACACGGCATGCTATGAAGACTGTTTCATATAATAGAAGAGAATTTTTCTCATAGTCGCAAAAAAATTTAATCTTCGTATCTCGCTTTCAAATGGTTGAGGATTTTGTGAGTGTGCACACACACACACACGCAATTTGAAGTACGGTGTAATACTAAGTCTTACAATGCAATGGGGGGGACATAGATACTATCGGCTTCTTTGGTTTTCCTTTTATTTTCATTTCTTCTTAAGCAACAAATTGCACATTGCCTTGTCAATCCCTGTCCTTTATCGAATATTTTCAAGAATCTAAATTCATGCCTTCAATGAAAAATCCCCACCTTCCCTACAGAGAAATCTCGAATGAGAAGTATTTCAGAACCATGGACAAACTTCATCTCTTTAAAACACTAGCACTAATAATCTCACTATGGTAATTAAAAATATGTGCAAATCAAAAATAGAAAGAATAAAATATCAGTGCCAGTTAACCGGTTGTGCACAGCTTTTGGTACGCTGTACGAGCAAACCAAGGGTTAGGGATTATTTTGGAAAAGATCCTGGATTGTCTTGGATGACTTGTATTATCTAAAATTTTATAAAATAACAATAAAATTTGTTCTTTTTTTACATTTATCCCTTATAGTGAAAATTTGTCTACTATCTCTTTTTTAGAATTCTTTATCTCTAAATTTTTTAAATAATTTGAACATAAAATCAGAGATCATTCGAATTTTAAGGTATCCGAACACGTTGAAAATGACCAAATACGATCAAGACAGATATTTTTGTTTTTTATTTTATTGAATAAAGCTATCTTTCGGAGATTTGCGAAATATACTTTGTTTTTTTTTCTACGCCACCTAGAGGCCAAGTTACTATCAATTTTATAAAGTTAGTAAAACCGGAAGTGTGTCTTTGATCTACCAGAAATGGGCATTTAAATTACTCAAAATCTATCATAGAGAGTCTGATAACTCAAAATGTTACTAATGCATTTCTATAAAACGTTTTGAACCTGATATTTATGTTATTTTCTAGAGAATGTACTAAAATATTTCTTATTGTATGAAAACTTTTTGAGTTATGGCTTGTTATTTAAATAATGGTCTTATAAAGAATGTCACATTTCTTATTATATTTACTCAGTCAGCTCTAAATTTTCAAATTTTAATAAAACATTAAAATTTTAGTACATTTCCTAGATAAATGCATCTAATTTGTTTTAGTAATACTCTTACTAATAAGAGTTTATTACTTTTTTCTATACCTGCTTTGAAAATTTTAAAAAATATTGCTAAATTTTCACTTATAATTGTGATTTTTCTGAAATTTAAGTAATATATTTTAAATATTGTTCGTTAAATAGTAGTATTTATTGGTATTGAGTCCTAAAAAAGCATTTATAATGTTTAAATATGCTGTTTTGTTACAAAGTACTCCGAACGTGTTCGGATACCTTAAATATGCTTGAAAACTTGAACATATATATTGTACTTGAAATTATCAAGTTGTACACAAAACCTTGTTTTTTTTGTACTTTCCAGAAGGGTCGGCCCGAAGGGATTGCGAACGTAGTAAGCCTGACATTTCTAGTTGATTTTGCATAATTAAAATTGCTTTCACTTTTCTTTTTCCTTATTTTTAATCTAAACGCACAAACATTTGAATATTATGATACATCTATCGTAAATTTCACACCGACTAGTTCAAGGCAAAAAGTTAATCCCATAATGCTTGCGGATAAATATTTCAGAATTCCAAAACAGATATGAGTACTGTAAATTCACAATGAAATTCTTTTTATTTTTTAAAGTGTCGTTAACTGGAATTCAAATCTTCTTAAACAACTTTTATGAAATAAAAGAATGGACAGTACCAACCGAATTTAAGAACTGGAAAAAGGATAAAATTTGCTGTAAAGGAACAAACAAGCCAATTTCATATGGTAAAGAATATTCTCAAAATAATTATTGTCTAGTAACATAATCAAAAGCGTGATTATTTCATTAAAAGAAACAAAACATAATTTAGAACATTATGCAGTTTTATCATGAAATTTGTACAATATTCAAAAACTGATCGAAGACGCTTTTAAAAAAATATTGTAAAGTGCAATCTTAAAAAAATTATATAGGTTGGCATGATTTATTTATTGAACTAAAAATTTATCGGCAACATTTTCCTTTAAATTTCACGATATTACAAACCCTAAAATATTTTTTATTTTAAAATAATTTATTTAAATTGCATCAAAACTACTTTTATTGTTCAGAAAAAATTATGTTAACCACATACTTAACTATTACTTATATGATTTTTTTAAGATTTAACATAAAATACATAAATTATTTAATACCTTGAGTTAGACAAGAAAGCTTTATTTCCTTGGCCATTTTATTTATCATTTCTTTTGCTAGCCAAAAAGTGGGTTATGGATTTTTTATCAAAGATTTTGTAATAAAACATGCAGAAAGAATCAAACAAGAATCATTGTATAATCTTATTCTAGTATTCTCTTTTATTTTTTAAATATGTGAAGATATTAAATTAATACATATGCTAACAATTTTTTGCGAGATTGAAATATTAATGTTAATAAAATAATTTTAAAAAATTATCAATTTCACGAGATCCTTATTATAACATTTATGAAATGAATAAATATAATGTAATTAAGTTAGATTTTATTACAAGAAATTTGTTTCAAATCCCTGAAAATTAACCCTACATCACGCCTAGCATTTATTCGGGCCTACGATGTTTTGTGATCCTGTAATATGTTGCTTGTAAATAAAAATATTTTTAAGCTATTACATTAAGAAATTTAAATACAATTTATTTAATACCAACTGTAAAGGTTTATTTATTTTTATCTCTCAGTGACTTAAAATCCAACAAAAACAAATGTGTTGTCTTGGCTATTTAAACAAAAATTATTTTTCAGATGTGTCTTTTAAATATTGAATACAATATATTTCTTCGTCCTCCAAGAAGCTACGGGTTTTGCTGTTGTCTTTTTTCATTGCCGATGCCTATAGCTAAATAACTGCATTGAATTGAGGAATTGAAAATTCATAAAATTTTCTTCAGTCAAGAAATTTCATTTGAGAAAAATACTTTTGAAATACAGAAATATGATTCTTATTATTCATTAATAGCAGTAACGATACCGAAATGAATAAATACGAGTTTGTTTATTTCTTAAGTATTCTTAAACTCAGTTCATGTAATGCGGGTCATATTAAGTGATGTTAATGCTTTATAGTACAGCTCCTCTACATTAATCTAATAATTAATTATCTTCGTTGAGAGATATGTTTACACATATAGCAAGTAAATAAATAAATAAGAATTGCAATCACTGGAAATAACAAATCTGCCATATTACAAATAATGGAGAAATGAAATGAAATTTTTTTAAAATAAAACCAAAAACAAATAAATAAATAAAATAAAGAAGATATATTTCACTAAATAATGCCTAAGTTAACTAAATTATTTTCAGAAAATTATTGATAAGTGTTAATTTTGATTTCTGATAGATTTATCTAAATTTGAATTACAAAGCTATAAAAATAACTGTTTCCTCCTGGAACACCCAATTCTTGGCCTCGCCTAAAGCTTTTTGTGGACTAAAAGGTTTTTTTCGACCATTTATAAACGGTTTAAATGTAAAAAAGTTGTTACTGATTTCAAGTTATCCCAGATTCTAACAGGACATGGAAATTTTAAGAGCTATTTATCTATATTTAATTTAATTGGTAGTGATATTTGTTCTTGTGGTCAGGATGCTGAAACTGTGGAACATGTATTGTTGTATTGTAACCTATATTTTTGTAAAAGAGAGAATTTTAAAAAGGAGTTGAAACGTTTCGGTATTTCCTGGCCACCTGTTTTGTCTTTGTTGGTCAATTGTACTGAAAGCCTAAATGTCTTAAGAAAATTTGTTTACTGTATAGATTTTTAAAGTTTGATTGGTACCTTCCCTTGTTTATATTTGTGTATTTCCACTCTTCCTTTTTATTTTATGTTTTTGTCTTAAATGTTTTTTCCAAATTTGTTTTAAATGATATAATTGTGTTACCACTTACGTCTATAAGCCTCATGTTATGCAATGTGGAGCATGAGTTTTGCAAATAAATTAATTAAAAATTTTTTTTTTAAAAAAAGTCATGAAAATGTAAATTTTTCTACTTTATGATATCAAAGGTTTTCTCTGCTTAATATCTCCTCTGCTTTTATGTTTATTTTTTCCTTTATTAATTTTATAATAACATTTGTTGCGAATTCAGTGACAAAATAAATTAAACTCAAATTTTATATAAACAAATCTATTATAGTATAAACAATCAACTTTCAAATTTGTTATAATATTAATATACAATTCATTTATAATATATTTTATTTATGTTTTCAAATTATTTTAATTCTAAAATCAAATCGATGAGATCGACCAAATTTTCCTAAGTGATCATATATTGTAAAATATATCCAAAATTATTACATATGCGTATTTCATCTAGGTAACTTAAAAGGGATTGATTCGAAAACTTATATTTATGTAATTAATATCAAAATCTCAACTGCTTGGAATATAATAAATTTAATGTAATAGATAACTTTTTTCATTAAAATCTTAAAATATGATTATTTAATCAAGTTATCAGAATAACTATGTAACACAAAAGTAGCAAAATACAACAATTTTCATTAAACAATCTACATTAGAACAAATTACAAAACTGACTAAAAAATTTCGATTAAATAAAAATTTTTGTAACTGAATCGAGTGTTCGTTAAAAGATAAATTTAGGAAAAGTGTTATTTTTATTGAAAAAATGCTACGTGTGAAATTTTTTAAAATATCGATTTGAACATACATCATAAAAAGGTTAGTTAAAATTTTTACACGTAGAAATCTGGTAGATAAGTTCACATAAAATATAAACATCTAAGTATCTCAAATATAGATGAGATTAAATATTGGTACTTAAGTTCCAATAACCAATTAATTAAATAATTAATTATTAGTTAATTCCGAAGTACGTTTAAGAGAACTGCGGCTGCATAACTAACGTTATGCCGAGAGAAAGCGGTCTTCCACCGATGATCGAGAAAGAATAAAACGCAGAGAAAATTGTTGTGTGCTAATTCGACCTTACTTATAATAGAAAAAAATTGAATCCGGACTCGAAGCGATTTTGGAGGCATCAAAATACTCCAGTATTGATATATTAAGTTCGAATTTTATTATCGTATAGTAAAGTTACATATTTTATATTATACTACCCATTATTATTTGGAATAATTTTTTTTTGGTAAAAGATACATTTCATATTGCATTTTTCATGTGGTAATGCCAATTTTTTTAAAATTTTTGCTTATTAAAATGATATATAATATTTTATATATATAATGAAACATAAATATATTTGTAAAATTATGATATATATATAATGAAACATAAAGATATGTATACAATTATGATATATATAATGAAACACAAAGATATATATACAGTTATGATATATATAAGGAAATATAAAGATATATACAATTATGATATATTTAATGAAACATAAAGATTACATGTATTATAGTTAGATATTTATAAAAGAATGTAGAAAATTCTTTATTTTAAGAATACTCTTGGAGCAATAATTTTATAGGTGGGAATGTGTCTAAGAATTGTGATGTTGGTAGGTACTTTGCTGATTATGTGAAAGAAAAAGTTAATTTCTTTTAACTGTAATGAAAAGAGAGAGAAATCGAAAGCCAACAAAATAGCAAGGGCAATAATAAATAAAGCCCGATCTCTCAAAAGTGCATTCTATTTACGACAAAATATTTCAGTGCAGATTTAATGTCTTGCTTTAATTCTTTCATTAAAAATGTAATGTAAGAAAAGGAAAGGAGGTATGTTTTTAAAATTTGATATATACTTATTTCCCAAATGAATACTTATAAACCTATCGATTATTTATAAAATGGGGAAAAGGCTCATTAAAGAAATGACTATTTTTCAAAGCGAAACAAGGAAATATGGATAGGAAAAACGTATAAGAAGCATTTTATTTTCAAACACAAATGCTAAATCTGAACATATTCACGTAATTGTATTAAAAAAAGAGGGGGGACAGAGGATTATAACTTATCAAAAGGTAGACAAAAAAAAACTAACCTGTACAAAATTGTAGTATAGAACAATAAATAATAATTTAAAAAATCTAACAAGCATTAATACATGAAATAATAAAACATGCAAATTTAAAAAAAATAATAATAAAAATAATATAATAAATCAAAAAAATGGGATGAAATATAATAAAAACATTTTATAAAACACGAAAAAATTATAATGAATTAGTTTTATTAATGAATTATGCAGTTCATAAGCACAAATAATTTCATTATAATTTAAAATTCTATTATTCGTATCAAACTACTCTTTTAAATATATTAAAATTCTTCAAACAAATTATATAATAAAAGTAATATTGCTTTGTTTTTCTTAACCCGCCAAGTGGTCTGCACGTAAAATTCCGTCATTCCAGAGATGCTTTTTCTGCCTTCAAGCAAGATTCCCAAAAGCGGCCGAGCCGCATTCTTAAAAATACGGCTCAACCACTTTTGAGAACCCCACCTGAAAGCAAAAAAAATATGTGCGGTGCATTTTTGAAGCATCTCCAGAATGGCAAGATTTCAAGTGCAGACCGCTTAGAGGGTTAAAGTTACAAAGTGGTTCTATGTGTTTGAAGTAATGTAAGTACTAAACGTAGAGTTATTAAGTAACGCAAAATTTATGTTTTCTTTTTATTATTCAGAAAAAAATCCCGAATAGTGTTCGCATAATTGAGTTTCTATAGCATTTCTAATTTAATCAATATATTTCAGAAGCAAAAAATTTTATCCTTGATTGATTGCTAGGTTTTAAGTAACTTTTTTAAAAATAATTTTCGTTCTTGAAAATTTATGACATTATAACAACAAAAATAAACCTCTTTATCCACAGATGAAATAAATTATTATAATATAAAACTTAGTTCTAATTTAACAAAACTTACAAAACAAAAAAAAATCTACTAGGAACATGAAACACAATAATACTAACGGATACTCAAATAATCAAAATGCTTAGTATGATAAGATTTATTTTCAAGATAAATGAAGAAACCCGTAATTAGTGTGAAGTTTCCTGCTTTGTCACATTCACGAACAGTCAAAAATTAAACGTAAAACATAGTATAAATTTAGAAATATATAAATTCAGACACATAAATAAGCCTGTAACTAAAACGATCGTTTTAGTAATGATGAGCATTTTTTGTTACTTTTGTAACATAATTATTGTAACACAGTTACTATTATTACATACCAGAAATTTGTAGAACTACTGCATGCTATAAATAACTAATTTTAAAATGACACTGTGAAATCTATAATAAAAGGAATATTGTCTTATGTATATTTGCTAATTATTTAAAATGTAGATTAGACTTTTAAAAAATTATACAAATTAATTATTAACTCAATGTAAAAATTTTAACTTCTTAAATTTATTGTAGCAGAAATTCGTTAATAAAGTCATCAATATTTTGTTTTCTGGCTAGGTAAAATTGCTAAAAGAGAATTGTTCTTAATTAGTGCCCTGTATGAAACATTTTTGTACACCTTGAAAAATAATAAAAAAGTAAAAATGACGCTTATTTTAACATTTTACAGGAATCGTACCTCAATGTTTTCATTTACATAAAAAGACTGATTTTTATGAAAAGACAATTTTAAGATAGCCACTAACTGATAATCATTTGAAAGTATACTTACAAATTAATTTTTAAGAATAAAACGAAACCAACGCAATAAAAAAACTGAAAAATATAATAGGAACGTCTTCTCAAAGTACGCTGTGATTATAAACTCAAAAATTTTCCCCAGGAGGCTAAAAATTTCTAATTATCAAACACAAAAAATACTATTATCACTAATGAATAATGAATCAATAAATAAACATCAAAGAAGTAATAAAAAAATCGCGAACGAAATTCTGAAGTTGCTCTCATAAATTAGTTAAAATTTCTGCACTTATAAAGTATAAAATTTTAAAGTCCTGTATATATTTCTCCGGCACTTTGATAAGAAAATGGTACATATCCCAGCAGAATTTAGGATAGATATAAATATACAAAACAATATGGTTTTTTAGCCCAAACATATTCATTTTCAGCCACAAGTATTCGTTATTATGTTTAAAATTGAATTGAAATATAAACGATTTCTTGTTAAAAGCAGCTACTTCCTTCCCTTCTCAACAATTCAAGTTAGTGTTTAAAGATAGTTTTCTTCATTATATACAAAGAAATCTATCAAATAATTCATTTTCAAAAAAATAATCATGAAGCCAAGTTTGGGTCAAACACATTCTGTGTCTTATGTAGCTTTCATCTAAAAAAATTCTCCTTCTATGACTTCAAGAATTAGATAAATTTCAGTTTGTTTTTATGGATGTTAAGGTATCCGACTACGTTCGAAACCATGATTTTGCACAAAAACATATAAATGGATAATATTTATGATATTTAGTGTCACTTAGATTAGAAAATGGATATTAAATTGTTTTAAGAATAGTACTACAATAAAAAATTATTTAAGTACAATATTTTGACAAAAAATGAACATAGAATGACCCATTTTCAAAATATTCTCCTTTTGTGAAAAATGCTTCTATTATAATAATATTTTGCCTGTATATACCTCAGACCTCTGTACAGAGGCTCAACTAGAATTTTTGAAATATATAACTTAGAAGTGGGTTTATCGATATTTTACGACAACAGAGGGGAGAAATTTTAAGAAAAAAAAGCCGATAGTTATTTCAAATGATTGTAACTCTGAAAATAATGTGAATTTTACAAAAATCATAGTTGAGCCTCTGTACAGAGGTTTGAGCTCTATACAGGCAAAATATTATTATAATAGAAGCATTTTTCACAAAAGGAGAACATTTGGAAAAAAAATTATTCTAAGTTAGTTTTTTGCCGAAATATTGTATTTAAATAATTTTTTTTTGTCAAAATGTCCTTAAAACAATTTTATACATGTATTCTAATCTAAGTGACACTAAATATCATGAAAATTATCCATTTATGCGCTTTTTTAAATCATGATTCCGAACGTAGTCGGATACCTTAAATGGTGCATGGAAAAATCATTTAAATTACGAATGAGGGGAAAAGTATCATTTTTGATTAATTTTCAAGAAGAAAAAAAGTTAATGGGAAGAGAAGATTATTAGTACTACCAATCAACTGTTACATTGATAATTAGTTATTTTAAACTTTTAAAGGGCAAATGAGGCTCTTTATGTTATAAAAATACTCAGTTAACTTTTAATGGAATACAGATTTATGCAATTTAAAATTTTTACTGTCTAGTATTTTAACTATCCTATCACTAAAGTCTTTCTGTTTAACATAACTAGATTTTTAGTCTATTAGTCCTGTTTTATAACACATCAAAATTTTAGTGGAAATTTCTCTTAATTTTAAAATTGATTTCTCAGAGTTGCAAATAGTCCAATCCCCACTTTGAACAAATTTTCTTTCCGGAAACCTTTCCAATTTTCACATAAATTTGTAACGTTGCAGAGAGCGAATGTAAAACTGTATACATCTTACTTATGTTTGCTTAATTATTTTTAATGCTTATTATTCAGTTCTTTATATAATATTCTAAAATTTAACAACGTTCTTAAAATAATTTTTTTCACTTGGGTATACCAAGTTTAAGATTTATTTTGTATTATAATATAGTCGAGATATTCAGAATGCATTTTACACCAGACATTATACATCGTCTTAGAAACATCTTACTTATTTTCAGATGCTTACTCTATTTCTTTCATTATATAGTATTATAAAATTCAAAAAACATTCTAATGGTATTTTTATTTCACTTAGGCATATAAACATTTTAAGACTTATTCATAATATAGAATGCATTTTACATGAAGAAAAAAGAATTAATTCATACTCAAATTAATATTATACTAAAATACACTATTCCATAAAGTATTCCGGAAACAAGTTATGATGTTTTCATTGAAGCATTTTTTTTAATCGCAAAAAGAGTTTTCCGCGAGTTTAGATTTTTTAATCTTGAAAATTACAGAAATGTAGCCTTAAAAGAATCCAATAGACTTGCTTTGTCTTTCACACGAACGGAATAATGATTAAGGTATCCGACTACGTTCGGAACCATGATTTTAAAAAAGCGCATAAATGGATAATTTTCATGATATTTAGTGTCACTTAGATTCGAATACATGTATGAAATTGTTTTAAGGACATTTTGACAAAAAAAATTTATTTAAATACAATATTTTGGCAAAAAATTAACTTAGAATAACCTTTTTTCCAAATGTTCTCCTCTTGTAAAAAATGCTTCTATTGTATTAATATATTGCCTGTATTCAGCTCAGACCTCTGTACCGAGGCTCAACCAGAATTTTTGAAACGCATTATTTGGAAGTCGGTTTATCCATGTTTTACGAAAACAGAAGGGAGAAATTTTAAGAAAATACGCTGATAATTATTTCAAATGGTTGTAACTCTAAAAATAATGTGAATTTTTCAAAAATCATAGTTGAGACTCTGTAAGGAGGTCTGAGCTATATTCAGGCAAAATATTAATGCAATAGAAGCATTTTTTACAAAAGGAGAACATTTGGAAAAAAGGTTATTCTAAGTTAATTTTTTGCCAAAATATTGTATTTAAATAATTTTTTGTCATAATGTCCTTAAAACAATTGTATATATGTATTCTAATCTAAGTGACACTAAATATCATGAAAATTATCCATTTATGCGCTTTTTTAAAATTATGGTTCCGAACGTAGTCGGATACCTTAAGTTAGTTTGAGAATTGTAAAATAGCTAAAGAGTTAAAACAAATTAGACGAAAAATGAATTGAAAATTCAAAATAGTAAACAGTGCTTACTGTTGCTTGGACGAATGACTTTTTTGATCATAAATCTGTTATCATTATCTTCTAGTAACAGCCTTAAAACTTCACTTGAATAATTCACCGAAGGTAGTTCGGTCGGGGCGCTTGGCAAATTCAGGTTTTTGAGCAAATTCGCCTGGAAGTCTTTTATCAACTTATCTCTGGGATAGAGCACATGAGAATAGGAGACATTTTCTTGACCATCGGCCACATTTGTATCATTGATAGGATTGAGGATGACACAATACCAGCAACTAGAGATAACAGCTGCGACGAAAACAATTTTGGGGTGAGTGGCCATTGTGCAAAACAGCAAAGGAAGTGGATTTCTCATGTTTGGGGAAACTGTTTTTATAGCTAAAACATTTTTTTATTGTTTATATGTAAAATCTCAATCCCCTTTTTTTCCCAATTTTAAAATATCGAGTGGCTGATGACCTTGATTAGTTGATAACGCCCCAATGCGGACTTTAAACCTCTTGCTATTCGTGGGAAGTCATAACAGTTTTTACCCAAAATTGCTCTTGTAAGTATGTTAATTTATTTCACATTTTCTTCACTTTCAAATTTCAGATCAAATGATAACTT
>BMAV01006399.1:30405-42448 GCA_019973955.1 Trichonephila inaurata madagascariensis
AAAAAAGATTATTCAAAGTTAATTTTTTGCCAAAATATTGTATTTAAGTAATTTTTTTTTGTCAAAATGTCCTTAAAACTATTGTATACATGTATTCTAATCTAAGTGACACTAAATATCATGAAAATTATCCGTTTATTCGCTTTTGCAAAATCACAGTTCCGAACGTAGTCGGATACCTTAAGCATCAAGGAAATTCATGCGTCTAGTTTAAAGTGATCTCTGGTTCGTATTTCCGCAGTACCCTTGAGTTCTGAGAATTTGCCGAAGTATAGCAATGTGTACGATGTCTGAAAATATGTGTGACTATTTATAAAATAACTGTCATGTTTTTCAACAATTTACTGCGTAGAATTGTTCTTGAGGTATACGACTAATTGCGACAATTTTTTTGGGGGGGAAAATGAAGATATGGGGATTTTTTTTGTGATTTTTAGGTTTATTTAGTATATTTTAAGCAAAAAATCGTAAAATTGAAAACAGAATTTTTTTTTATTATTATTAAAATGGGAAAAAACTGGTAAAAATGTACAAAAAAATACATAAACGGGGCCCGCTCTGTACAAAAATTTTTCGAACAAATTCTCAATTTTTCAATTTTAAATATGTTACTTTGTTATTCATGTTTGAAATAACCTTCAGGATAATAGATATTTTAATTTTTACAAAAACTAGAGCCCTCCATCTTAGTGACTATATGAAATTGCTTAAAAAAACAGTGATTATATTCACATAAAGGACTGTAAATTTTGAAATAATACAGTGATTGATAAATCTGAGGAACAAAATACTCTTCTACTGTTATACAAAATATTTACAAAAAAGTTTCATTAAATTATTTTCAAAACGTTTTGAGCAATCGCTGTACGTGTTTGAGTTTTTCGAAAAAAACAACACATTTCGAGTAAAACGCATTTTAATGTTTGACATCTTGTGTAAAGTTATGGCATCTTCTTTAGTTAAGACACTTGTAGTTTTTGCTCTAGTGAATGGAAAACAAAAATCTTAGTATTCTTATTAAGCTAATAAGATGGTCTATAAAATAAAATCATAAAACAACTTTGTCAATTTTTGAAAAAAATCATGATTTTAGGGTAGTCGGACACCTTAATATTTTTTTTGTATTTGTGTTCAACTCTTTTGAAGTAATAATTTATCCATTAGATACTTCTTTTACATACTAAATCGAATAAACTACTTAATCAGTATTAATATTCTTAACTTTTGAGATAACATCGAACAAAAGCAATGCAGAGGCTATTGTGATGGATGACATTATTCCGAGCCAAGGCCAAATGACGAACGACTCCTAAGCCATCCTCTCCTAATTTCCACGTCATGTCACGGGTTGATTCTGAAGTCCTTTTCAAGGCCACAGTGACCTAGTGATTATGGCCACAGAGTCGTGGTCTGCAGGTCATGAATTCGAGCCCTAGTGCCACTGAAGACCCGTCATGTGGAGAGGTTGAGGCACATTAAATCTGTTGATTCTCAAAGTCCTCCCGTTGGCATCGTGTGGAAGTTCGGAGATGGAGTGCCAGATCAGGTGTTGTCTTCACTTTAACATGGTTCAAAATTACAAAATGCGTCACCAATAGCCTTCTTATTGATTCAGAGGGAGATTTTAATAAACATTCACTCACTGAAGCACATACTCTCATCTTCTCATTTTGTACATTGTACCTTAAATCTAAAAATGTTTTCACGTGGAGCATTAATGAAGCAAAGGCTGGACATGCTTCACTAATGCCCCACTAAAGGAAGGAAGCATGGTTATATGTAACAGTCCCTTCTGCAGACTGTCTTGACCTTTATTTCATTTTTACAATTTATTAAAAAAATAAAATAAGCCAGTGACTGAGTGGATAGTGCATCGCGCTTCCACACCACAGGTCCGAGGTTCAAATCCCGGGATGAGAAAGGTTAACTCAGCCTTTCATGCCTTCAGTGGGTCAATAAATGAGTACCAAGCTGGCTTGAGAACGTAACACTGGGAGTTTCATGTCAGACTGATCACCTGACCGAAGCAACTGCTCATGCACCTCAGGGCTCAAGGTCACGTATACTGAATTGAGCACAGTAGGTACTAGCCCTCATAGGCCGTTGCGCCACTGAGTTAAGTTTAAAAAGTAAAACAGAGAAAAAAACGCACGCTAGCCAAGACTTTAGAACCGCAATCTCGTGGCCGGCGTTGTTGACTCATGGGTTCGAGTACTGAAGACCTGTATGGAAGGCCTGATGTACATCAAATCTGACGTGACTCAAAATTGGTGTAATAGGGATGTTTGGAGTGTGTGGTGGCAGTTGAGAAGTCGTCCTCGTCATTTGGCCGAGATTTATGATTACGAGGCCGGCCACCAATAGTTTTCCTATGGCTTCAAAAATATAAAAAAAATGAAACTATCAAACAAGAAATATAGAGTAAAGAGGTCAACATCAACTATTATTGCTGATACAATATTTTGTGTTGAAGCATTAAGAGCTTTTGCACACATACACACAAAATGATTATATTGAAATAAGAAAAATTTCCATGACATTTTTTTTGTCTCATTTTTTCCGTAATTTAAGTACTGCTGAACATACTACAAATGACAAGTGCATTACATTAAATTTTGGTTTTGCACTTTTTGTTCTGTCAGTAAATTCATAGCATTTTTGAAACTCTATAATTGCATCGCCTTGTATTGTTTTTAACATTTTTGATGTATCAATAACGCAGATCCTTGCTGCTGTTTATCATTTTCCTCAACGACTTCCTATTCGTTTACTTTTATTCCTTTGAACAAAAGATTTTAAAAATTAACCAATAATTTTTATTTTACAATATTATTACTCTCTGTTATTTATAAACATGACTTACAAAGAAAACCCCTTAAGCCGAGATTTTTCCTTACATTTAGTCATATATTTAAACATACTCATTCTGAGAGTACAGGAAACTGTAGGATTTAATTTCGTGCACTTTTCACAGCTAAAGTCTCGGAATTCTTAAAAGTATTAGATTTACAAATTCAAAAAATATAAAGCTTTGTGGTTCATAGTAGTATAATTTAAAACTACGGTTCTAATTAAATATTTTTTCTTAAAACTGAAGGATCATTCACTTATATAAAAAATAATTCAAAATGTAAATTATGGAAAAAAAGTTTAGTTAGGAATATTAGGGAAAAAGAATCCACATAAATGTGTAATTTTTTAAAGGTACCATAACTAGAGTCTTTCCAATCTGAACTACAACAGAAATCGCCTTCTTATTAAGGTAGGTTTCAATATATTATAATTATTAAACCTCTACTCGCGTATAATGGTATAAAAGTTGCAATATGTAGATAAAATTCAAGCGTTGTAATTGATTAAGTTCGTTACCAATAGTATTCGTGTAGATTCTATTTGATATAAATTCAAGCAAACTACTCAGTTTCAATATTTTGATTTCAAAGATAGTTTTCAACTTTTATTTATCCCAATGAGTACGTTTTCACTTGAACATTTTCCGTTAAAATTGATTACTACTTTTCCTGCACATTGTTCTCATTCGGAAAAAATTCTTTTCTTTTTCAACCTCAATCGCTACAATAAAAAAAAAATTACAAATTCTAATTTTATTTTGAAAAAATAGATTTTTCTCAAAAACACAGAGAAAAGTTTTTAATGGATGACTATCATTATGTAATGTATTTCATAACATAACCCGATAATATAAATGTAAATAATTTTGGAAATAAAAGGGTAAAAAAAAATGTGTTTAGATTTAGAACAGGGATTTTCTCTCAGACAGTTTGCAGAATCCCCAACTAATTTTCTCTAAAATCAATTTTTCTGCCAAGCAATAAAACATAAATAGCAATAAACATAATGTTGCATATACAATTTTATAGTCATTCCAAATTGCCATTAGAGTTGCTGGATTCCGTCCAATGCGAGCTACAATACCTCGAAACGATAAACCGCACTCTGGATACACCACGATCCTGCCACTACAGAATTCCAACAGGTCTTGAAGCCATTTCTCTTTCTAAAACGAGACATAACATGATCTTATTAGAAACAAACGACATTCAAATGAGATTTCCAAATGAGAAACTCGTTACGTAACCTTCCTTTCATTCAGAGTTTGAGATGCCGTTTCTTCCTCCTTCTTCTTCCGATTGCATTTAAATGGCAATTAATTGCGTATCCCAAGATCTTATCTGTTTATGGTGACCACAGTAGTCAAGCAGTCATGGTCACTATATATAGCTCATGGCATTGTCGAATCTCGATTTCGATTCCTGATGCCTTTGAGGATTCGTAGTGCAGAGAGACTGATGCACGTTATATTTTTTGAGGCTCGAAGTTCTCACGTTGGCTTAATGTGTAAATTAGAAGAGAGGGGTGCCAGTTCAGGTTCTGTCCTTGTCACTTGACTGCGGCTCAAAATTACGAGGTCAGTCTCACGAAGGCTGTTGGGTATTCTGTTGCTTTAGAGTGCAACGTTAATAAAACTGAAAAATAACACCCAATCTCTCTTTGTATACTTTATCTCTCGTCCATAGTGTTTCAACTTAATGGTCTTCAGTGCGTATATATAACAAGTAATATAAAATAGTTTTTTTAATTAAATTCCTACTTTGAATGGACGAATAGAAAGTATTTTATTAACGCGATTGAAAATTTGAATAAGATATATATATATATATATATATATATATAATTAAATTAGATTTAAAATTAAATTCCCTATATAGAACTTAACTTTTATTTTCCATTACTTCTTCAAGTATTAAATTAATCACTCAATTATTTCTCCGAAACATATGGCCTAACCACTAAACACAATTCTGATCCCAGATCGTCAGAAAAACTTTCAAGTACATATCATAAAATAAGAGATACTTCACACAGTTGGCTTAAGTGGTAAAACACTTAGATTTCACTTTGGAGTTCTTTTTCTTTCTTTCTTTTTTTTTTCTCTCTTAGCGCCAGATGGTGTCAAGAATTCATAGAATAAAGACCCTTTTTAAAAATTAAGTCTGATTCTGGCTTGAAACATGTCATATATATATATATATACAGGGAGAAAGTGAACTAATAGTAGGAATCGAAAAAAGAGCAGGGTTTGTCTGCATTGTTGTAACAATGCACACCCGGCTTGGCTAAAAAACAGGTTTTTGACGCAAACTTTTGTCTTTGTTTTAACAGTTACACTGTTACAATAGAGATGAATCTAAGTTGGCATCTCGAAAACCGGTAATTACTTTAATTAAATTAATTTATTTAATTAATTAATATTTGAAAAAAACAGTATTAACAACAAGTGTCATCCACTACTAGTTTAAAAAAAATTTATTTTAACTTCATTGGATGAATAGAAGGTATTTTATTAACGATTGAAAATTTGAACAAGATAAATATATAAATAGAGAAAGTGAGCTAATAGTAGCATTTGAAAAATTGTTATATTTATATAAGTATTTGTGTTCCTGTAATTGATAAAAAAAAGTGGTACATTGGTATTAAATACGAAGAATATATAAGAATATAACAAAACAGTACAAGTCAAAGTAGAATAACTACAGTAAAACAATAACAAACTCGTAGGCTTAGGACTATAACAGGGGTAGCTAACCCAAATGACCTTGCGGACCATTTCGGAAAAGCATTATAATCCCGGTGGCCGCATATGAAAATATATATCTTTATAATATAATTAAACCAGTGCTTCTCAAACTTTCAGTATACGCTACCCACTATTCAATCATCTTCATCGCGCCCCCCCCCCCCCTCCTTACAATAACAATGTATTGAATTCAATAATACTATTCTTTGACACTAAAGCTACAATACGATTTAAACCTCTTATGTGTGCCACCGACATATATAAACGTCTAGCTCAGCCAAAGCATTAATTTTCTGGACGTATATACACGACTTTCCGAAGTAAGCGATATTTTCTGTGCAGTGCTATTCCGAAGGCCTTGGAATGCAATAAAAGGACCTTGGCAGTGTTTGCGAAGGAATTACTTATTTCAGAGGATTTGCTGATTTATTGCTTTTCTCCTCCCCCCTCCCGCTAAAAAAACATCAAAATATGCTCGTCTACGTGGTAAAAGGTGGCATTGGGGAGTAAATAGCTTATCAAGATAAGTGTTAATACCAGCCCATGGGCTCACTCATAATTATCAAACTTGTTCTTAACTTAGTATTGTTAAATTAATAAAATATACATTGTACAGTACTGATACATTTATAAGTATATTATATCAGTGTTAATGTGTATTCTATATTTTATTATATCAGAAAGTATTTTGTTTGTTTACTTTTAGTAAATTAATAATCTTTTATATAACCTTTTGTTTTTGACTTTTCAATATGCTCGCCCCCCCCCCCTCGTAGAGTTATCACGCCCTTCAAGGGGGCGCACCCCACGGTTTGAGAAACGCTGATATAGACCCATGACAAATATTTATCGAAATAAAAATTTAAAACAGAATAAACTATTATTATTCTTTTCATTATTTTTCATGTACACAGACGTAGATAATATAATAATTATAATGCAATGTTCAAATAACGTTTAATTTATTTAAATAATGAGATATATTTTTTTCTCAATTCTTCCACTTAGTTTTTGTACGAAGTTGATGTTGCAAGTTTGTAAGTTGAAAAAAAGTTATAGAGGAATCTAGTGTGATGCTGCGGAGTACCGTTGAAATACAATACTGACCAATTCTAAGTATCTATAAAAACAGAAGCAACGTGATAAAATAGAAACAATTATGGGATTTATTTGTTACTAAACACTACACTAAAACCAAAAATATTGCCCAAAATAATCGTATTCTGTAATGTTAGTTGTAAATAGTCTCGCAGGCAACAAAATCATTCAAGGCGGGCCGCGAGTTGCCGCCCCCCGCCCTGGGCTAGGATATACATATTAAGCCTTAAAAAAGGTCTACCGATTAGTCTGCATTAATTGATTTGTGAATTCAGAATTTTTGAAACAATTCTTAAGGTATCCGACTACGTTCGGGGAACCGTGATTTTAAAAAAGCGCATAAATGGATAATTTAGTGTCACTTAGATTAGAATACATGTATAAAATTGTTTTAAGGACACTTTGACAAAAAAAATTATTTAAATAGAATATTTTAGTAAAAAATTAACTTAGAATAATCTTTTTTCAAAATATTCTCCTTTTGTGAAAAATGCTTCTATTATAATAATATTTTGCCTGTATATAGCTCAGACCTCTATACAGAGGCTCAACTATGATTTTCAAAAAATTCTCATTGTTTTCAGAGTTACAACCATTTGAAATAATTATCGGCGTTTTTTTCTTAAAATTTCTCCCCTCTGTTGTCGTAAAACATGGATAAACCCAATTCTAAGTTATATACTTCAAAAATTCTAGTTGAGCCTCTGTACAGAGGTCTGCGCTATAGACAGGCAAAATATTATTATAATAGAAACATTTTTCACAAAAGGAGAATATTTTGAAAATGGGTCATTCCATGTTCATTTTTTTGTCAAAATATTGTACTGATTGATTTTTTAATGCAATGCTATTCTTAAAATAATTTTATATACATTTTCTAATCTAAGTGACACTAAATATCATAAATATTATCCATTTATATGCTTTAGCAAAATCATGGTTCCGAACGTAGTCGGATACCTTAAAGCTATCTTCTAATGTAAAATCCTTAATACGACTGTGAAAGGATATATTTTACAAAAAAAACATGAAATACTTATAAAAAAATAAGTTTTGGGCAATTATTTACTTCGGAAGTGAAAAGTTCAAAAACCTGTTTTCAAAAGAAAAAAAAGTATCTCAACTGTGTTAATTTCTTTCAATAATATACTTAATCTATCAAATTCGTATTGATTAATTTTGGTTTGCGCAATAGTTCATTAGCATTTTGCGATAAGCGTTAAAAGGACAGTAACTGTGATGAACTGATAATTTGCATATTTGAACTCGAAATTCTCTTATCGTTAAATTAAGTGATTTTTGGAAAAAACATATTTTTCACTTATTTGACGAGATACTTTGTGTTCAAAGCAGATTTTCATTCCCTTAAAGTCATTTAAGTGCTTAAGAGGGCAGAGATGACTTCTTGCAGTATTAAATATCTTGTGATACGAAAAACAAAATAACGTATAATGTAAGTAAAATTCATATGTGTTAATTGTATATTTAAATAAAAATAATAATCACATAATTTTATATATTACTAATTGTCAATTATATATTATTTTGTTTTTCTTTCAATAAAGAAAGTTCACTTCGTCTTAAGGTATCCGACTACGTTCGGAACCGTGATTTTAAAAAGGCGCATAAATGGATAATTTTCATGATATTTAGTGTCACTCAGATTAGAATACATGTATCAAATTGTTTTAAGGACATTTTGACAAAAACAATTATTTAAATACAATATTTTGGCAAAAAATTTACTTAGGATAACCTTTTTTCAAAACGTTCTCCTTTTGTGAAAAATGCTTCTGTTATAATAATATTTTGCCTGTATATAGCTCAGACCTCTGTACAGAGGCTTAATTACGATTTTTGAAAAACTCACATTATTTTCAGAGTTACAACCCATTGAAATAATTATCGGCGTTTTTTTCTTAAAATGTCTTCCCTCTGTTGTCGTAAAACATGGATAAACCCACTTCTAAGTTATATATTTCAAAAATTCTAGTTGAGCTTCTGTACAGAGGTCTGAGCTATATACAGGCAAAATATTATTATAGTAGAAGCATTTTTCACAAAAAGAAGAATATTTTAAAAATGGGTCATTCTATGTTCATTTTTTGTCTCAAAATATTGTACTGAAATAATTTTTTTTATTGTAATACTGTTCTTAAAACAATTTGATATACATTTTCTATTCTAAGTGACACTAAATATCATAAATATTATCCATTTATACGTTTTTGCAAAATCCCGGTTCCGAACATAGTCGGATACCTTAAATATTTATTTAAATCCAATTATATGCTTGTAGGGCTCGTATAATGAAATGTACGGCAAATCTTTCTCTCAAAAATGCTAGGCAAGCTTTTATTTCAATAATATCTTAGTTTTATTCGAGGGCTAGCATTAGCTCATTTTTGTTATAGTAGCATAGATTAATATAATAGATTAAAATTTCGAAATATTCTCGACATAGGTTATTTCTTTATTTTTAAGGTTTTTCTTTTGAAATGAAATTATTGTCAGAAATGTTTGTAGATTTTGAAAATAAATTTATGCAAAGTGAAAGATTTTTGAAGCTTTTTGATTGATATATTATTTTATTAATCCGTAAATTAGAAAAAAAAGATGATTGTGATATTTTCTTTTAGGAGGGGGGGGGGTATATCTAGTCATGTCGACATTTGATATGCTTCGGAAATAAAATGTGCTAAGCTACTTTGGCATTCCCATAAAGTAAATTTCAAATTATTTGCAGCCTCTGTAAGAAAATAAACTGCGAAAATGAAGCAATAAATTTCTATTTTATTTAGAAATATTTTCAAGGTATTCTTGTAAAATATTTACAAACTATTCACATTATGACAGAACAAAACATGACTCGTATGAGATTATAATATGAAAATTATTTTTAAAAAGTTTAATGGCATTCTCTAGACTGAGGTTAGGATTAGTTAAAATGGTCTCTTTAAATGTAACGAATGCATTTAACACATTCCCGCTTAATTATGAATAAATTAGCAAAATTTTAAATAAATTAATATATTTTTCTATTGTATTAACAGAATTCATAGACTCTTGTGTATATATTTTTGTACAGTTTTTAGGAGAACGGGAACAAAAAATATTTTTGGTGAACATATTCTCGGAATTAGTTAACCCCTTAACTACCGATTAAAAGTTATGAAATTCGCTCCTAGTGCCACCATTTTTCATATAGGCATAAATAAGCAAATTTTTCTCTGAAATAAGTAAATTCTTTGCAAACACTGTCAAAGTTATTTTATTGCATCCCAAGGTCTTCGGAATAGTTATATTGATAGCAGCACAAAGAAAAAGATCGTAATTTGGAAAGACGTATATATACGTTTACGGCATTTAACGTACCGGTAGACGTATATATACGCTGGTGGCAGTTAAGGGGTTAATGATTTTTTTATTCGAAATAGTATCTATACCTCCCCCCACCCCCCAAAAAATATCCAATGTTTCATCCAGTGGCGTACACAAGGGTAGAATTTGGTGCTCAACATCCCTGTTTCTCCCAAAGACCCAATAGATTTTCAATTTTTACCATACACTTTCATTATGTATTTTTTAGAACGTGCACATCCTCCTCCCCCCATAAGAGAGGTCTATATACACCACTGATTTCATCAGATGTTCCTCGGAATCCTTCCAAACCAAAAAAACAGGCACAAAATTAAAATGTTCCAGAATTTGATTCTTTGAAAAAATGTGCACTATCGAATTCTAAATTAACTCTGTGGATGAAAAATTTCTATAAATTGTATCGAAAAATATTTTTTTAAAAGTAAAACACTTCAATTTACAGCTGTAAAATATATGGTAAGAGAATTAAAACAATGATACTCTTCCGAATAACTGCATTTTATTTCATCAACACTATTTTCTTCCGAGCTTAAATGTATTTTAATATGGGGTAAAAGTTTAACTTATATCATGTCAAGCTGTTCTTGTTAAATAACTAAATTCCAGATAAGATAAAGCAAAGCATTGCGGAAATGCCCTCAATTTCGTCGAGCAGTATCTCACAAAAAGAAATTTTTGTTAAAAAGGCGAAAAAAGATTAACAGGAAGCTCTGTGAAATGGATTCCAGGGTATCCATGTCGCAATATTCTTAAGACATTAATGATTAAATCTCCCGTCAAAGAAATAAAAGGGCAAGGGCGGGTTAAATGAAATATCCATGTCTCTCATTGGCTGCCAGTTTATATATAAGAGAGATAATTTTACAAGTAAACTTACTGCTTTAGTTTACATAAAATTGTCCCTCCTCGTCTGTCTTCGACAGCTCGTCTATTCATACAAATAATCCAAATCTGTGTCCTTCAGAAATGTGATAAAATGCACTAAAACTGAAGTGCGCAAAACGTGACAACCTGACACATGACGCATATTATTGACCAATCATTAAACGGAATGATTCAGATATTTACAAAATACACAGTCATGACACATTTCCTTATCTATTATATAATTACAAATGTTAAAAAAATGTCCATGCTGCATTTGTTAAACATGGAGCAATGTACAGTACATTTCTAACATAAATCTAACATTATTTCTCCTTGGGACAAGAGACTAGTGCTAGCTACTTATTGATTTTGTGTGTGTGGGAGTCTGTTCACCAGCCAAATTACTTACAACGTAAATTACGACAACAAATTGATATATTTGTGGTGATGATCGACAAATGAAGCTGAAGCTACCGTATTGATTCCCAATAAACATTTACTTTACATTCAATAGAGTCTTCTAAAAATTACACGAAATCTTCTCTTATATACACATCATCCATAAAAAGGAATGTTATTTATTATTCTTTCCGAAGTTTTCTCATTAACAGTTTTTTTTAACCGTTTTTATTACAAAAATAAGTAGAAAAAGAAAATATATGTTTGAAACTTAACCAATATTTGACAGTACTAAATCATGGGGAATAAAAATCACATTAAAAGAATTAAAATGTTATGCAAAATCTCATGAGCAGAAAGAACTCGAATGTTAATTTCTAAAATATAAATGAACAATATGTTGTGAAACTGTGCCACACAATTCAAAGATAAGCGCGTTCATCTTGAAAATATGTTCACTACAGAGACATCGTTTACCCTTGTAATTGATTTCGAATATGCTGAGACTATGTAAAATAGATGAATTTATAAGGTAAAACTTCCATTGAAGTAATAGAAATTTTCATGAACTTTTTATTGCAAATTTTCAATACACCGTGATCTCCGAGTGACTAAAGGTTACGGGCGTTAGGCCTGGGTCATTCTAGTTAAATCATGGATTTCACTGAACACAGTCATACGGAAAACGGGGGGGGG
>BMAV01006399.1:42548-52563 GCA_019973955.1 Trichonephila inaurata madagascariensis
CCCCCCCCCCCCCCCCCCCCCCCCCCGCCCCCCCCCCCCCCCCCAGACCCTTAACTGCTCCTACCGAATTCAGGCTTTCCTTGGCGTAGCATAAACTTGGTACTAATTAAAGTGACTCTTTCTCTCACACATACAAAACTCTAAGCTTATATAGTTAATAGTCTTGGATAGTTCTACAATGTGATACATTGATTCAAACCGAAATTGAATACAATTAATCAATATGTTTATCGATATCTGAATTTTCAAACTGTTGTGAGTACAACTGACAATTAAAGCTATTGAATGTGTGTGTGTGTGAAAGACCTTCAAAATATAAAAACTTAAAGAACTATCTCAGACTTCTTTAATCATATCTGTAAGATTTGCCAAGGCCCCCTCCCCCCTTACGAAATATCAAGGCCAATTCATCACGAAGAATTTTTCCAAATTTGTCGTTGCTTTCTAAACCACTTTCCCTCGAATAGTAATTTATCTTGATGTTCAACAGGGAGGGGGGGGGGGCACTTGTCCTCGAAAGTATTATGTAAATATATTGTCAATTCTGTCATCTCTTACGCTGTTGTAATTCTTTTTTTAGATATTCGAAGGATTTACAATTATGCGAAAGAGTCTTACATCATGGAAACCACTTTGCTATTATATCATATACTTGGAGGTGATTTCTCCTTTTTTTTTCGGAATTTCAAAAGATTTTTTGATAATCTTAGATTTGGAAGATTTTCAACCATACTCATATAACTTTTCACTAGATGCAAAATACAATGAAGAAATATATGTATATAAAAGATTGATGTTTACAATTTTCTTTAATTAGGAATTTAACTAGAAAAATTAAATTAAAGTAAAGAAGAAGCCTGTTCTTGAGCCTTAAATAAACAGGACATTCAAATATTACATTCAAAGCTATGTAAAAAACAAGTAATATAAAAAAATAGTTTTTAAGTCGATTCCTACTTAGATCAACAATGAAAAATTTTATTTTAGCTACTTTTTATTAAATAGTTACAATTAATATAAATATGTATATACATAGGACAGAATCACAACATTAAGTGGTAATTAGTTTTTTTAATTATCATTAAAGTATCGTATTGTTCCTTTAATTTCAGTCCAACTGAATGATTTAACACGTAAGAAAAAAAACCTTTTCAAGTTTTGACACAAGTTGCCAAAAGGGTCGCTAAGTCGCCAACGTGGCTGTATTTGTAATTCTTTAAATAATTAGTTTTAATCCATTAATTTTTATTAATTATTATTAAATTATTGTATCGTAATCCAAAATGATCCTGTATATAAAATCTCAGCTCAATTCAGCGCTTTAAAATGTATTTTACTAACGATTGAAAATTCCACCAAGATAAATAAATAAATATACAAATATATAAATAAATAAACATATAGACAGTACGAGCTAATAGTGTGTGTGTAGGAATTGCAAAAAAAAATAAGAAATAGCTTCGTTACACAGAATTTTTTGGTTAAGTACGTGACTATTGTTTGAAATATTAAAGAAACTTAAGCAATTGATAAGTTGGTTTGATTAAAATTAATTTCCTAATAGAGTCTAAACTAAGACTTTTGGCAAATGGAAAAATCGTAGTTTTAAACCACAGTCAAAGAACAAAAACTTATATACTTGAGTTACCTCTTTGCATTAAATTTCACACATCACCAGATTAGGATTTTAAAACCCAGCTCCTTTTAATATGAAGCAGCTTCATTATTTCTTTTATTCAGCAAATACTGAAAGAATAAGCAGATACTTCACCCATTAAGCCAAAAATGTTATATAAATGTTATATGTATACGTTATAAACATTTAGCTTATTTGCCCTTTCATGAGTTTCGCTTTAATGTATGATTAAGTTTGTAAATATATTCATTTTTCGCAAACCGGAGGTTGCAGACGTAGTTTGGGACACTAAAGAATCAGACATTGCTGTAGAAACAATTACTTTTATTTCACAGCAGTCTATTTATGATCAATTAAAGACTTTAAACAGTGGGATCAATCTAAATTAGTTTTCGACCCATGAGATAATTTCAAAAAAATAAATAATTTTTTTTTTCATAAATTGTTTCCTTAACATGTCTAAAATACGGTGGTAAAGTGATTTTTGAAAATTCGAAGTCGTTATACAGAAGCAGCTGTTAGAAGAGCAGCTGTTCGTAGCGCTAAGTTCAGATTTTTAATGTTTTAATCAGACTTGAAACTTTAACTGCGTTTTTCTCGAAACTGTGTTTTCCAAATTTTCCTTCATCATATCTCAAAAACGATTTGACCGAATGACTTCAAATTTATAGGGTAGATTCAGCACAAATATACGCACCAAATGAAATACGATCATTCTAAAATTCAAATTATTTCTATTTTTAATAACAAAAATATAACACCCCCCCCCCCCCCATGAAACTCAAAACTTTTTCTTCAGAAGTCTACAAAAAAATCAAATTTTTGATATTTTCAATTGAGTGTAGTTCATTTGGTGCATTAAGCTAGATTAAAATGCCGTTATTTTTTTTTTATTTCAAATAAGCCAATCAGCCGGAATCGTGGAGGAAGTGAACGTCCATTTTTTCGAGGTGGGTGTGTTCAGAGCGCTATAACTCACGTTCTATTGGATATTTTTGGCTAAACTTATATACATACTCTTAAAACACATATAAATAAATGATAAAAAAAACTTAGTCTTATCTTTTTATAGGTCGTTAAAAAAATATTCCCTAAGAATGCTTAAAAAATGGGCCGTCACATGGGCGAACCCCCTTAAGTTTATAAGACAATCAACATGTCGGATTGCTATAGTCTACTTCAAAACTTCTCTCTTTTTTCCATGTTTCCGAAAGGCAATTCTTTCAACTCCTTTAATAATAGCACAAGGACTAACTAAAGCACACGCATTAACCCAAACTCAGTGGCGCAACAGCCCATGAGGGCCAAGGCCTACTATGCCCTTCTCAGTGTACATGACCATTGGGCGTTGAGGTACATGAGTAGATGTCCCGATCAGTTGGTCAGTCTAAAGCGAAACCATACTCGTTGCTAGGGTTTAAATAGCACTCAAATTTGCATAAAATAAAGTTCTCTCTACTGATGGTGGTTTTAAACTTAAGCCACAATCAAAGAAGAATTTCTCTAAGAGGATTAACAGAAGGACCGTGGGTAGAAGTCGTCGCGAATTACATACAACAAAAATAATATAAGTTTGCAAGGTTTGCCATACAAATACATAGTATTAAATGTAAGATTGCAAGGTAAAATATCGAAGACGAAGCTAGAAACTGAATAGACACTGTTATTTGTAACATTACTTCAAAATTTACCATAAAAATTAAATAAAAACGTGAAGGAAAAAAAAAAACCCGCAGTCAATATTTAAAGTGTTAACATAGTTAAGTAACCAAAAAGAAATGTCCTGTTTGAAGTTTTTAATTTTTTTCAATTTTTCTTTAAATTTGAATTGAATTGAAATATCTAGAATATCGAAACACATTCCGAAAGTCCCGAAAGATGTCAAGAAAGGAGTCAAATAAAAGAGAAATATCTAAATAGTCCAGAAACAAAAAATGGCAACTGTGTGTGTGTGTGACATATTTATTTCCAAATTCTGAATAATTTGTGATTTAGCTTAAGTTATTTCTTCTATTCCCCATTTCCTAAAATAAGGTAATACACACTGGCCTCCATAAGTTAAGGAACAACCGGTTTTTTGCGCCATATTTGCAAATGAATGAATGTAGAAACATCAAATTTGGGTGAAATGTGCACAAAATATTTATGTATTGACTGCAAGATAGAAGTTTACATAACAAAACTTCAAAAATGATTTACAACAACAAAAAAGGCAATCTCGCTGGAAAAGTGCATTCTTGGAACAAATAATAATCACAGTTTCATGTGGTAAAATATCATAGAAACATAACAAAAATGGGTTTTAATAAGGGATATGCCCACCCCTAGCTTGAATGCATTGGCGGCATCGAATTTCCATGCTGTCAATTAAGTTGTCGGTTACCGAAATGGGAAGCGAAGACCAGACACGGAGTAAGCTTTGTTCCAGGTCTACTAAAGACCTTGGTGCAGGACTTAAGGTATCCGACTACGTTTGGAACAGTGATTATAAAAAAAAACGCATAAATGGATAATTTTCATGATATTTAGTGTCACTGAGATTAGAATACATGTATAAAATTGTTTTAAGGATATTTTGACACAAAAAAATTATTTAAATAAAATATTTTGGCAAAAAATTAATTTAGAATAACCTCTTTTCAAAATGTTCTCCTTTTGTGAAAAATACTTCTATTATAAGAATATTTTGCCTGTATATAGGTCAAACCTCTCTACAGAGGCTCAACTAGAATTTTTGAAACATTCATATTATTTTCAGAGTTACCACCAATTGAAATATATATATATATATATAGTTAGCGTTTTCTCCTTAAAATTGCTCCCCTCTGTTGTCGTAAAATATGGATAAACCCACTTCTAAGTTATATATTTCAAAAATTCTAGCTGAGCCTCTGTACAGAGGTTTGAGCTATATACAGGTAAAATATTATTATAATAGAAACATTTTTCACAAAAGGAGAATATTTTGAAAACTGGTCATTCTATGTTCATTTTTTGTCAAAAATAATTTTTTATTGTAATAATATTCTTAAAAGAATTTTATACATGTATTCTAATCTAAGTGACACTAAATATCATAAATATTATCCATTTATCCTCAAATATTTTCTACAGGCACAGTTGCTTCCCAAATTTTAATGACTTGGTAATTATGATGATTTCTTTGCTCGAAATGACTGAAACCCAAGAATATAGTTTAAAAGTTAGGGAGAAATGATCAAAAGCGTTACTTTGTTTTAAGTTAAATCATTTCCATTAGACTTGGCTAGATTGCTGGTTATTTAAATTAAAAACACAAAAACAACGAAAAAACAAACAAATCAGAAAGACAACGTGTGAAAGCCAAGATTTAAGCCATTTCGTAAAATAATGAAATCTTAAAAAGAGAAGTACCTTTTTCATCAATATCATCAATTTTAAAAAATTGGATACTTAAGAATAGACCTATATATATATATATATATATATATTCTTTTGATTCATTTGATCACTTTAAACCATGGGTGGGCAAATAGCGGCCCGTTAAGGCAGCCAGAAAACCAAATAGACAGAAAATGTTCTTTATATTAGGGTCAATATATTTTTGTGAGCAAAGTTTTTTTTTTCTTTTGCCTGAAGATCAACAAGAGTGAATATAGATGCAAGTTGGCTGAACATTAGTTTGCAGGCTGGGATGAGAATTTCAACAAGAAACCTCATTTCAGATTTTTAAAAAAAATTGTAGGAAGGTGGAATAGATTATATGCATCTCATTAAAAAAAATTGATTCTAAAATATCAGATGATATGAAACTAGCATAGTAAATGAATTGAACAAAACTTCCACTATATTTCATTTAACTTACGCTTATTGATTTTTATAATACAAAATTTATACCATTCCCGAGATGCAAAGCTAACTAATGAATACAAACATTTTTAAAAAAGGTGCTGCCCTTCAGTATCCTAAGCCAGAGTTTTTCAAACTGTGGGGCGTGCCCCCTAGGTCAGCGTGATAACTCTGCAAGTGGGACGCGAGCATATTGAAAAGTCGAAAACAAAATATTTCAAAAAATTATTAATTTACTGAAAGTAAACAAACAAAATACATTCTGACATAATAAAATGTAAAAAAACATTTTTGCACTGATATAATATACTTATAAATGTATCAGTACTGAACAATGTATTTGATAATTAATTTAACAATACTAAGTTAAAATCAAGTTTAATAATTACCAGTGACCCCATGGGCTTGTCATACATACAACTATACGTATACAAAAAGTAACACTTATTTTGATAATTTGTGTGTACGGTGTTTATAATTAATTAAAATATATTAAATAATTAAATTATATTAAAAGTTACGCGATTCGCTCCCCAATGGCACCCTCCACGTAAGCGATGTATTGGGAGGGGAGGGAGGAAGAAAAGGAATAAATGAGCAAATCCTCTGAAGTAGGTAAATCCTTCACAAACACTCTGTCACGGTTCTTTTATTCCATTCCAAAGACTTCGGAATAATTTTATGGAAAGCAGTGCATAGAAAAGTTCGGAAACACGTATATATACGCCCATGACAGCATTAAGGTCAAAGTATCGTATTATTGAATTCAATACACTGTTATTGTATGGAGGAGGGAGGGGGGCTGCGATGGAAGTTATAATTGAATTGGGTCGCAAAAATTGAAATTTTGAGAAGCACTGTCCTAAGTTTTCACAATGTCGACTTAGCATTAACATATACAGACATCTTTTTTGTGGGATACATTTTAATAACATGTAGACAAAAGAACAGGGGAGTATTTGTTCTCTACGGTAAAAATTAAAAATTTGTTCGGCTAGGGGGGTCCCCCTTGTGTACGATATCGGGCCTTCGAACCATAACAATGGCCCGTCCCTACCTTAAACTATAACCTATGTAACTGAGTTCTACAATTTTATTGAGAAAATAGTTCTAAAAATACTTCCTTTTTATAACTCGAATTGAAAATATATGTTGTTGCATATGAGTTATGTGGTATTTCAGTAAAGGATTTAAATTATTCACTTATTTTTCATCATTCTTAATATTTCAAAGAATCGTAAGTGAATCTTACATCATAACGGAAATATTCCGATTGAAACACATTGAGTTTCATTAAAAAATATTGCTTCTTTTATGCACCTTAAATCATCACATTTAATTACCTGCAATCAGAGGTCAGGATAGGTATGAAAATTTCAACACTTTCGACTATCGATGGAAGGAAATAAGAGTACTTTTGGGCAGTATTTTTGTACCAGAGGTTGTGCGGAATGACAAAATTTTCATACACCAAGACAGGAAAGTTAAAATATTTTTTTTTGCATTGATTTCACTAACTAATTGATGACTAAATAAAAACTATGTGTGTGAAAATGTTTTTAAATATTAGAAAAATAAGAATTTCATGTACAGGAACAAGCTAAAGTGTTTCTGTAAGATATTGTTAAAAATGCTTTTTTAGCTTACCAGTTTCAATAAATAATTACAATGTTTTTTTAATACCCTTTGTTTATATTGACATTTGATACATTATGAAATTGCATGCATATTGTGAACATGTGAATTTGTAATAATTAAGTGTATTTCATATTCAACCGAAAACAACTATTAATGCTTCATTATGTACATTTGAAGGATATTTCTTATTACTTTTGTGTGTGTGTGTGTGGCACAATTTGGTTCAAAAGCAAAATTTAATGGTTAGCCCCAGTTCTGATTTTGATTATTGTTTCGTTTATTTATCTTATGCTTCTCTTCTATCTGGAATTAAATTTACTTTTCGCCTTTTACTTGCTGAATAATAAGATTTCAAATAATCACATATTGGGATATATGTATTATATATGCATATCTTTATATATATATATATATATATATATAATTCTTCTGAGCTTGTGTATGTGACTGAAGTCCTCCTAAATGGCTGGACCGATTTTGGTGACATTTTAGTGTTGGTTCAAGTGGATTCGAGAATGATTTAGATTCACAATTCGGTCCAATATAGCAATTAGTTAAAAAAATATTAATAAAAAACTTTAAAACGCATAATTGTTTTACCCCCGTGTGTTGCTTATTCCGCTAATATGCGGCAAGAAAAAAAAAGAAATAAGAGGGAAAAATTTTGTTTTTCGCACGGCAGATTATATGTTGCGCGTCCGAGGGTTGGCAAATCATCGCATTTGTTTGTTTATACCCCTCAAGGATTAACCAAAAATAATGTGCACTAATTGGCAATATGATAAATTTATTTTTTGTGCATTAAAAAAATATACCTGTTATGAAAATATCTCGAGTTTTATCTTTTTTATCATTTAATTAAAACAAGTTTAAGAGTTTCTTTTCAGAAGAGTTTCTTTTCAGAATAGCTTCTACTATATTCAACTTAGTTCATAATATATACACTTACTCATACGCATTCGATAGGTTGAATTGTGGTACTGTGAGTGTGATGACGTCAGGTATTGTAATAACTTTTTTTAATAAATTTTTTTATCAAAACGGTATCAAAAGTATATCAATTTTCATCAACTTATTCAAAAAAGTTTGGCAGCATTTTCGGATTTAAGATACGTGTACGGGACAACGTCTGTCGGGCCGCTAGTGTATATATATATATATATAACAAACCTTCATAGAATTAATGAAATTAACGAAAATTAATCAGGTAAATGCCAATTAATAAAGATCATAATATACATTTTGATGTCACTAATAGTGAAAGTATGGCAAGATTTAAAATCTCTTTATATTTTTTGTGTATGCTCTGATTTTAAAAAGTGTCAGGAATAAACTCTTGATTTTGAACATTACTCTAATTTAAAAGAAAAAACTAGTACTGGAGAATCCTACTTTGCTTTAAGAGAAAGGTAAATAATAACGAGGTATTGATTTAATCAAATTTTAAAAATTTAAATAAAACCGAATATGTACAACCTACTTTCTCTCTCTAGTATATATTTTCAAATTATATTGACTCAAATTTAAATAAAAACATTGATAAAGATTATCAATACGGTTTTGTAATATAAGAATAGAATTCATGAACTGTCGATAGTAAATAAAATTTGTAGAGAAAATTTAAGAATAAAAATCCAAATGAGGTTTTCTCTTGGAAAATGAAAATTATTACTACAAATTCTAAGCTTATTTGTGATATTATAAATAAAAGAATTTTTTTAAGACAAAAAAACATCTTTCTTATTAGGAAATAGATAAAGTCATCTGAAAGGTAAAATAGTATTGAGACATGCACAGTAAAACACAACTCCTAGATAAGCAAAATATTAAATACATTAAAAGAGATAAGATAGTAAACTGTGTGCACTACTCTGTGTATTTCTTTTTATTATTATTTTTTATTTTTAAATACACAAAAGAAGCTTGTCCAGTGAGAATAAGACGGCCGTGGTATCCTAGCGGTCAAGGTAACGGACTCGTGGATAGTGTGTGATGAGTTCGAGTCTAGTACCGCTGAAGACCCACCATGCAGGGGAGCGATGCACGTTAAATCAGTCGAGAGCTCAAATGTCCTCTCGTTAGTGTGGTGGGGAAGTTAGGACAGGGGGTACCAGCTTAGATGTAATCCTCAGGGATGTCTTAAGGTACTTTGAGGCCCTGATCCCCAGAAATCTTAAGATTTTTGAGGCCCTATGCAAATAGTACTTGAGCCCTATGCAAAATACTTGAGATATTTAAAAATAACCACTATACAGCATGCGTAGTCAAATACTCGTTCAAATGATAATTTTAAGCAAATAAATGTGCACAACTTACTATCTCAAAAACCTGGGCACAAACCGGCTCGAACGCTGTTCGCATTTCAACTAAATGAGTTGAATGATTGTATATGAGGGAAATATACAGACTTACCAGTTTTGCCAGTTAACATGCAGTTTCCTTTCCATGAAAAATTGCCCGTGGTAGCCGAGTGGTCAAGGTATCGGATCGGGGCTGGCCTTGTCACGAGTTCGAGCCCAATACCACTAAAGATCCACCATGTAGGGGTACGACGCACGTTAAATCTGTCGAGAGCTCAGCCCTCCCATTGGTGTGGTGTGGTAGTTAGGAGAGGGGGTGCCAGCTCTGGTGTCGTCCACTTTACTTGACCATGGTTCAAAATTATGTGGTTCGTCGCCAAAAACCCTCGTGTAGCTGAACAGTGTGACGTTAGTGTTCACTCACTCACTCCATGAAAAATTTCTTGTTATTGTAACTTATATTTTATTTGATAACTTTAATTGGAAACATGTTAAATGCTTTACAAATGTAAATATTAAAAGATTTCTCTCAATTCATGTCTGCTTTTTGAATCTGTGATACGTTATTTGAGATACCTGCGCTAAACACAGTGCCGGTTTAAGCTCATTTCAG
>BMAV01006399.1:52988-83068 GCA_019973955.1 Trichonephila inaurata madagascariensis
TGCAGCATTACAACCTCACTTAAAGATCTTTAATTTGATTTTCATCTACACTGATCCTTGGTTTCTGTTTGTAAGAATGCGCCCTGAGGAACGCACATCAAAACGAAAAAAAATGGTTATGTTTATCGATATGAATGCATAATGGCTCAAACAATTTGGGAAAATAAGTATAAGTTTGTTTAGTAGGAGATGAATTGGTTTTAAACTTAACCTTAATTGGAATACAAAAAAAAGCATTGGTCACGTGGTATAATTCATTAATTGTAATATTTAGAAAAAAAGAAGATTTACAGAAAATTTGTTTGGCAACAAGCTGGAATTAAAAAAGAAAGTGGGAAAATTTAGAAAATAAAACCGAGGTATGTTTTTTTTATCCCTAAGTGATCTATAGCGGTTTCGACTCCTTATAAATTCAGTCAGATTTTAGGTATAAATCTTTGAGTTATCATACTGTATCATAATGATATTAATGATTTTAGTATCATCCGATATTTTAAATTTGAATTATATCGACAAAAGAGAACTTATTTTATTCCTTATTTTAATTTAGGAAAAAAGTTATATTTTCTTAGCAAGTTTCATGAATAATTGGAAATACTTTCTGTAATATAATTAAAAGTATTTTACTCTGTAAAGTGTTGTACTTTTTAGTGAAATAAACTGAAATATCTATGTATCGATCGTAAACTTTTTAAATGATTTTAAATAACTAGAATGGAATTTTATATATAAAAACGATCAAAATATTCCCTCTTCCCTGATAATAATTGTAGTAATAAAATTTTCATTAAATATTGACCTTTATTAGCGTTTTTTTAAAAAATTATATGTATAAATTATGAGTAAAAAATATGTGAAAATGAAATAATGATTGGTGTCAAATTTGTAGAATACCCTATAAATTTTAATCAATTATATTTGTTGTATCTTCGAGAATTTGGAATTATTACTATGGTTTCATGATATTCATTTTAAATAGAATAAGTAAAGGAAATATAGCTTGTATCATATAAAATGTTGATTAGAATTTTTTTAAATTTTCATTTTTCATACTTTTCTAAATGTTTTTGGTTTTAAGGAACCATATTTCCTTTAAATGCTGTGATTGTTTTGGTCCAAATAATTTAAATTTTGTATTTTTTCCTGCATCACATAGTTTTTGTATTAGATGTAAAGTATCTAAATGTCACATTCATAAATAATTTTCTCATTATTTGAAGTAAATTTCACTATATAATATAAAAAGTCAAGTGAAATAAACTACATTATGATTCAATCGAAAATGCTGCCCATATAGCAAGTACATTTTGGTACTTTTATATCATCCTGTCAAGACCATTTTTGCCTGACAAAAATTGTCACCAGACAGTTAATCAGCAAATAAAATAATGCATTAGGTGTTTCTAAATACCTTGAATATATTTGTTTGATGATAAAATGTTTGAGTACTTGCACATTAACATCACAGCAGCCCAATTTACTCCTCAGGAATCATACCACTTTTCACCAAAATCTAATTTTTTTTTTCAAATAAAACACATAAAAATTTGTTTTTGTCATTGTTCTCTTTTACTGTTATGATATCGTAGAGTGATTTACGTGCACAAATTTGGCTACAATGTTACTTATACTTAAGTAACAATAATTGCTTATTGTTTGGCAGGCCCCAGTCACATTTCACAAATTTTCATGGTCAACAGGATAATGTGCAAGTGACCACATTTTTTATTTGAATATCAATTGTGCTCACAAAAAAAAATCTCTAAAAAAAAATATAACATCCAATAAGGAAATAGATATTTGTTAGAAGTATGTGAGTTAATGGGTGTGTGTAAATAACAGGCTTTTTTACAAATGTAATTATTCATTACAAATTATTATTGTTTTAGGGAATTATGGATAACACTACTGAGGATTGGAATCAAGGACGGCAATTATTACTACAACGCTGTAAAAGTCGTGCCCTTAAATGTTTACATGAGCATGAATACAGTCGAGCATTTGCACATTTTATTATAGTATTGACAGTCCAGCCGTCTGTGAAAGGAGAGTTGCTGAATGCCTTTTTATTTACTCTTGGTATAAAATTTTTTAAATAATAGTTCAGAAGGATTTGTGTTGATTTTTTTTTAGTTTTTGTTAATGTGTTTTAATTTTCATTATGTGTTTGAAATATATGTAAATGCTAATGTTATTAAATTAAAATAAATTTAAAATTTTTTTTTATAATGAAACATTTTATGTATTAAAATATTGTGTTGTGCTATTTTTAAAATTTTCTGTATTTTAACTGAGAGTTATTTTAATGACAATCAATAGGTAATTCTTATTAATTATTGAGTGTCTATGGTTTTTCTTGAAGTGTCATTTTATTTAATTCATTAAATGGTACTCTTCCTTTTAAAGCAGATCCATGCTTATAAAATTTTATCAATTTAATAATTATTATTACTGTATGGATTGGTTCCTGTTTTGATGAGATATTCCTGTAAAACTTCATTTTTGCTTGTAAACAGGATGGGTTGGGGGAAAAACAAGTTACAATAGAGAATTGTAATGTGATAAATTGCAACAAGGATCAAATCCTATTGCTCGCAACACTTATTGTATTAGTTCCAATGTTCATGCTCTTATCTTTAAGCAAGCTTATGTCATTCATTACATATGACTCCAGAATTTGATGAAGATGTGCTCTAAGCTTCTATGGTATATTCAGGGATGTATTTTACTGTGTGTCATTTGTGGTTACCATACTATTAGTTATGAATAAGTTTTTGTAATTACTGGCTTTCCTCCTACTGTTTAAAGCATTGTTCATTTTAAAACTAAAAGGATTGTATTTATTTAGTTTTTAATGAACAAATTCATACATTAACGTTTCATATTCGTGATGAATTTTCAATCTTTCTTTTACAAAATTATTACTCTCTGTTAAATTTTAATTTAAAAAAAAAGTCTGAAATCAAGAAATAGTTTTCTCTAGATGCAATTGGCTGCTCAGTTACTTCATTGTAAAATTATGTCCTTCTGGTTATATATATATATATTGGCTTTTAAAATTTCAAATGTTATATATATTCACACACGCAGTATTTGAACTGATTGTTTTGATCTTTGTTTTTGATTTTTTCATTTGATTTCTTTGTATTCTGTTTGTCCATATCCTTAAAAAAAATAACCGGGTTTAAATCTAAAAATGTATCAATCTGTATTAAATTTTGAAGTAATTTTTTCCCTTTACTTTGTTAAGTGTAAATAACTCTAAATAATTAAACTCCAATATTTCAATAAATTTTTATTGATCTATGGAATTTTTTTCCCTACCATTAGTGCATTTAAAAAATAACTTTAAAAGTAAAGAAAATTGTAATAGTGTTTGTATCTCACATTTTTATGTAGCTGAGTTATGACTGCAAACATATAGCTGATTATGATTTAATTGAGCATGTTTACAAGCCACAGTTTTAATGAAAACCTATTATGTTCATAAATTCTGTCGAGCTTAAAATTCCTCACTTTGACCAATGCTAATATAGCAGTTAAGAGAGTATAGTGACTACTTTAGTTTGATCTTATCATTTCTGTATGATTCAAAATTGACTAACCAATAGACTTCACGTTGCTTTTCAGTGGAACATTAAGGGGAACTCAATTTCTCATCTTTACTTATTCCAGACAAATTATCTTAAACTCTGAGTTTAGGGACTAAAGTAGCATTGGTAACAATTTGGTTGAATGGATTGTTTTACTTGGTGTTTTGATATATCCAAATAATTTATAGAATAAAAATATATGTGTATATGTGTGCATATTTTGATCCATTATTTGTCTAGTTTTTCTCTCTCTGTTTTTAATTTTTTATTTAGTACCCATTTGTGAAAAAGCTTAAATAGCTGCAGTATAAGGGTTGTAATATCATTATTTCTGTATATAAAATAGTTTATTAAAAAATCAAAAATTACTTTAAAATTATTATTTATTTCTTGTGTGAATAGTAGTGATAATTATTTTTCTCTCTTGAGGATATAAAAATGTTGCCAATCAATAGAAAAATAAGTTATACATAAAGTTTTGTAAAGAACAGTTTTTAGCCATCAAGGCATATATATATATATAATGGTTTTTAAGATTCAAACTTTTATATAATTCTGAGAAGTGAATTCTGATTTTAATGAAATCTAAAACAATATATTTCATATGTACGCTGATCAAGTTTATTCTCATTGCTCTGATTGCACATGGCATCCCACTAGGATTGTATTTCTATCATAAGATTACTGCATGGGTGAACCTAACAAATAATTTAAATCAAGACCATTGACATATGCAAAAAAATTGAAGAGAATAATAATTGTGATTAAAAAAAAATAAGCCAAAAAAAAAGTCAAATTATTAAAAAAAAAAAACTATTATTACTACTACCATAAAATTCTCAATATTTTGCTTAGACTTCAATTCTTTTTGAAATTCACAAATGCATGTAAATTTAAATGAACAGTTGATGAAAAAATTGTTTCATTCTTACATATGTTTTATTTTAATCAATCTAAATTATTGTATTTTACTTTAATCAATGTGTTATGAAATTACTAAAAGATCAATGTTATGAAGCATATTATTGATCAAAGCAAGTAAGATTTATTGGTAGGTACAGTTTATTGGTAGCTAAAGCACTAACCTCTTTTGTTGGTTTATAAGAAAATTTGATTTGGAAAATATATAACATAGCTAATAATTAAATAATCATTATATATTTATTACAGCTTATAACTTTAAAAGAGTTTAATGTTACTGAATTGCAAGTATTTTGATTTACATTGCCTTTTTATTTATTTTGTCTTGCGTAAAATTGCATAAATATTTTTATCTGTATAATACATGTGAAATATTTTTATCTGTATAGTACATGAAATATTTTTATGCTAGAAAAACTAGCTGAGAACCTGGAAAAAGAAAAGCAAATAAATGAAGTTTTGATGTGTTATGAACAAGCTTTGGATGTCTTACCTCAGGATTCTCATGTCTTGCATGGACTTGCCACTACTTTATTCCGGTATATCTTACTTATCTGCTATCTTAAAAGGTTTTCCTGTAGTAAGCATTGCCTGTAAGGCGAAACATACTAGTGTTTTCTTATTGTTTTTCTCCTTATCTAAATCAAGTACATATTGAAAGTATTTTATTCTAGTATATAATACTTGGTTTAATTATTGTAGCAAATTAATATATATGTATAGTATAATTTGTCGCTTGTATTGAAAATCAATATTTATTGTAAAATATAAAATAAGATATTAGAAAATGTAATAAGCCATTTTTTATATACTCACATACAATATATGCATACACTTCTACAAATATTTTAAATTCATTTAGTAAATTTCAATAGCATATATTTGTATGTGTTCTTCATGGCAGTAAAAAAGCTATTGTAGAATTATTCATTAGAGGGTTTATAAATAATCTTGCATTCTGTTTAATATATTAAGTAAGGTGTAAATTTTAAAGAAATTAAACCAAAAACACGTCTTAATATGGATATTCAGAAAGTGATCATGTTTAATTTTTTAAAAAGACTGAATTATTTTGAAGGAAAAAAAAGTTTATGCTTTATATTTTACAAGATTCAGTACGATCCATAAAATGTGAACTGCTAATTAAATTTAGAATTGTAGACAGGCTAAAAAGTTTTGTATTTATGTATTATACTGCCAATGAATTTTGCTAAATCAAAAAATGTTGCCAAATCAAAAAAAACATAATTAAACACTTTTATCATTTCCTGCACATGTCCAAAAACATGTGCATACTCCTTCCATATCGGCACATTGACAAATACTTTAGCAAAGGTTATAGAGAATTAAAAAACATTCTAAAAAGAAATGTACACTTAAAATAAATGATAGATTTTTATTTTTTATTGCTATGTAAGAAATGAAATTATACAAAGCATAATATCTATTTTCAAATTATAATTTATGTATAAATTGTATGATACAGTCAAATATTATTTTAAAATAAGATAATTTTAAAAATATGTTAATAATATTTTAATTTATTTCAGCTTTGGATATGTTGAATGTGCTCTTTCCTACTTCCTGAAATCTTACAAAGCTAATCCTTTTTTTACTCCATCTTTATATTGTATGGAAAATTTAAAGAATGCTTTAGTTGAGAGGTGGCATTTTGTAATGTTAAATGACAAGGAACGTAATCTTGCTTTCAAACGAGCAATAACACGAGCAATTGAAAATGGTTACAATCGTGTTTTGGATATTGGAGCTGGTACTGGTATCCTGAGGTAAGTGCAGAAGGGTTTTATAATGCTAATTCAGTAAATATTGCATTTTATCTTTCTTTTTTACATGCAACAAATATCTATACATTTTTCGTCTGTTACAGTATTCTGTCAATATATGTATGTATATATATTCCCTTCAAAAATTTAGTGTTTGATTAATGCAGTTTTTGTTCATAAGCTTTTGCTCATGTTTAGCTTATAATTGATCTTTTTAATATGTGTGTGTATGCAAGTCAATTTATATAAATATTAGGGGTTGGAACATTTGAACTATTAATTTTACTCAAACTGTTTACATAGTCTACTATAAGTTAAGTAATTGTTTCTTTGATTTAATTATTTTTGGATTTCAGAGGTTGCAGTGTAGTATTTCAATTCATATTCCTTGATAACTATCTCTTATATTTTATGTATTTCAAAAATAGAGATATTGTATTATAACTATGTATGATTAAATGGGTTTGTTTCACATTTTTTCAATATCTGTTAAGTAAACAGACTTTTATAAGGATTTAATAGATCAAACAAATATATTAAATTTTGCCCCAAGTTTAATTTTAAAAAAAATAAAATTTTGTTTTTGTTTAACCAAAAGCATATAGGTATTTAATTATTAAATTTTTAAGAGCAAAAGCTGAGGGAAAAAGAAATTAAAGATGCAGCTGATCCTATTTTTTTAAAAATAATTGGCACAGAAAGACTCGGAACCTCAATCAGTCAGTTAGCAATCAATGATTCTAAAATCTACGTTTATGGGACTAAAAACTTTAAAATTAAGTGTAAACGTGGCTATTACATAATTAAACATTAATCATGATCCAAATTATGGATTTTAAAACAATGTGGCATTGAACCTGATTATAACTGTGTGTCAGATTTTAAAATATTAGATGCACATGGAGTTTAAGTAGCTGAGCATATAAACAACTTGGATAAATAATAATAATAAAATCTCTGAAGTGTTAAAAAAGAACATTCTTTTGTGGAAGAGGGTAAAGACACAATGTTTCACATGATTGAGAAAAATATTTAAAAAAGAAAATGTACAAAAATCATGAATTTCAGTTTTGAAGTTTGTTTTCTCAAAATATGATATTTTTAACCTTTTTCCGAAACTAATAAATAATATACTGAAAATATACTGAAATCATGTTTTTAGTATGTCAACATATTTTAAAGGAGAGAATAAGGTATATCAACCAAGTATTTTTAGATAAATCATTTTAAAGCTAAATTAGAAGGGGAAAAATTAGACATGATTCTCAAAAAAAACAAAAAAAAAAAAAAAAAAATTTGTAATTATTTTAATTTCTAACAATAATAACCAAATCCTTCATTAAAGTGTTAGATGTGGTACCTATATTTTTGTGCAAAAAAATTTGTTCATGTGAAATAATTAGTTTCTGAGAAAATGGTAAATAAATTTATGTAATTTACCATGGGCTCTTATGGGCATGCCTTTAATGTATCTACTTGCTATACTCTAAAAAATGTTTTGAGCTATTTGAAGACAATGTTTAATATATGAATAATTAACTAAATTAAATTTGATGTAGAATATTTTCATAATGGAAAATTATAATTATACCGTATTTTCCTGTATATAATCCGCGGATTATGTGTTAAAAAAGTTTCAAATTTCATTGTGCGTATTATGCGCCGCCGTGGATTATCTGAGAAAAAACATTCTAGATCAGAAAAGCTAACAATAAAGTTTTGAAAGAAATGTCGTTTATGTTTTATAAAATAAATAATAGATGGCGCTTTCATGACTCGGCTGACATAATTCAACCATAACTAGTTTTTGTCCAATTACATTCAAGAACGAATTCGGTTCCTCGGAAGGAAAAAACAGTTACTAGTCGCTGGCGCCATTTCCAATTTTCTCTTGAATAGAGCTATTACGTCCTTTGAAAGTTTTCATCATGTTGAAGCGAAAGTGTGTAAATTCCACTGCAAACTTCAAGTTAAAAGCTATAGAGAAGACTACCGAAGTCGGGAAGCTACAAAGTTTTTCAACGTTGATGAATCGAATATTCATTTGCGGAGAAAAAACAGGACCCAACTTCGAAAATTGTGATGGACGTTAAAGAGCCAAACATCATGGAAACCCCACTGGCCAGAATTAGAGGAAGAAATAAATAAATGGATTTTAAAAAAAAGATACAATGGGAAAGCATTATCTATCGTAATTTTTTTTGCTGTTAACTTGCTAAATTAAAAAAAAAGAAAGATCTTTTCCGCGTGCAAAATGTTTTGTTTAACAACTCAAAACATAGATGGCAGTAGCAAAGAATATTTTTGTTTTATTGAGATTATTGTAAAAAATATTATCATACATGTTTAAAAAGACGTTTCATAATAAATTTTGTTTTCTGTACAATTTCTTACTTCTGTTTTTAATTATATTGTGTATTTTTTATCTTATATGACACTCATTATCGGCAGTTTATATTTTGGATTATTCGCCGTAAAAACTGCCGTGGATTATACGGGCGCTGCGGATTATACAATGTTTTTTTTTTAACTCGGAAAAAAAGGCTCCGGATAATACGCCGCTGCAGATTATATACAGGAAAATACGGTATATTATAGAAGTACCTCTCTGATTTCAATTTTCTTTTATGAATTATATATAAAATAACTTAGAAGTGTCAATATTTATTTTAACGATATATACTTTTTGTATCTTCACTGTAGGTTATAAGATAAAGAATTCTGTTTTCTTATGGGAAAGATAATAAAGTATACAAATTATAAAAATTAAATTGTTATGTATATATTTCACTTTCTGAAACTTAAGAACATTATTCCTTAAAAACATTAATTAGTTGATTAAACAAATTGTTTAGTATTTTTTTAATAGTGTTACAACATTAGGGATAATATTTTTATACTTTCTTCACTCATCTTTAAAATTAGAAAACTTATTCAGTTAAATTTCATGTTTCCCTTTTTTTTTTATTATTTGTAATGATGCTTATATGAATGGGCTGTTTTAAAAAGTACTTATATGTATGTTTGAAATATGACGAATTATTTTATGTTCCAAAAAATAGGGAATATGTTTGTATTTATGGATGAATTGATTTTATAGTTACTGAAATTAGATATATTATTTTTTCTAATATGTCTAATATGTTAATATTTCAGTATGATGGCTGTTGATGCGAATGCAGAAAAAGTATATGCTTGTGAAGCTAGTGAGATTATGTTTCAAGTATTGCAAAATGTTATTCAAGTAAATGATAAACCAGTTCAAACTTTTCAGAAATTTTCAACAGATTTAATAATTGGCGAAGATTTGCCTGAGAAGTAAGTTCAATTTTATCACCTAACTAAATGTTTTATGAATATATTTTTCTCCTTTTTTCGCTTTTATACTAAAATTTTATGTAATTTTATGTTTTTATATATGGTTTAACTTTTAACTAGATGTATGGCAGTTTAGTACATATTCTTACGTATTGATTTTGATTAGTCTAAATTTACATGAACACAATTAGTGTTATTAAATCAAGAGTTTGTGTTTGATCACTTTAACTGTGGAAATATTGTTTAAATGAATAAACACAGTGCCTCAATATTGTTCATTTGTAATGTAACAAAATGACATTAATTTTGTGAAAATTTAGACTAATCAAAATTAACTTGAAAAGATATTGTTTTAAGCAGAAATCAAATAAATGCCTCAGTTATAATCCAAGATTTAAATTTTGGTGAACATATTTTGTTTTTTTCCATTTTTCAGTAATCTCATCAAATATAAATAATTAGTTTTTAATAAGTACTTAATGTTGTGCGATACCTTTGAATATTCATATAAGCCATTACTGCTGTTTTTAAAAATTTTCAAAACCAAGGATTAAAAGAAGAAAAACATGATAGATATTTTTTATAAGTGCAACTTATGATATTAATTTTGATTTTAAAAAATACTCATATTGAAAATTATTTTTTTCTAAAGAAAGAATGTGCTTATATATTGTACTGTATAATGATTGCTGCTGTATTGTGATGTATTACTTTTCTTACATTCTAGTGGCAATGATGGTTTATTCAAAAATAAAAAATGCTTATTTTGTATTCATATTATACATGATTTTGAAGCATATAAAGAGCAAAACAATTGGCAAATCATTTTCTTGATGAGGCTTAATATTCATTTGAATGAAATTTCATGCTTATTATTTTTATTTAATTATTTATGGTTTTCATCTTTAAACCATTTAATGATGCAGTGAAAAAAATCTAAGTATTTTGCTTTACATATAAATAAAAAAAAAATGTTGTACTTTATAGTTAAGATCAAGTCCTTTCTTGCAGGTAGGATATATTACCTAGAAAAAACCTTTGAAATGAATCCTGTATTTTCTGCATGTTTTGGTTCTTAAATCTTTTGTTTTATTTAAAAAAAATTCTTTTTAGTTACAACTGGTAAAAAGTCCTCTTTGATAGTAACTATCCTTTATTCTAGTAAATTATTTTTATATTTTGGAATCTTAAACTATGCAACACTATTTTCTTTTTTTTTTTTTTTTTTTTTTTTGTAATAATTTTTTACTTTCCATAGTAGGAAAAATAAAATAGAAATAGACAAATTCAATTGTAATTGATTTCAAATTAGGTATGAAAAATTGTAATGTATTGTAAAATATATAAAGAAATAATATATGATTATATTTAAACCTCTTAAAGCTATGAATTCTCTTACACTAAATAAATGATATATTTTAAAACTCTGTTACAGTATTTTCTTGTAAATAAGTATTTTAATATGATATTATAATGAAAAGCTTAATTATGTATCCAAAATAAAAATAAAAAGGATTTATTTTTCTCATTATCATTCTTTAAATAATATAAATTTATCAAAATAAAATCTGGGAAACACAAGAAAATGATCATTTATAATCATTGAAAATTGTAAATCATTTATGAAAGAGCTTAAAAAGTATTATGCCTGATTTCCCTTAACAAAAGGAAATATGGTGTTTTCAGGGTTTTAATCTATATGGAAGTAATTGAAAGAAATTTATGTGATTTGTTTCAAGTAATTTAAATTTAAAATGGAAATTTCATAAAATTTTTTTAAAATAGAATTAGTGTATTTAAAAGAATGAAGAGAGAGAAACTCACACTTATGAATGGACCATATAAGTGTTCATTTGTAAAAAAGGTAATCTTAGAAAGTAAAATTTGTTCCTGCTTCATGAAATCAGTGTTTATTAATGCTATATATTTGTAATAATTTAACTTGTAAAGATTCCTGTTTTAAGAATCAAATATTAATATGTTTACAGTCATTGAAGGCAAAAAATGAAGGAAAAAAAAACAACTTGTAATTTCATTGTTTTTATCCTTACAAACATGGAACTTAAGAAAACACATATTATTAGTTGGATATCACAATGTAAACAAAATGGGGAAAAACCTGTCTACATCCAAGTTATTAAAGATGGAACTACTTACTCTTTTTCTAGCTCTATGAACCCTCTATCAAAAAAGAATATTCTGGGATTTCCTATCTTAGCTCAATAGTTGAAAATTTTTTGATGTCATTCAGTGATAATACTCCTGGAAAAGATTAAACACATAGGGTTGTTAAAGTAAAGTCAATAAGAAACATGTGTTTTTTTGAAAACTAGTAATTCAATGTTTTTAAGAGTTTAGGTTCAAAAATAATTTAAGAAGGAAGGAGGAGAGAGTGGCTAAGTGAGCTAAAAGTTTTTGCAATTATAAAATAAAATGACTGCGTAATTGAATTTGTTTATCAATTAAAACTTAAAAAATTGTGATAATTGATTTTTCAAACTATCAATTTGCACTTAATAATTATCAATAAGTAGTTACCCTATTACTTAAATGGAATAAATTTTAACAATTTAAAAAAAAATGAAATAGGATATTATAGATTAATATCTAGATTGAGTTTTTTTTTAATTAAAGTATTATTGGTTTAATTAGTTTAATTTGAAGCCACTGATTTTTTGGTGCAATATATTAGCTAGCATTATTGTAAAGTAATAATTTTTTATGCAATAATGTTTATATGTAAAATATATATGAACAGGAGTTAAAAATTACAAAAGTTAAAGTATAATATCTGTTGTGAAAAAATATTAGTGTTTACATACAAATTATAATTGATAAATCTATTTTTTATGAATTAATAAGATGAGAAAATATTTCATTAAATTATTTGAAAAAAAACGGAAAATTTCCAAAAATAACATGGTAACATGGACTACTCTAAACAGATTTAGTCTTTTAAATCAGCGTAGTCAGCCACTTTGTTATTCTTGATGGGAGGTGATACCTTAGTTATATATACTTGACACTATGAGTTGAAGAATTTTGTTCTCACCATGCTTCTAGCTCCAATTTTAACATTCTGTATTCAAAGTCTACTGTTTTGCATCTATAATCAAATCAAAACATTGTTTGCATGAATCACTTGATTATACAAGAACATGACCCATTTATGACCTTGACTTATTTATGCATTTCTTATGCAATAGTACTTCCATCTGGATTTGGATATATTGGTGTCCCATGACTGTTTGGCACTTCATTGTATTTATATGTTTGAAAAAAAAATCACATGTAATGTATTTTTAATATGATATGATGTTCTCTTAAAAACTGATACAGTAAAGTATATATTTTGTGAAAATATTTTAATGACCTCTTTTATCTATTTAAATATTTAAACAGAGTTTCTCTTATTGTCACTGAAATATTTGATGCTGGCCTGTTTGGTGAAAATAGCCTAGAAACTTTAAGCCATGCATGGGAGCACTTATTAGTAAGAGACACAGAAAATAATTCATCAAATGAAGAAAATGGTGTTTCCTCAACTCATTCAAACCATTTGGACAAAAGTAATGCAACTGTTTGTCAAGCAAAAGTGATTCCATATTCTGCCGATGTTTATGTTGTTCCTGTGGAATGTGAACAGCTTCGAAGAACTTTTTGGTAATTGATTTGCATTTTATATTATGTTTCTTCAGTCTATTGTTTAATGCATGTTAAGATCTTATTACCTTATCCTTGAAGATTCTAGATAATCTTTTGAAGCTGCTTTGGTAGTTACTCTTTAGGTCACTATGAGAATTAATTAAATATCAGTGTTCTTTTTAAATAAAAATATTACTGCTTTTGCTTAGTGTGTCTCTGAACTATCTACTTATATTTGAAGAGGAATTACTTTTTTTTTTTTAGTGAGAACTTGCTTTTAAAATACAAAACTAATTTTATTATAATACTTTAAACAAAGTTCTAAAGTTTGAAACACAAATTTATTTTCTAATTTTTTTAAAAATTTAACATTAGCAAATTTAATACAAAATGAACGACAAAAATATTTTGATTTGAGGCTTCACATAAGTATTGGTTTTAAAAAATCATAGATTCAATAAGGTCTGTGAGTTCATTAATAATTTTAATTAATTTTTGGAATTAATGATTAAAAGTATAACATTTGAAAATGTTTAGATATTTAAAATAAAAAATGCCCTAAGCATTTGACAGCAAGCCTTAAACTCAATTTAAGGATTACTAAAGAAATCCTTGACAAAGTTCATTGTAAACATAATTTTTTATATATGTATTGTTAAAGGGTTATTGGTTAGAATGTACATCTGAATTGTCAATTCTCCCAGCCCTCTGATGCTTACAGAATTGTATTTTAAAATTTAATATAAAATCAGAGCCACCTGGATTGCTTCACTCATGCACTTTTGTTATTGTATTTGTTCTGAAGCTTCCTTTGCTTTTCTGTGTAGTAGGCTGTATCAAACCACTTTACTTTGACCATATTTGTCTTTGACTTACTCCAATGGCATTAAATCTTTTTCAGTCTAGACTAAATGTTTCATTACTAGTCCTATCATGACCATATTCTTAATTTTAATCGATCTCTGTGAATGAGTTCTTTCAAATTGATTAATTGCTTTGGATTTTTTGAGTGCACATTATCTTGAACTTTGTTCAGTCTTACTGATTTTTTGAGATTTGCATTAATAGAGTATAAATTAAACGTTTTTTCTCTTCATATTCCATGAGCTCCTTTTGAACAAATTAATAACTTTTAATGCAATAAATGTAGAATTTTCTTTTATTGAAAAAATTCAACTTAAAATTCATTAGAGTTCTTCAAATTTTGTTCAGTTATTTCCTGGAATTTTTTCATTCTAAAAATATGAGATTCCACTTGAAAACTCTTATAAAAAAAAATTTAATATTTATGCCAAAGGTTACAGCATTATCAGGACATGTATTTTTTTTAAAAAATTAGTTTCAAAGTTTTTGACAATAATAATGGAGAATTACAGTAATAGATTTGATTGTGAACTGTATTTTTTCTCAACATCTGTTGTGATAGATGGCATCAAAGCTATTCTTGATTTGAAAACCTCAACCATAGGGTCTGTTGCAGTTTATCTTGAATTTTCTTCTCTTATTTGAAATTCTTTTTTGAAAGCACATAATATGTGAAATTTTGAATGATGTCAAATCTTATGCTTACAGCTATAAATTTTGCCATTTTAGTAATATAAATGTTAGAAATATGTATGCAAGACTTTTTATTTCATATTTTTTTTTTAAAATATAATTTTTTATAAAAGTAATATTACAAACTATTTTTGTCCTGTTGCCAATGACTTACATGAAGGTGGAGTTTGAGGATTTAATCCCTCTCCTCCCATTGGCTAACAGATTTTTAATGTTTACCATAGAAATTACCCATTGGCATTTTGCCTGAATATGCTACTGTCTGTCATATAATGTCATGAATATAACATTCTAAATTAATTTTTCCTTAATAAAATGGTAGACTTTGAATTTAAAATTTTTGTTTTGAAAAATATATGAAAGAAAAAGTAATTTATATATAATTAAATGTACAGTTGCCTCTCACTAATTCAAACCTTCGATGATAAGAACCTCTTGCTAATTTGAAGGTGTTTGCTCAGCCCTTAGAAAAACTCTTGATATTTCAAACTAAAACAATATGTTTTGGTACACTCAATATTTCGAAGTAAAATCTGTAGCTGACCCGACTACAACATGCGATAATCCGAAAATATCTTATAAAACTCTTGACAATTCAAACATTCACTATCATGTAGAGTCTCGTAGAAAACAGGTTGGATCTTACATGTTTTGTGTTGTATTGTTTCTGCATGTCTCCCCTGTAACATAGCCTCCTTGATGACCATTTGTCTGCTACCCCTTTATGTTTCCCAGTTCCTCAGGCAAAAAGACACTTTCATTACTTTTCTTCTTAAGGTGGACACTAGACCGATTGCATCTGTTTCCAGGCATCCATATCTTTCGTTTAACACATGGCCTTGCTATACATATGTTCAAAAAGAATGGTCCGCTATTGTGAAGAAGAAATGCATCAGATTGTGTATTTTGCTTCAGACTGACATGACAATTTATGGCTCGTCTGTGTAACTCGTAGCATGTGGTACCAAATAGGGTATGGGCTGAACTGAACCCTGCCTTGATGAGCCAATGATGTTAAGGACAGTGTTTGAGGGAACCAGCTGCAAAAGATGATTTTATTTCCAATGAGGAATGGAAGAGATTCGGAGGGGCATGAAAAAGTCCTGTTTGAGAGATTAAGAAAGAGGGAATGTGGAAAGAGAAAGGAGAGGAGTTATAAAAAAGGGGGAAGGGAACTGGTCGAATTCGGTGGACTCATTGAGAGAGAAAAGGCTACCCAACATCGATACTATTAAGCATACCCTACAGCTGAGTGTGAAACTGTGAATATGCCTTCCTTTAATTTTAGATTCTAAATTTTAAATTAATACTATTACTTTACTGAAGTTGGGGTGATTATATATATAACATTCGCTACCTGTTAATTTCGATAAACCTCAGACTACTACTTTATACCCCACCTCAGTGCTGCCTTATCACACGAAGGAAATGTCATGTCTTCAATATCTGAAAAGCAAAAAGTGATAGAATTAGTAGAAAAAGGTGCGAGGAAGGTCAATGTAGACAAAGCATTTGTTATCCCACTGAGCTTGCTCTCCACTATTCTGAACAATAAAGAGAACTTCGTGAGTGCACCTTCAAGTAAAATGAGAAAACGCATTAGTAAAGGTAATTTTCCACATCTTGAAAAGTGTTTAGTTAAATGGATAAGACAGTGCCGAGGACAGAATATTCCTTTTGAATATTCTCTTTTTATTGAAGGAAAGGATAAAGCATTCGTCAAAGAATTAGGAATTGAGTTTTTGGTTAGCAAGGGATAGCTTACAAATTTTAAGAAAAGGAATGGGATAGTCTTCAAAAAAGTGTCAGGGGAAAGCTCAAGAGTTGATATTAATATTTGTTGGATGAGTTGACTCCTATAACTTGAAGTGTCACTAAACTAACTACGTAACTTTTTCCTTCAAAATCATGCTAATACGGATGTTTTTCAAGTTTCATTTATTCTATAAATATCTATTCACAAAGTTAGATTGAATGCCATAAAACAAAAAAAGATAAGATTTTTCATCACAAAAGATTACTTATGTACAGTATGTATTCTTTTAATAATTGTTAATACAGGACTTTAAACTTTTGTATAACATTTATACTGTGTAATACGTACTTTTTAAAAATACTTTTAAATAATTTTATACATACTTACAATTGCTGTTTTATTACATAGTTTCAAATTTAAATGTGTTAGAAAAATTTCTCTTTGTGTATTTTGAACGTTTTTTTTTTACCCTTTTGATAATTCAAACTCTTGATATTTCGAAGTTTTCCATTGGTCCCTCCAACTTCGAATTATTGAGAATCCACAGTACGTTATATTTTTTTCCATAGATATTTTTTTTACTGAGTTAAGTGTATTTTTTAATATCTTTAGAAATTACTATTGTGAATGATTTTAAGTATAAAATTTGGATGTACTTAGTATTATTCCATTATATATTAAAGTTGTTATTGAATTGTTATAATTTAAGTTGTTTGATTTTGCATGGTTACAATGAGTATCATAATTTTCCTTAAATCTGTGTTTAAGTATTATAAAAAGTTATTGCAATTAAACAAAAATTCTGTTATGATAATACGTGTTTTGTATATTACAAAAATATACTTTATTTATAAAAATAGATATAATTATGCATTAATTTATATTTAATGATTTCAAATGTGTACTTTGTGGTAAGAATTTTTTTTCTTTTTTAAGAATAAATTTAGTATAATTGTTGCTTTTCCTTTTGCAGCCTTGAAGACAAAGTAATACAAGCACTTGATATAAAAGAAGGAGTTATTCCTCAATACTTAGATGAAGAGCCTTACTCTACTGAAAAAGTTTCTAATTTGAAGTTAAAATATTTAAGTGAACCATCTTGTATTCTTCAAGCGAATTTCAATTCACATGAGGTGTGTAAATTTATAATTGAAAATGCTTTTAAGGGATATATTGCTTTTAGTTGGTACATTTCTTATATTTTTGTGTCAGTCCTTTAAATTTTATTAGGATTAACTGGCTTAACAGTATTAATTATTTGATAAAATTCAAGTCTGTGTATTGTTTAATACATTAGAACTAGTATTTAGTTATTCATTTTATTGCTTATTTGGTTGACCAAAAAAATGTGTATGTAAAGATATAAATAATGGATCATATAAATTAATTTTATAATATGCTTTTAGTTTATGTTTTTGAATAACTTTTAAACCATTTTTTTATACCACATAATATACACTACAACTTTGTTTTATTTATTGTTGGTGTGGTTCTGAAAGAAATAACTAAGAATGACTGACAAAAACAAACAAAAAAAAATGGTTATAGATTGGAGTAATTACCTCCAGGAGATATGCGTCCTTCAATTGAAAGTTACAGAACAGGAAAAAATCTACAACAATTGCATTTTGGAGGTCTGCAGAAGTATGTTTTCAAGATGTAAAAATAATGCTAGCAGAATACTTGCACCTTAATGGATATTTGGGGAAATTTATGAAACAATTGAATCATTTCTTGTCATTGTCCTTGATCATATTGCCATTCCATTAACATATGAAATAAAAAATAAAACTGTATTTTTATTGATCCTGAAATATGCACACAGAACATAGCACACATCTAGGAAAGTGCAACATGGCATGAAGTAAGGAATATCATGGAACAGCTTGCTACCACTTAGTCCTACATCGAAGCATTCATTTAGGGGAGGGGGGCACAGCAAATTAAAATGTATGTTTTAGATGCAATCTTCAAAACTATTGTTAAATATTGTAAGTAAACATTTACCAAAATTCTCCTAAGGTTGCAAATGACATAGGATGTCATTTATCAATATATTTGCAAACGAGCAACAAGTAACACAAAATAACATTCTGGAATTGTGTGTGTTTCTGAATAACCAAACAGGGAGACATCTTTTTCTTTTCAATCTTTGCAGAAAAAGTATAAATTTTAGTTTTGATTTTATGAAAAAAATGAATGTTTATATATATATATGAATATATATATATGTATATATATATGTATTTATATATATATATAAAAGATTTTTTATGTATAAATATATATAAAATTATAAAAACTATTTTTTTTTTCTTTTTTTGAATTATTGAAAAGTACTATATTTACTTGAATCTAATCTGCACTCTGAATTCTCAACACAATTTTGTAAAAAAAAAATGTGTAAAATGGTTTATCCATATTTGATACCTATGAAATTTAAAAAAACAAACATTTCAATGAGAACTAATAAAAAGTGAATAGTTAATTTGTTTTACTAATATTAAGAATTTTTTATGTACATAAACCTTTAATTGCTCTAACCGTCAGTATCATGTTCAATTTTTCCTTCCCGACAAATTTTTACGCCTTCGATTCTAAACCTCAAACGATTTTCAGTAGCATTGATGTTGGGGAAAAAAGTGTGGCTTAAATTCAAATAAATACAGTAATTTGTTTTATATTTTGCAGTAGTTTATTGGTTAAGATGAATGTGTAAATATTTGATGTATGTTAATTCATATATTTGAATAACAATTTTATTTAAGTTAGAATTGTTTATTATTTATAAATACTCATTGATATCTTTGAATCCTTTTTTCTTATTATATCAAGCTTTCAAAATTTAGGTAATGATCACTTAATTTTGGATTAATTTCTTTAATTGTAGGAAATAAAATTATTATTACAAGGCAAAGTTTTGAATCTTTCATACAAATGCATTGAAAGTGGGAATTTGGATGCCTTTGTAATGTGGTTTGATTTACATTTGGATGAGATGGATAAAATTTCAACTGCCCCAAAAAAAGAATCTGATCATGGTTGCTGGGAACAAGCAATATTTTTTGTATTGCCTCAATATTTAGAAGGTAAAGTATTATTTACTATTTTTTTATGGTAATTTATTTATTTTTGATTTTTGCTGTATAAATCCATTTAATTTGTTACATTTCCTTTGTTAAAATTTTTTCTATTTGTTGCCAAAAGTGAATTCTGTAACTTTTATGAGATTGATGCATCTGAAGGAGACTTATAAAATAATAGTTATTCTCTTTTGTTCCATGTAGTTTGTTTTTTCTTTAAGATTTAATAAATAAGAATACATATCCTTGTTTTCTAAAATCTGTTTAAAAACTTAAATAGTATCATTTTTTGAATGTAAAATCTTGTAAAGTTTTTTGTTTTAAATGTTGTGAAGTGTTTATTGAAATCTAAAGGGTGAAAATTAAATTTTTTTAACTGCTTATGATTTGAGTTACTTTTAAAGTTATTTTTTAATCTTTCTATCCAAATTGGCATGTTTCTAGTTTATTTAAAGAATATATATCTTTATTTTTGTAATTAGAATATTTATCAAGAGTTAAAAAATCTATTGTTGTATTCCATAGGTAAGTGTTTGTCTCTTGGTAAAAATATATCTTATAAAAAGATAAATCCTATGAAATATATTGATATCTTCTGAACAGTCATCTTCCTTGAATATTTTTTTGAACTTATCTTTTTTAAAATTTGTTATATTAAAGATGTTTTGAAAAACTTCAAGTTTAACCCTCTGAGTATTATGCATGCATAATCCTGCCTAACTAGAAATGCTTTGAAAAGGGACCACATGTATTTTCTTGCCTTTAAGTAGTGCCTTCAAAAGCATTGAAGCCACATTCTTCCAAAATCCTTTCCCCCTTTAAAGGTGTAACATCTTGAAAGATAATTTGGGAGGGTTGTGGCAACACAATAGACACTGACAGGAAGTTTTATGGCTCTCGGAGAACCCTGTTTTTACCCTGAAGCAATCATAAAATACTGGGAAGAATTTCCTTAGACCCCTTAGTATATAAACTAGGAGTTATAGTGTTTGTAAGTTAGCTTAGTATGAGATTTTATTGGGTTTGAATTAAATAAATTCTTTGATGTAGTTTTCGTACAATAACCATTTTTTTAAAGTTTTGAAAAGCCCCAATGCATAAATAAAATAGATTATATATTCACTTTTGGTTTTATATAAATTTGAAGCTTTAACATGTTGGGGCATGGGAGAGTATGCTATTTTCTATAATAGGACAGATTACTTTATGTGTCTTCTTTGCTTGGTTGACTCGCATTTTTTTCTTCCCCTTAAAATTATCAGTCAGAATTAAATTTTTATAATATATCTCTAACTTTTTAAAAAATACCTATAACTACATTTTATTGCTTTATTTTTCTTATCTCAATCAATGCTTTCAGTTTTTAAAACATGATTATTTCATTATAAGGTGTTAAATAAATACAGCATGTCCAAAAAAGATTTACCTTTTTTAAAGTTTTTCTCTAGTTTCCCTGAGGTACCATTGGAATGTTTTATTATACCAGATGTAAGATAATGTATCAGATTTTTTTTTTTTTTATGCCGAAGTTGTACCTTACAAAGATTTAATATGGGTGCCTTTGGTGACATGGAAAATATCTAGGCAATACTCTCTATTTCCGTCCATACTCGCACCAACATGTTTCTTGCAACAGCAACAAATTCATTTCTGTTCAACCCTCACAGCTCCACCATATCTCAAGGTAATGGTGGGAAGAAGACTTTGTATCACCGTGTCTGAAAAAGAATGTATCATTTTTTTTTATTTTTTTTTCTTGGTACCCAGTGTTTAAAGAGTGGTAAAAATTGGCCTGAAGGCTACTAGATACTCCAAGTTTTGAAATATCCGTCTTGCGTGCACAAAATTGTCAACATGGCACCCACCAAACCACAGAAGGCATTTTGTGCCTTCTATTCTTGTTCTTCTATAATGATGTGAGGAGATATCTGAATGAACATCTCCCACAATGATGGGTAGGTTGAACTGGTTGTGAAATGTAGCATTGAAATCGCCTCTGAGGTCTCCGGACGTGATGCTTTGTGACATCTCTTTGTGGAGCTTTATCAAAGACAAAGTCTTTGTTCCCTCATTACCTCAAGATCTGGTGGAGCTGTGAGGGCGGATCAGAAATAAATTTGCTGCCATTACAAGAGACATGTTGATGCAGGTATGGACGGAAATGGAGTATCGCCTAGATATCTGCCCTGTCATGAAAGGCGTCCATATTAAAACTTTGTAAGGTACAACTTTGGTACAAAAAAATCCTTTGATATATTACCTAACTTCTGGTATAATAAAACATTCCAATAGTACTTCAGTGAAACTAGAGAAATATTTTCAAAAAGATACAATCTTTTTTGGACACACTGTAAATAAAAATAATTTCAATTGCTTTAATTGCTTCAAAATTTAAAACCTTTTCAACTACTAAAAATAAATAATTTTTAAACTACATCAAATTATTTGAAAAAATTTCTTATGCATTGATAAAAATAAAAAAAAAGTTCTAATTTAGACCCATTTGCTTTTTTTTTATAATTTCAAAGCTAGGTGTTCAGGGCATCTTTTTTAGGTACAATCCCTAGTTTTGTATTGTTAAGATACCAAATTATATTTGAATTTTAAATGCTTGAACTTCAGTTTACTTCAAAGAGAATGTGCATGAGGGTTTTTCCACAAATTCATTTTGTTAAACTTGAATGTTTGCATAAATAGTAATCAAAAGTATCTGGAAAAATTTATAGTTGATTTTTGCACAGATAAATAAATATAAAGATCAATTTTAAATTCAAGTTTAAAAAATGTCTGTTTATGCAAAATCCCTCAACATTTATCTTCTTTTAAAGGCTAACTGTAGAAGAAGTAATTAAAATCGGGATATTTTTTGTAATCTTAACCATACAAAACTATGAATTTTACATTAGAAACTTCATTGAAAATTTCAAAGTATAAAATATTTATGTAGCACATACACAGTTAAAAATTATTTACCATAAGTACTAAAATTCTTTGAATATAATATTGAATTCAAATTTTATTATATTGCATTTTTAGCATTTTTTAATATATTTGATGAATATACAATAAATTTTTACATAAAAGCAAAGCTAAGCAGCTAAAACATCAGTATGTAAAAATTATGAGTATATCTATAATAGTTTTTGAAACATTTATTTTATTAAATTCAGAAAATTTGTGCATTACATTATACTCAATATTAATTAAATATTCAACTTAATAAAGTAATAGTTTTGAAGATGCATTTTCATATACTATTAAAAATTATGAATGACATTGTTGCAAATGTTAAGAATTTAAAAATTTTAAATTCAGACTTTAAAAGATTGGAATCGAAGATATAAAACAATTATCTAAAATTCATGAAAAATGTAGTCAGCAATGCCAGGATCTTGACAAACAGCAGACTGCATTTTCATTTGCTAGGGCAGAGTTGACTTAGGCAGGGGAAAGCTGGGCAAACAGTGAGGAACCTGTGTTTTTGCAGGTGCCATTCTTTCAATTACAGCTTCCATTAAAAAATATAAAAATTACAAATACAAAAATAAGTCCTGTAATTTTCCATACATTTTTATAATAATGATTTGGGGAATTGACTTCCAATATATTGTTGAGTTTGACAATATCTAAGGTAACCAACCAACCATACTCCTTTTAAAACGTACAGCCTAAATATACCTTTTGTATTCTAAAAAAATATATAACTGTTATAGTTAAATTTAATTTATGCAATTTTTTAAATGTACTTAGCCATTTCCATCCAAACAGTTTACAGCAAGGGTATCAAATTCAAAGGCTGACTTGGGCCAAATAAATAAGGTTTAACTTAAGGTGGGCACAAAGAAAATCAATATTCATAGCAACATAAGTTTATTTTGAGAAATGTATTATAATAAACTTGTATAAAAGAACAAGAAAAATGTAATATTTACGTCCTGACACTTGAAATCTTTTCTCTGCTACTATCTCCCCTATTTTGGGAGATATTTTGATATTTTATTTCAAAGTGTTATCATCAATCTGCAAATTTGACACCCCTGGTTTACATGATAAAAAATTTTTGACTCGCCCATGCAGTAGGGAATTGTGTAAGGTACCAAGAATAAGTTTTATTTTTTACCAAATAAGATTACATCACTTTGGGAATTCCCTCCAGATAAACATTTATTTGCAATTGCTTGCAAATTGAACAAATATCTTTTTTTCAATTATGTTTATTTCAGGAGGAACTCTGATTTATTTTATTCACGAAATTCAAATGTTAAATAAATTACTTCGCCTTTTCAAATATATTTATTTGCTTAATAATATGTATATTTGTGTATTATATTTAAATTTTGAACTAATCAAAATTATGATTTTTTCTCCTCTTAAAGCTTTTAAGATTTCAGAAATGGTCTTACAATCCATGCATGTTTTATATATTTAAAAATGAAAAATGAGGCCTCATTTTTTATAAATATAAAAAATTGTTTTTAGCTACAGTTTGTATAAATGTACTAAAAAAATAGGAGGAATAGAACTTTTACATATGAAAATTTTTGACTGCAGTAAATAATATATTTATGTTAAAGTTTCCTTACAATTTGAATAGAAGTTATATGCAACTTTGCAAATAAGTTGATATTGAATATAAAACTCCTTAGCTAGTTAAAAAGTGAAGTGGTTTATTTTGATACCAGGACACACTAAAATAAGGCACATTTTCAATTGGATCATCTACTTTAATGATATTTAATTTTTCAACATGTTGAAAACATTTTTTCAAAACCATACATAACGTCTTATACCCTGTCTTCTCCACAAGCAGGCATTATTTTTTTTATACTCAAAAAATTTAACATAATAACATTTCTGCTGCAAGGATTAGGTGATATATATAAAAAATATATCACTTTGCTACTTAAGAATAAAATAATAATTTCTTAGGTTTCTAATTCTGGGATAAAGGATACATTTCTAAATATTAAAATTGTTTTAAAATTTGGCGTGAATACATTGCGGAATTTTCTCAAGTCAGTTAACTTCACTAAACTAAATTATTTTAAGCACACTCTTTTGGAAGACAAAATTAATCAGGGGGAAGTTTTTCTCGCAATCAAATTTGTAATGATTGAATTGTGTGAAAGATGTGGTTATCGATGGCAATTTTCTGTATAACACTAAAGATGAAAAAACAGAAAGAGAAAGATAAAAAATTAAACTTGAATAAGAAATGGTTAGAAATACTTCCACATTTTCAAAAATATATATATGTATATATATATCTGCCACTAAAATTAAAAATTAATGACTGAATGTGTGTTATACTCTGTCACAAATGCTGATGTAGAGTATATATTTTTGCTTAATACAAGTTCAAAAGAGAGAGCACTATAAAAGAAAATTTAGGATTTTTTCAAAAAAAATCATTTAACCCTCTTGCTGTGCATTCCTCGATACTACCCAGCAAGAGGGCACATAAAAACATCATTTATAGGAATTAAAATTTACTTAAATTAAAAGTATTGAAATCCCTCTTTATGTTATTTTAAATTAAAAATACAATTGTATAGAGAAAGATCGGTTTTATTTCATAAATCTGATCATTGTAATGATGCTCCATTTACTCTCTTGTTGTTTAAAAAGATATAGAGAGGAGGTCACCTTTACTCTTTTTTCTACCTCATTACTTTTTTTAAAAAACAGGAAAGTGTGCTTGTTTCTTAGTCCCATATTCAACAATGAATACAGGGTGCTTTTTCCTGGTTTAAATCATAATACAAAAATAAATTTTTTTTTAAAAAAAATTTTTAATAATTTTTAAAAATGACGAAAATAAATTTTGTTTTGTTTGAAGTAAACCAATATTTTCAACCTTTAACATGCCATTTCTTTCAAGTTTTTTTGAATCTTCACTTTCTTGTAATTTTACTGTGACTTGACAGATCGGATAAATAACCAAGTGGACCCCACATCTTTCATACAAGATTCGTCCTAGGCAATGTAACAGCTGTGAACGAGTGACCTCCTAGTTCTCACTTAACAAAGGGGCCAAAATAAGTAACAAAATTGTTTCTTATAGACCTTCCGCATCTTAAAATTAGGAAAGAAATGAAATCTTTTGAAAGTGTTTGCATAAATGACGTAAATGCTTTAGGAATGATTTTTCAGGAGAGAGAAAAATGCTTAGAGGGTTAATACCAATTATTTCTTTAACTTGAAAATCAAATATTATTGTATATAATTATTATTGTGTTATTGTATATTTTAATGATTTTGCATCCTTTGTGATAAGATTTATAGCATTTAATAAATCAAAATGTTAATTAAAAATTGTATTCAGTTCAAATATTAATCAATAATTATAAATGTTAAATTGTAAGTTTTTTAGTTGTATATGAATGTAGAGGATTTGTACAGTATTAACTTTTAATTTAATTTAAACTAATTATTTTTTAAATTTTTTTCATGTTTTCAATTTTAGGTGCCTCTTCTTTATGCAATATTGGAGATAACATTGAAACAGAATTCCTATGCAGAGGTCATTTCCAGTTAAAGAAAGTTAAACTTTCGAATTCCATACCCAGAAATAATTTTAATCAAAAGCTGACAATGGATCCATCCCTAATTTATTTATTAAACTCTTATGTTACTGGTGATGTGATCAGTTTGAATCTTAAAGATGTATCTCCTGTTGATAATGCTTCCATTCTAGATATATCTTCGTTTCCAATTTTAAGTTTGAAATGTCTGAAAGACAGCTCTAATACTGTACATGTACTTAAAACACAGTACCAATCAGAAATTGAGCAGTTACGAGATGCACATGAAATTTCTCACGAAAGACTCATATTTAAATCATATGAAGATTTCTGCAATGATAAAATGCAATGTGATTTTTTGATAGTAGACCCTGTGGAAATTTGTGGCTTATTGAAGAAAAATCTATTAGAAGATGTCACAGTATTGAGGTATATTTAAATATATTTTTTCATCTTAGAATTTTTAGGAAGAAATTTCTTTGGAAAATTTGTACTTAAGTATTCTAAAATTTTTTAATTTTTTTTTCTTTGCAAATATATTCATATCACAAATGGAAAATAAAAGTAACAACTTTAGATGTAGAAATGTTTTTATATTTTTTAAAATAAGGAATGCAACTTTTCATATAAATAATTATATTGAATTATTTCCAATCATTATATGCAAATATTACTGTGTATAATGATTTGAAATTTTAATTACAATTTTCTACATTTTCCAATGAATCAATATTTTTTTTTTATTTATTCAGATTAAAAGTTAAGACAGCTAATACTTTTGATATAAAATCCTTCATTATTCAACTTTTTAATCCTTTCGGGAGGAAAGACGCAAAAGCGTGCGTACAGTCATGACCAGAGGGTTTTGTGTAGTTGAGCCTAATTCAATGTTATCAGCATTCAGATGTCTGAAATATAATTATCATAAAATTCACAATTAACCGAACAATTATAATATGTTATTTGTCACTATCACTACTCTCAGGCACTAATTTAGTATCAATTTTGCATCATTCTGATATTCCAAGTTCAGTTAAACATTGTGGATGCTCCGACCTTGTAAAAGTAAAAATAATAATAATAATAATTTTGTCTATCATCTAATTATCCATTGAAAACAACACTGCAAACCCAAACCAAATGCTCTATCGAAAATCCTTCATCTTCACTATAAACAAAAATCCCATGTTCATTTCAAGAGCAGTCATAAAGCATTCAATTCAGAAAGATTCCCTTCCCCTTATGTTTATAAAACAAAAACTACGTGTGAGTAATATGTCTCTCATTTCAAGAAGAAGGTTATATCTACATGTATCTCAAACTTTATAGACATATAACTATTACCAAAAAATTTAGCTTAAAAAATGTCCCATTTACGTGGCTCGGATATGGGATGTTCGTCCTTAAGAAGTTTAAGTTCCTTATCATTGTTTTTCTGTAAAATTTAATTTATTTTGAGTTATTTTGTTTTATTATTTTGTGATTGCGTTAGTGAAACTAGGACTATAAAAGTGTTATATAAACCCTGTGAGATATTTAAAATTGTTCTTACTTTCAGGATGCAGTGTTTGAAAGACTCCGGATTGGTTGTTCCTGGAGAAATAGAAATACATGCTGTACTTGTTGAAAGTGCAACCTTAAAAGAGCATTCAAAAATAGTTTCGGATGAAAGAGTGGATGATTATAAAATTTCAGAGATTATGAATGCTTACAAGGTGAGCTGTTATTTTAAAATATATTTGCAGCATAATTACTTTTATTTATTAATTATTATTATTATTTTTAACTGAGGCAGAAGAATTTATTTAATATCACAGTATTTATTTTTCTATTTCTGCCATTTCTAAAGCATCCTTTCAGTTTCACCAAAATATGTTTAGATCAATTCATTTATGATCTTTTAAAATGACATCTATAGATTGAAATATAAATTTACCTCACTGGTCTATTCTTTCTATTGATAAAGGTTAGAAATAATATATTTTTATTTGCATCTGAAAACAAAATTTCTCTGACTACCTTTAAAATAGTATAGTATTTTTTCAGAAATTAATATTTCTGTTACGATACTGTGCAAGAAATATTTTATTTTTAGAAATAGGACAGGTAAGACATAATTTGTGTTCATAAGTTAGGAAAAAGAAAGGAAATTATTTTAATTCTGAAATGCAAAAATGCTTTTTTCAGTGTGCTATTTGATGTATTCTAACAATTAATTACATTAAATCTAAAAGGAAGAAAATTTCATTGAATTATTTTTATAATTTTGTGAGAGAAAAAGCGCTCGTGTGGCTGGACAGTGCGACGTTAATATTCACTCACTCACTCGTAATTTTGTGAGCTCAGTAAGCTTTTAAATTATTTTATAGTAAAAATTGACTCAAAATTTTGGCAAAATTTTGGTGGTGATTGAGCCAAGTTGGCATCGTTTTTGGCGACATTGGTGATCATGTTGGTGAGTTCAGGACTCTCTGGATTCTTCTAAAAATTAGAGAAGAAATTCACTAATTTCACGATCTATGACACAAGCAGATTTTTCTCGAAGGATCTGCTGGGCTATAAATAGAGAGTTGCTCACCGAAAGGAATCAGTATTGTTATGACTAGCAGTTAGTAAACTTGCCTTGACCGTGATTACCAATTAGCTTGGCTACGATTGGGACTAATCTTTTAGGTACATGTATTTTAGACTGATAATTGTGTCTGCGTGCTGTTAAAGGTGGACAGACCTTCTGAGATTTATTCTGTGAGTATTGCTGCTGAATCCTGTATTTCAAGGATTGAATTTTTGACAATAAATTCTCATCGCTCTTAAATAACTGTTTTTTTCGTTATGATTGATTTGCATAAAATCCTCGAACCCCGATCCCCCTCAGGGGGCTCACCTTTTTTAGGTGGGTACGGGTGTCACAATCCCGAGGTACCCTAGTGATCTTTTCCTTTTCCCAAGAGGTTTATTACCTTTCGTAAACATGGGTGTCACGACCCCAGGGTACCCCAGTGATCCTTCTCTATTTTCGACCCTCCATCTTGTCATCCAATTTCTTTTCTTTTCCCGTCCAGACCACAGGCCTATGAATGTTTGGCGCAGTATAGCCAAAACTGGCTCTTGCGCCATAAAACACCAAACTCAACTCAATTCAACTCAAACCCTGATCAACATAACAATATCAATACAAAACTATGTAAAATTTATAACATTATCCAAATATACTTTTTGATTCATTTTTAGCTTTTTTTTTTAAGTTTTAGTGACCCATTTGCTATATTTTCAGATAATAGCTTTTGGTTATTATGTATAAATTATGGGTAGAATTTATATAAATTTATTCTTATAATTACCATATTTTCCTGTATATAATCCGCGGATTATGTGTTAAAAAAGTTTCAAATTTCGTTGTGCGTATTATACGCCGCCGCGGATTATCTGAGAAAAAACATTCTAGATCAGAAAAGCTAACAATAAAGTTTTGAAAGAAATGCCGTTTATGTTTTATAAAATAAATAATAGATGGCGCTTGCATGACTCGGCTGACGTAATTCAACCATAACTAGTTTTTGTCCAATTACATTCAAGAACGAATTCGGTTCCTCGGAAGGAAAAAACAATTACTAGTCGCTGGCGCCATTTCCAATTTTCTCTTGAATAGAGCTATTACGTCCTTTGAAAGTTTTCATCATGTTGAAGCGAAAGTGTGTAAATTACACTGCAAACTTCAAGTTAAAAGCTATAGAGAAGGCTACCGAAGTCGAGAAGCTGCAAGGTTTTTCAACATTGACGAATCGATATTCGTTTGCGGAGAAAAAACAAGACCCAACTTCAAAAATTGTGATTGACGTTAAAGAGCCAAACATCCTGGAAAACCTCACTGGTCAGAATTAGAGGAAGAAATAAATAAA
>BMAV01006399.1:93350-162837 GCA_019973955.1 Trichonephila inaurata madagascariensis
AGTTTGAAAAACACAGTTTTGAGAAAAACGCGTTTTAAGTTTCAAATCCGATTAAAACAATGAAAATCTTAACTTAGCGCTATGGACAGCTGCTCTTATAACACCTGCTTCTTTATAACGACTTCGAATTTTAAAAAAATCAATTTACCACCGTATTCTAGACATGTTAAGGAGGCGATTTATGAGGGAAAAAAAATTGATTTTTAAACCCATTGCATGGGTCTCCTTAATCTATAATACAATATTTTTCATTATAAAGATATAATTGTATTTCATCGATTCTTATTTTCCGTGGTTTTTATTGAGCACGGTTTAGTATAATGTCAAAGATTATCTTTCAAATAATCTTGTATCGAAAAAAAAAGAATTCAATTAAAAAGAGTAAACATAATTAAATTTCAGAATACAATTTTTTTTTTTGTAAATTGTTTGTATAACACCTTATCAGAGAAAATAAAGTGTCAAACACTATGAAATAACAAAAAGAAGTTCAACTGATTTCTTATTTTTATTTTCTTGCTTCAATTTCATTTTCTCTTCGTAATTAAAAATACAGTGTAAGGAAAACTTGATAACATGAGAGAGTGAAAATCAATATTAGATAAAAGACACAAAATAGAATCATTTTATCGAAATTAAGGATATGCAATGTTTATAAAAATTATGCTTTTGTCTAAACAGACTTAGCAACAAAAATTTCTTCAAATTATCAAATCTATATTACAATCACGAGTACAAAACATTTTCTATTTTAACAATCCAAGAAAAAGATTCACATAAAAAGAGAAGGGAAAAATGAAGCTTTGTAATTTTAAGAAATTGAACAGAATGGTTCGTTACTTTAATCGAAAAAGAAGCTTTTCTGACAACCATTTTAATATATTCTGGTCAAAAAATAATGAAAACAGTTTTCTAATATTCTTGATTCCATTTCTTCGTTGCATTGGATTTCTAGATAGAAAAAATAAAAATATATGGCATTCCGTGTCATCCATCATTTTCAAGATAATTTTATTATTTATGAATATAGATCTACTTATAGTTTCTTGGGTGCAATTCAATAATTCTTTGTTTAAATATATTTTAGCCTACTTTTTCGGTTTTCTTCTAAGCCAAAGTACGTGGTATGTTATGCGCTTAAGAAAGAACCAATTACAAAACTTATTGAAGAATTTCAAGAGAATACCTTTGCAACTAAATTTAAGAAAAGTATATTATTATGCCATTATATTATCATTTATGCCTCTTCTCATATCTGTGTATTTTACATTCTACATCATTTATGCTGGTCCTGATTTCTACTCTTACAGTTATGAACAAACTAACAAATACGTCGGAATTGTATTCGTGATTTTTAAAAACCTTCTAATGATCCTCATATTTCCTACTATGACCAACTTAATTGCTTTGTTATATGGCGCATTTTGTGTGCGTTCATCGTTACTTATAAATCAGCTCACAAAAGAAATAGAAAATTGTCCTTCTGAATGTTTCGTGGTGTCAAAGAAATTTGAGATACTCAAACGCAAAACAAAGATTGACGAAATCTTGAATGGCATAGAAAATGTTTTTTCTCTACCATCTTTCTTGATCATCATTGCCAATTTATCCACTTGCGCGTGTATACTTGCTTTATATTTGCGTGTTGATGAATGGGAAGGTAATCTGAATCTCTCATTCATAGATTGGACATTTTATGTTTTAAATTCCTCAGCATGCTTGATCATCATGTTGTGGACAGCAGGCGGAATACCTATTCAGGAACGCAGGTTTAAAGATGTCTTTTATCAGAAATCTCAATCGAGAATGATTTGTACAGGGTATCTTAAAGAAAATCGAGTTGAACGATGGTTGTTCGACAAGCCTGACTTCTCCTTTACCGGCTGTGGTATTCTTTCATACAGAAGAAGCACTTTGTTTGCTGTTGCAGGTACTCTGATAACGTACACAATGCTTGTTGCCAATGTATAGAAACTGCATTACAGTATGGAAATAAACCCCCTTTATGCAGATATCTTCACATTTTATCATTTTGACCAGCAAATTTCAGTAATAATCTCCTATTTGTGAAAGTTTCAACACCATGAAGTAATCAAAATTAAATGAAATTTAAGGGGACATGGTACGATTTAAGCAAAAATTTTTAATTTAAGGTTTTTTAAAATTTTTTTGGTTGTCTCCTATGTATATATACTATGTTAAAGAGATTTTGTAGTCAAAATTTCATGAAAAGCTATCCATGTAATTTTTTAAGGAAAAAACAAATTTTTGAAGTGATTTTAAAATGCTACTCCTACAAAAATTTACGTACATGCTTGAAATTTGATTACAAGTACGTCACAAACTATGTATAATAAAAGTTGGTATGGGTTTTGCGTTAACATGATTGGTATTCATACAATACTTCTTTTTATGAATGTTTAGTGAAAATTCCTTAAAAATGTATAAATTCAATTATTTAAAAAAAAATAAATATTGCTTTTTGATTCAAAAATGCATACCAACTTTTGTTGCACATACTATTAGGAATATGTAAAAAAAAATTCAAAGCATTAGGCACAATAGAAAAAAAGCCTTAGCATTTTAAATGAAGACAAACTAGTTATTTTATCTTTCTGAGATAAGTCAGTTTAAAGTTTTGATTTGCCATAGAGATGTGAATAAAAACGAACGTGAAAACTATCATAGTTCTGTGTTTTTTAAGAGTTTTGAGCATTCAAATTTTGTGAGGTTATAGAAAAGTATATATAGAATAATTTAGGCCAAAAAAATTAAATTTGATTTTTTGACGATTTTGGTGAATTGAATCGTACTGTGTCCTCTTAATACAAAATTGACTGGTATTGGTACTAATAAATGATTAACATTTCAAAAAGAGAAAAGGATATTATAAGAGTGTCCGAAATAAGTATATATTTGGTGTGACCACCCCACGCTTCAATAAGCTATATTGTACAACGTGGACTGGAGTCAAACAGAATTTGAATGTCTGTTTTTAGAAGGAAAGCGGCCGCGATGGCCTAGTGGTCAAGGTATCGGATCGTGACTGGCATGTCACGCGAGTTCGAGCCCAGTACTACTAAAGACCCGCCATGTAGGGAAGCGATGCACGTTAAATCTGTCGCGAAATAGAAATCGCGATAAAAGCCCTGTCACACATATAGTTTGTTATAAAACTATTTAATTGATCAATAAATTTAAAATCTGGTCTCCTATATAGAGACTTACTCGAGAGTACATATACTGAAATTTATTTTCTTTTTAAATAAAAAAATGATTTAACGTGAAACGCGCGTTGTTAAATTTGAAATAAAATCGCTTTCTTTCTTTGAAGAGTAAACTATAGAACACAATTTCAAATTTAACCAGAAAATCTTTCAAACAATTTTGTAATAATTATGCGAACAAAAAAATTCAGTTAAAAATCTTTTATGATTCTCTGATAATTTATAACGGAATTTAATTTATGTCTTTCCAAGTAATAAATAATTAAATTCTAAATCACTTGCTTGAACGTGTTATTATATAAATGGAAGGCTTAGTCTAAGCGTTTTCATGAGCTTTTTTATAGGATATGACTGAATAAAAAGAAACATATATATCGATAAGAATTTATAAAGAGATTATTGGATGTATAATTCTCTCAATGTGAGTTTTTTCGTCTATTGCTTTTTAAGGAAATTACTAAATCTGGTGAACTTACTGTTTTATTGAATATTAGGGGTCTCACAGGGGTGTTAAATTTCCTTAAAGATCTGAAAATATAAATAGTTTTCAAACAGGTATAATTCTTTTAAATTTAAATTAAGTAATTCGTATCTCTTACACATTATTAATAAATGAATGATGCTTCAGAATAGTATAAAATTTTTAAAATATAATCATAATTTTAAAAATTATAAGCATATGAAAATAAAAGAAACTTTTCTATAAGAAATATTTATTAAGTTTTACGTCGGGCAAGCTATTTTCTAAAATAGTAGCTTTAATTATATATATATACTAGCTATAAGTTGATTTATAAAGATAAATGTATTCTTATTACACTGTAGCTATTTTTATATAAATAGAATAATAACTTGCATATTTTAATAAATAAAAAATTACATTTCTAAAAAAATATTTAAAAAATTGCAGTATTTTACAAATATTTTGAAATGCAAAAGATATATAATACTAAAATTAGGTAGGGTTTAAAGAGTATGATGCATTTTATAATTCTATAAAGTTTTATACATCACAGGCTACTATTTTAGAAAAAAGCGTGTGCAACGCAATAAATACTTAACATTTATTATAGAATTTTCATATGCTTATAATTTTTAAAATTATTATTATATTTTAAACATTTTATACTTTTCTGAAGCCCTATTCTTTTATGAACAATGAGTAAAAGATTCGAGTCATTTAATTTAAATTTAAAAGAGTTATACCTGTTTGAAAATTGTTTATATTTTCAGACCTCTAGAGAAATTTAACACCCCTGAGACCTCTTAATACTATAGCTTTAGGTCAGGGATGGGCGGGCTTTTCCAGGGCGTGGTTTATTTTTAATGATTTTAAGGTGTTACGGTCCACACAGAGACGTAGGCGTGGTCCTTCTGTATTAAAATTGTATGTTTTCTTTTCTTAACACTTGTTTTTGACACTGTATCCCTCTTTTTTAAAATATAACAGATTAATATTTTTGGTACAAAAACACAAATAACACAAAATTGTCAAGTTGAGTGCTTAAGTAACTATGAGCGACTGCTGGACCTTGGAGCGCGGAGGTATTCAATGAAGCAGGCAGAGAGCATAAGCGAACCGATGAATCTGAAACTGACGTATGTACTTACACTTGCCTGTGGAAACGCGGGGTGTAGGATGATGTCTCAATAGCCAAACCCGCGCAATCGCGGGAAAAATTTATCATTAACATTTATTCTCCATTTCAGTTGGCGTGTGGGGGAAAATTCATTTCTACGACTGGCATCGTAGTAATAACTTTTCCCCTACGGTGGCACTAAACGTGTTAAGCGTCATCTTTCTCTTCCAATGAAGGTACAAGTGTCGTGTACACACATATCAAATTATTTGCGTAAGTAAACACAGTCGCATCGATTGTGAAAATCCAATTCTCCACTCTAGCTGGCGTTGTTGTTCCATAAACATGTTTCTTTTAGTATGCGCGTTTAGACGGTCACCTCAAAACACCTTGGAGGTCCACTGGCTGATCGCGATGGGCATTAAGCCCATCACTGCTTTAGGTAATATGAATGAGAAATTTCGTTAATATATATATATTCGAACTTTGATATCAATCAAGGATTATTCCATTATTTTTTAAGACTTTTTTCTTGGGTATTATTAGCGTTTTTGAAATACTTTTTTTTGTGTGTGCGAGAGTTAAATGCTTTGTAATAAATATTTTTCGTGGTTCCAAATATAACCCTAAAAATTTGTAGCTTTTACATAGCCTCTGCTCATATTATTCCCGTGCGTAAAATTACATATTGTTGAAAACATTAAAGTGTGGATATGTTATTGAAAGAGGTGTAATTAAATTTATTTTGATTCCATTTTTAACGACCACTAATTTGAAAAAGGAAGGAGCCCATACACATAACTTTAAATAAGCAATTTCTGGCAATATGATTTGTAATATAATACTGTAGTTCACTGAAATGGCTTTGACTTGAGATATTAAAAAGTATTTTCAATTTTACAAATTGAATTCAAGATAAGATGTAACTTTGCAGTTATAATAATTGTATTTCTCCAAATCACTCAGTCATTTGAAATTATTGATAACGCAAGTATTTGAACAATGTCATTCCTAGAGATATATATTTAGACAGTTTCACATGAGAACAAAGACCTTTACAAAATATAATGAATAACATCATATAAAATAATAATTGTACAGCGTTTTGAAATCTCCGATTACAGCTTCCTATTTTCAACATGTTTTCGAAATTTGATAAATAATAAGTGAATCTATTTGTTGATTAGAAGGAATGTATAAGTTAACAAAGTTCCCATAACAGCAAGTAGCGAATTTCTTCTGTAGGAAAAAATATTACAACCCGTCAGTACCAATTCTGGTCTGTCCAATAACCATTTTTCCAGCTTAGGCTCTTCTGGAATGGATGCTAATAACATTTTCTGATGCGCCTTCTTGAAATACTCGTCTTTGAGTCTGCCCAGAGCTATTGGTACTCCACCAGCAATCCACAGAATAGCCGTCAGAGATCCGAAAGAATTAGTTGTGTAAAAAGCCCAAATGAGGAGAGTACTGCTCTCTATTTCGTCCAAATTTTCTTTCAATAATGCTCCGAGTACGCTACCACATGATAAAATATTCGCTAGGATTATGAAGAAAGACGAATATGAGAAAGAATTCTGAATCCCGGACAAAATGTTATCAATTTTGGACCTTTGTGTAAGAATTTTTATCTGAGTAGATGTTCCAAAATTTTCAGGAGAGCACCGTATAACATCTGAGGTGAGTTGTTCAATGGCATTGCAGCATCTTAAGCACAATGTACAGTAGAATAAAGCTATCAAATCACTAAATATTGGATAATAAAGAAAATAAAATAAACATCTTAGGAACAAAATTATGATTTGTACCCATCGATTTTTGGGTTCAGATTCGTAGGGATAAATTAGCAGATAGTCATTAGATTTACTCACGACAATTATTGAAATAGAGTATATAAAAGGCATGGAACAAAGAACTATTATCAAATAATTCGTTTTTCTCTTAGAAGTATCCGATGAGATGTCGTCAAGTTCTCGTAATACTTTCATGAGATGTGTTTTGTTACATCTCATCACAAACCACGATGTAACAGGAAAAAACATGCAGAATGTATAAGCTAAATTAATTTCCAATATTGAAGAATCCTTGAAAATGAGTCGCGTAGTTGTTCCAAGATGATCCACAATAATTAAAAATGTAATACTTATTAAAACAATAAACCTTATATTCTGCTTAGAGTCATGTGATGTTTGTAGTAATCCAAAAAGACGCATAAAATAATGTAGAAGGCTTGGGATTTCTTTTGTAAATCCAAATAAGACTGAATTAATGGTACGGATTTCCTCCTTACAAATTGTAATTTTGCACGAATTTTGTAATTCAGAAGTAGATGTATCTTTGTTTTTAATTTCATTGTGCTTCAACATATTTTATAAAAAAGTTTCTCCTCAGAAAAAAAATTACAGCAGGTACAAAATTAAAGTTTAAAACTTATTTTATATATATACAGCTTTTGTTTCAAAAACGAATCACAAATTTTTTTGTGTCGAAAAAATATACCTACATTCAAATATTTTTAAGACTTTCGAAACTGAATTTTTTTAGTGACATGCAGGCTCAAGGCAAAACGTTCGATCTGCTCAAAAGACAAATTTTCGTTGCTAGGAAACTTGATCATGAAAGTGAAGGCGATACATATAAACAAAAAATGACGAACTTGACACTTCATCAGTATTAGTTTTTTAGAAAAAATACGATTAACTAAATTACAAACTGGAAAAATATTCATCATTAAATTAATGTAAATTATAAATGTAAATCAATTTGTTTTATTTAGGCAGACGTCATTAAATTATTAATTTAGTGAATTATGTCTAAAAATAGTGCTTCATATCTCAAAAAAATTCAAATATATTACTATTTGAAAGAGTTTTTGTACTTAAAAATAATGAAATTAAGTATTTCAAAATAAAATTAAGACTTAACTTTTAAGAAAATTCACAATTTATGAAAAATCGAGAAAAACATTTTATTTTTTTAAAAAATCTTTAAAATATTATTTAAATTTCGTAATTCAATTCCTACTATTAGCTCACAATCTCTATATATTTATTTATTTATATATTTATTTATTTACATATTTATTTATTTATCTTGGTGGAATTTTCAATCGTTAATAAAATGCATTTTAAAGCTCTCAACTGAGCTGAAATTTTATATACAGGATTATTTTGGATGACATTACAATAATATAATAAAAATTAATTGATTAAAACTAAGTATTTAAATAATTACAAATACAACCACGTTGGCATCATTTTAGCGACTTAGCGACCCTTTCGAGACTTGTGTCAAAACTTGAAAAGGTTTTTTTCTCACGTGTTAAAGTATTCAGTTGAACTGAAATTTATAAAAAAGATTGTTTTGGACGACAATACGATACTTTAATGATGATGAATAAAAATGAATTACCACTTAATGTTGTGATTCTGTCGTATGCATATACATATTTATATTAATTGCAATTATTTAATAAAAAGTAGCTAAAATAAAATTTTCCTTTGTTGATCTAAGTAGGAATTGACTTAAAATTTTTTTTATATTACGTGTTTATTAATGTATGAGTAAAAGGAAATGATTAAAGGATATTTTATAAAATATAGGGAGAGTGTATTATTGGTAATTTATGAGTTAAATTAATGCTAAAATTTAAAGGCAGTTTTTGTTTTTTTTGTTTTTTTTGTTTTTGTATTTTTATGCTTAGGAACACTAATAGAATTTACCGAATACAGGAAACCACATATTAAAAAATTAATTTAACTAACAAACAAAAGTTATAGAAGCAATTAAAAACAAATCCTTAAATGTAACACTTGCCGTAAAGCTAATATTAAAGTACGAAAATGTCATAAATATACCATAAAATTCGGCGTATAAGGGACACCCGCAAATCTTGATCTTATTTTTGGTAAATGCTTATACGGGTAAGAAAATGAGAGTTTTAGGAATTTAAAAAAAAAAAAAATGAGTATAGAAAAAATTAGTTTTCTACATATATTGAAATACTGTTTCTTTAAAAAAAATGACATTCCTTATGTACTTAAAGTGAGCTTAGCTCGGGATACTTTAATTCTTCTAAGGCCTGAATAAACTTTGGAATAAATGACTTCAAACATAATACCGGTATTTTCGGCTCTTCATACAAAAGTACCGTTGCGGGGCATATCTTGAAAATACGGTGCGCGTTATAGGGTGCTGCTGCGTTCCTTCCGTTGGTGTAGTGTGGTAGTTAGGAGAGGGGGTGCCAGCTCAGGTGTCGACCACATCACTTGACCAGGGCTCATAATTACTTGGTCCGTCGCCAAAAGCCCTCGGGTAGCTGAACAGTGCGACTAGGGATTGCAATACCGAATACCGGTATTTTGAGCCATTTGTACAATTTTATAATACCGGTATTCACAAGTTTAAATACCGGTTCTCTCGGTATTTACTAGAAATCTCTCTCTCTTATAAAATTGTCTCCATTATATGTTCAGGGATCGCTAACATAGCAAAATAGTATACGTTTTTCTTTGTGTCGCCCTAACCGGCCTTAATTAGACTGGGGAGATATAAAGTTGCACTGTGCAATCAAGAGAAGTGATAAAATATGAGAATCATCCAAGGAGGTGGGCCAAAACAGCTCAGAGCGATACTGCACAAGCGCAGGATTCGCAGTCTGATATTGGTTATGGAAACATGTATTGTAATTCCTTATGTTTTTAGAAAACGGTGAGACTCATCTGTTTTATAAGAGAAAAGCTCTTAAAGAGGTTCAACTGGCTCATCTATTGAAGGAAGGGCTACTTATCCTCCCAAACAACACATGCCTGCTGCTTTCTCTTTCCATTTAAGAGTACCACAAAATCTACATTCTTTATTCATCGCTTCTATTCTTATAAGCTTGAGGCTTTCGTAATCAAGAGTCTCATTCTCAAATGCAGTTTTATCGAATACTCCCCACGTGTTCCTTGTGAATATTAGAGACGTCACTGTTGTGCCCTTTCAGCAGCAGCGAGTCTGCGAGATTCAGCTGCTTCAACGGTTTCTGTATCTCTTTGAGGCGCCATGTAAGTCACCTGCTGAAGACGCCGATCTTGGGTCTGTTCGGGTGTCTCAGAAGCCTGTTGAAAAGTCAGATATTCAGCATTCTGTTGACATCGAGCTTGGGACTGCTCTGGTGTCTCAGCAGCTCTGTAAGCTGCCTCACGCTCCGCCTGTTCAAGTCTTCGCAGTTCGGCTTGTGGAAACGTTTCGTTAAGTCTAGCTACTTTCATAGCTCGAGCTTTATTAGAGTTTTGGGAAAGATTAGACTTTTACGCCTTCGAGGCTTCATTTTTAGTAGGTGCTTCTTCTACTCTTCCAAAAATTACAGTACGGTAGTTATTATTATTTTTATACTTAAAAAAGGTAATATCTGCCTATTCAATTAAAATTATAGCGTTATAATTAACTACTAACCTCAAACAAATGATGCAGATTTGTCCAAATGATGTAGTGTGAATGACAAAGTTTATCTACTTTAAATACCAGAAGCGATGAAAGTATTTATTTTAATATAAGGATCAATTTGTTACTACCAAACGTGCAATTACCAATTTTTGTTGTATATATGGCTCACTATTTTGGCAATAATGGATTATACATAAAAGATAGATATATGCTGCCGCGGGCTTTTTTGTATACGCAATTATATACGTGTATTTCTATCGGTTTTTACAGCGCACGTCAGAATAGCTTGCAGATGGCAGAATTTTTTCCTACATACTTGACAATTATCATTATATTTTGCACACTTCAAGCAATATCTTTATAAATTATAGCTTATGTGCTATTCTGATGTATAAGCTATATTATTGTAAAGTTTCATTAAAATCCATTCAGTTGTTTTTGCGTGTAAGAGTAACAAACATTCAATCATACAAACTTTCGCGTTTATAATATTAGTAAGGATTATTCCAAGCTTTAGAAGAATATAAAATATTTCTAAAACTACAACCCTTTATGTTCAAAAGGAATGCCCCTTTCTTTTAAAGAAACAATATTTCAAATATATGTAGAAATCTAATTTTTTTCTATATATACACATCATTTTTAATTTCTAAGGCACCCAATTTCATAGTCAATAAATTTACACTCATACACTACTTAGTTACGTAATTCAAATTATATTTTAAAGATTTTTGAAAAAAGGAAATGTTTTTCTTGGTTTTGCCCTAAATTATGGATTTTTTTTTTGCCTTAATTTTATTTTAAAATACTTTATTTCATAATTTTTAAATACAAAAACTGTGAAATAGTAATATAGTTGAATTTTTATTGAAATGAAGCACTATTTTTTACTACATTCACTAAATCTATTATTTAATGTGCTCCAAAATAAAATAAATTTTTTACATTAATTTAATAATGAATATTATCAGTTCTAATTTACAATCGTTTTTTAAAAAAAAAGGTGTATTATTGATTCTAATATTATAAATTGATTAAGTAATCATTATTTTCCCTCTAAATATTAAAACTAATATTAGTTATGTGTTAAGATCTACGTCATTTTTGTTTATACATATCACCTTCGCTTTCATGATCAAGTTCCCTAGCAACGAAACTTTGCCTTTTGTGCAAACAGAACGTTTTGCCTTGAGCTTGCATGTCACTAAAAATTCAGTTTCTCAAATTTTAAAAATATTTGAATGTTGGTATATTTTTTAAACAAAAACTATAAAAAAAACGTTTCGATCTCTAAATTTATACCGGTTGTTGAAATTTTTTCTGAAGTAAACTTGCTTTTAAAATATGTTGAAGAACAATCAGATAAAAGGAAAGAGCCATCTAATTCTACATTACAAAATTCATGCAAAGTTATAATTTGTGAAGAGCACACACAAACCATTCCTGTTTTAAAACCATTAAATCAGTCTTATTTGGATTTACAAGAAAAATCCCAAACCTTCTGTATTATTTTATGTGTCTGTTTGGATTACTAAAACATCAAGTGACTCTAAGAAGAATATAAGGTTCATTCTTTTAATAAGTGTTACATTTTTAATTATAATGGATAATATTGGAGTAAGTGTGCAAGTTCTTTCACAAGATTCATCAGTTGTGGAAATTAATTTAGCTTACATATTATGCATGTTTTTTCCTGTTACATCGTGGTTTGTGATGAGATGTAACAAAACACATCTCATGAAAGTATTACGAGAACTTGACGATATATCATCGGATACTCCTAAGAGAAAAACGAATTGTTTAGTAATAGTTATTTGTTCCATGCCTCTTTTTTACTCTATTTCAATAATAGCCGCGAGTAAATCTAATCATTATCTGTTTATTAATCCCTACGAATGTGAACCCAAAGATCAATGGGTACAAATTATAATTTTGTTCCTAAGATGTTTCTTTTATTTTCTGTATTATCCAATATTTAGTGATTTTATAGCTTTATTATACTGTATATTGTGCTTAAGATGTTGCAGTGCTATTGATCAAATCACCTCAGATGTTATACAGTGCTCTCCTGAAAATTTTAAAGCTTCTACTCAGATTAAATTTCTTACACGAAAAGCAAAAATTGATAACATTTTGCTTATGATTCAGAATTCTTTTTCTTATTCGTCTTTCTTCATAATCCTAGCGAATATTTTATCATGTGGTAGCGTACTCGGCGCTTTATTGAAAGAAAAAATGGCCGAAATAGAGAGCAGTACTCTAATAATTTGGGCTTTTTACGCAACTAATTCTTTCGGATCTCTGACGGCTATTCTGTGGATTGCTGGTGGAATACCAATAGCCTTGGACAGACTCAAAGACGAGTATTTCAAGAAGGCGCATCAGAAAATGTTATTAGCATCCATTCCAGAAGAGCCTAAGCTGGAAAAATGGTTATTCGACAGACCAGAGTTCGTATTGACGGGTTGTAATATTTTTTCCTACAGAAGAAATTCTTTACTTGCTGTTGTAGGAACTTTGTTAACTTATACATTCCTTGTAATCAACAAATAGTTTAAATTATTTATCAAGTTTCTAAATCATGTTCAAAATATGAAGTTGTAATGTAAAAGATTATTCCAAACACTATTTAATTGTAATAATAATGTTTACAAAATCTATATTAATAAATGAAAGAGCTTGTACGCTTCAGCTTTTTTGGCCAAACTAAGCAACCCAGAATTATGAAACCTGGCACATAGAAACTACAGGTCATTATGCAATTAACCTCGAAGAGAGTGTTTCAAAATCAGCTTTAGATTTTTTTAAAAAATCTATTTTTGAGCAAACTTTCAGATAATTGGAAATGTGACGTCATATCCCGAAAGAAACGTTTATCTAGGAAAATTAATGTTTCAAGCAATTTTTGGGCCATTGTTGCATGTTATTATAAAAGAATTTATTTATGGTTGTATTTATTCGTTTTTATATCTTTGTGACGGAATAACAATTGTTCTTCGAATAGATCGTCGTAAAAGTGTTTTTTTTAGAAGTTCCCTTTTCGGTTTGGCAACACGGAGTTGTTTGTATGTATTGCGATGTCGAACGGTTTTCTTAATTAAGCGTATTTTATCCTTTTCCGTAATTTCGAACAAAAGTGATGCAGCTTTATATAATTCACACATTAATGTTAATTCACTTTCATTAACGCAATTTTAAGTTTTGGCTACGATGCAATATGCGCCCGATCGCCGGTCGGGTTTTTCCCCGCGTATGTGTGGTGGGCTATACCAAAGCTTGCACAATGTTTCGTATGTTAGAAGTTTTTCGGGATAGTTTCATTAAATCAGCATGTTTTCTGTTTAAAACTAGCTCTATTATTTTAAATGATAATAAAATCTTTTTTCAGGAAGGCTGTTTTTTTATTTTAATGCTCATTAAATTTACGTATCTGTTTAATTTTGTTTATGATTATTTCTGATATATTTTTGTGATTTGTAATACGGAATGTTGATTACTTAATGGAACACAACAATCCTTCTTGAAAGGCCTTATGTTATTTTTGTACAGGCTACTTTTTAGGATATTTTCATTCCATCAAATATTCTATTTCATTTCATATTCCTAATTAGTCTTGCTTTGCTATGGGCATCAAGAAGGCGTGAGGGCACTCTCTTTAAACCTTTAAGCTGTGTCAGAGAAATTTTTGCTTTCAACACCACCACCACCCCATCCTGTTGTTAACTTTACGTTGACTTTTAAAAAGTCGACTGTGCAAAAAATTTGTTCATATTTTGGTACTTATCACTTGTTAGGACCTCAGGTTTTGCAGTTCTTGCAAACTTTAACGTTGTGGTACTATCAATCTACAGATGTTCTTGGCTACAATCCGTCTGATGTTGATATCACAGCACAAAAGGCTGCCGACCCAATAATAAGTACAGTGTAGAAATAATTAAAAGCCTGAATATCAGTACATTTCAGTGGTGCTTCTTTCCTACTTCCAAATGTTTAGCAAGACCGTTTGATCAACAACAACAACAACAAAAATCTTCCTATGACAATTTCTTCCATTGAGAAATGTTGTTGCCTTTTCTGGTACTTACGTATTAGCGTCACCGCAGCGAAATTGGTACTACGCGATTCGCGCCATTTTAAACCAAAATCTGGCTGTTTTTCTTTATCTCCCATATAAAACACGCAAGAATTTGTTGTTTTAATATCATGGTCCAACTCGCGTGGCACAAATTTTGCTGAGGGGACGCTAATCCGCAAGTACTATTTTCCTTTATCGACAAATCCCATGTTTCACCATTGTAGCAAGAAAAGTAAAAAATACAGCTAAAAAAGGATACTCAATTCAAACTAATTGGGATTAACAAATTGCCAATATTGTGATTTAAGTTATAACTTTTATTTACGTATAAGATTTTTTGACATGCTTTTATTGTTCTGAGCTGTTTATGGTAGTATCATCAAAATCAGATCTTAATTTATCTATTTAAACTAGCCATTTAGTTTAAATTATTTTTAAAAGAAAAAGACTGTATGTATTATTAAATCTCTATTTTTTTCTAAATTTAAGAATAATGGGTAGAGGCTATATAAAAGCCACAAACTTTTAGGGTTGTATTTTGAACTACGAATAAACTTTTGTTAAAAATCGTTTAACTCCTGCAAAAAAAAAAAGTATTTTCAAAAACGCTAATAATACCTAAGAAGAAAGTCTGAACATAACAAAATAATCATTAATTGATATCAAAGCTTAAATATATATATATGTATATATATATTCCAGAAATTTCTCTCATCACTCTGTTTTCTAAAACATAAGTATTAATATTAGTTAAAACTGTCAATTATTACAACAGCAAAAAAAAACGCATACACATTGTGAGAATTATACATCGCTCTTTTATTAAATTTTGCGGATATATTTGTTGCTATTATTCAGTCATATTCTATAAAAAAATTTATGAAAACGATTTTAAGAAAATTTTTTCACTAAGCCTTTCATTAATTCAACGTGTTGAAGCAAGTGATTTAGAATTTAATAATTTATTATTTGGAAAGACATGAATTAAATTCCGTTATAAATTATCAGAGAATCATAAAAGATTTTTAACTTTTAAAGATTAACTTTTTAAAGATTTTTTGTTCGCATAATTATTATGAAATTGTATTTGATTGTAAGGCTCAAATTGATATTTAAGAAGATTTTCAGGTTAAATTTGCAATCGTGTTCTATAGTTTAAACTCCCACAAAAAAAGGAACACAATAATTTTATTTCAAATTTTATAAAGTTTTAAGTTAAATCCTTTTTTTTACTTAATTTTTTTTTAAATAAAAGAAATTTCATTTTACGTATCCCCGAGGGGACCAGATATTAAATTTATTGGCCAATTAAATAGTATTATATTAAACTTTATTCTATTTGAGTCTCAAACAGCAAAGTAATTTAATGATGTCCTATTTTTCGTAAAAGGAATTATGAGTTGTGATAGCTTTGTTGTTGCAGTATTCATGCGAATGTTTGGTATATTGCGGACGTGAACCTCAATGCCATTAAAAATCCTTCCATGGAATCAGGGTCGGCTAGATTAAAAATGTAACCAGATGTGAAAGTGTCTTATGAGATCAATAAGAATAACTCTATTAATTTCTACTAATATATTATGAAAACTATTCTGCTCTTTATATAGTATGGTACTTTTGAACTTTAATTCTTGCTCAAAGCATATTAAAATCTATCTATCATATTACACAACAAAAATTGTATTGATTTGTCATTTGTAAATTATAAAGATGTTCTAATTTTAAAAAATAAGCAAACTATATATATATTCCATAAAAGGTTTTATAGCAAATTGATTGACTTAGCCATTTAAGTTAGTTTCTTTAACTATTGCTACATATAAATTTCAATTTTCAGAAAATTAAAAAAAAATAATGTAATTTATATTACAATTGCAAGTTTATCAAAGCGCTAAGAATAAGAGTTTATCATAAAAATATAAACTAATACTTATAAAATGGAATAAAAAAAAATTAACAAGGAAAACATGACCAGGTTTAATTAATAAATACTTTTTTAGGTTTCATAATGAAATGACAAAGGTGTATAGAATAATGAAGTCGCTTATTAAATACACACTTTATCCTTAATGTATTCACATTAAAGCGCTATTATATCCGTATTTAAATCCATAATCATGTAAATTTTAAAAGGTAAGGAAACAATTATAATTTGAGGTTTTCCCATCATCTCACTGTAGTGGAAATATGGTCCATAAAAAATGTAGTAATGTATTATGAGTTAAATAATTATTTTTTTGCACTGTTTTTATTTTTCTCTCAATCATAGTCGGTTTAAAATTCAAATATTTTTTTATTTACATTATTATTTTTGTAGGACACATAAATACATAATAATAATGAATTAATCACTATCAAATTATTGTCCACTTTTTTCGATCTAGTAAGTTCCTTCAAAATACAAATTTATTGTAATTATGGGCTACCCATCTATGGGTATGATTATTTGCTATGGAGGGATCAGTGGTGAACATCTCTGCCTGAAAACTGGTATAATTATATAATTTAAAGATAAAGGCAATTTGTGTGCAAAATGCATCTAGCAAAATCGTATATTGACAAACTACAGTTATTTTGTGCGTTTTGAGATAAAAATTTTTCAAATCTTCTAATCTCTATTCTAAACTTGTTCAAAATTTAAAAAATTAACATGTTTAGTCGAGTTTCTCAAAAAGTACTGAATGAAATGTAAAACTACAGTTTCCAAATAAATACGCGAATTCTTTGCGTGGATTACGCAAGCGCCCGCAAACATGTAGTTTGTATTAAGCTCCAATTATGCAATTCGCTTATACACCTCATCGAGTTTTGAAATGTTCCTTTTTTGAGATGTTCGTAAAGCAAACATTTAGAATGAATAATCACTAATGTTTGAGTAATGCAATGATATAGCGAATCATCGGGAGACTTGAAACATGGCGTTCTCAAACGCAAATTACTAGAGACTTAAATATATTTTCCAGATTACTGTGCAACTTATTACGGCCGTTTCTTGAGACCCGGTTTCCACAGAAAACATACATGGGCCGTCATCCAAAGGCCACGACGATTAATGAAGATCGATATTTGCGTATTATAATGTGGAGTAAGTGAAATATAACTCTCAGCTTTATCATGAAATTCATAAGCCCACAGGGTGAGTGAGTGAGTGAATATTTACGTCACACTGTTCAGCTACACGAGGGTTTTGGCGTAATTTTGAACCATAGTCAAGTGACGTGGACGACACCTGAGCTGGCACCCCCCCTCTCTCTTAACTACCACACCACACCAACGGGAGGAAATTTGAACTCTCGACGGATTTAACGTGCATCGCTCCCCTACACGGCTCCCACAGGATCCTAATATTCATGGGTTGTGTTCCCAAAAGGCCATGTGAGAAAAGTCTATTTATAAAACCTGATGTTTGTGTACCACTTTCTTCTTCGCCCAGAATAGCACACTTATAATGATGCAGAGACATTGGAGCAGAAATTGAAGTTTTGTTCTCTGTTGAGTCCAGATTCATATTCTAAAGTCTGATTCTCGACATACTTCCATCTGGAGGGAGATAAAAATTACTACAAGTCCCCTAACATTTGAAGGGGGGGAGGCAGTAGACGTTTATTGGTCTAAAGCAGCTTATTGGACGGGTGTACAGTCCCATGTTCAAATACAGAGATTTTGCATTTCTTATGAGATTTAGCCATAAAAATTAAGGTATCCGACTTCGTTCTGAACCATGATTTTAAAAAGGCGTATAAATGGATAATTTTCATGATATTTAGTGTCCTTTAGATTAGAATGCATGTTTAAAATTGTTTTAAGGACATATTGACAAAAAAAATTAATTTAAATACATTATTTCGGCAAAAAATTAACTTAGAATAACCTTTTTTCAAAATGTTCTCCTTTTGTGAAAAATCCTTCTATTACAATAATATTTTGCCTGTATATTATTCAGACCTCTGTACAGAGGCATCAACTATGATTTTTGAAAAATTCACATTATTTTCAGAGTTACAACTAATTAAAATAATTATCGGCGTTTTTTTCTTAAAATTTCTCCCCTCTGTTGTCGTAAAACATGGATAAACCCACTTCTAAGTTATATATTTCAAAAATTCTGTACTGAGGTCTGAGCTATATGCAAGCAAAATATTATTATAATAGAAGCATTTTTCACAAAAGGAGACTATTTTGAAAATGGGTCATCATATGTTCATTTTTTGTCAAAATATTGTACTTAAATAGTTTTTTATTGTAATACTATTATTAAAACAATTTTCGATACATTTTTTAATCTAAGTGACACTAAATATCATAAATATATTCATTTATACGCTTTTGCAAAATCACGGTTCCAACGTAGTCGGATACCTTAAAGCCCTAAACTGGAATTTTCAGGGGTGCATTTGATTCTGATTTCATTTTCATGAGTGGCAACTTTTGTCTACACAGGGTTTATTTGACCGACGAGTTTTTGTAATTTTCTGCAAATATACCTTAATAATTTGCGTGTAAACGGTAAAATGAAAACTTTGAAAAATTGGCTCCATATTTATTCATACATACACTAAATGTTATCGAATCTCCGTTTGCATTTCATCATCATTAAAAAAGTTAGAAATGAATTCTTCCTCCATATTAGGATTACTGTAAATAAAAATAAGTGTTTTAGTATAATAAATCCAGAATAACAATGATTATATATTGAGCATGCACATAAAAAATTTCCAAAATCTAATTAAAAAGAAAGGAAAAGAAAATTTCAACTTATGAAAAGCGAAATATCTCTCATTTGATAAACTTTAAAATATTAAATCCACAACAGAACATAAATGCAAATAAACTGTTGAATAAGTGGATCATCTAATGAAGTTGAACTACTGAAAATAGTTGCAGTTTCGAATAAAAAGTCTAATATATATCCAGCTTAATAGCGTGAGCCCTTACACGAAACCACTTAAAATAATTTCATGGTTTCCAGTGATAAATCATATCACACTTTGCTTATTACCTGTTAAAACTTACCAATAGCTTATTATCTTTAATATAATATAAAAAATTATTTTTATCTAAATTTAATTGTAGCTATAGAAAAATTTATTTATAAATTTAATTTTTCTAGCTCTAAGTCAAAGAATGTTGTTTAAATAATGTTTATAACACCTCCTATACAGAAGTGTGATAGTTTTATAAGAAATTTTATTATATCATAAGCTATACATTTATCTTAATATTGTTTGTATATTTTCACACTATAATTAAAATTAAAAGTTTACCGCATACCTACTGATAGTGAAAGCAATGACAATGTTTTGACATTTTATAGAAAACAAATTATTTTTTCAATATATTTATACTTAAATCTAAAAACCTGGAATAAAAAATACATCAAAAACCCTTTCTGTTTCATTTTTATTGAATAAAATAAACCAAGGGAAGGTACTAAGCAAACTAAGAAAGTGTCAAATATGGATTTAAAAATTAAATAGAACCCATAAATCATAAAATTAAAATTAGAATATATTAATATCTAATATTTCAATCCCAAAATCTGATGTAGAAAGTTCCCATTCGTAACATTGAATTGTTATTATAAACTATTGATAAACATTTACATATAGCCAAAAAAATTTACAGATTTTTATCAATTTCACTTAAGAAAAATCTTTTTATAATATAAAATTAAAAATTACGTGTCAATGCAAACATGTTTTCAAAATTATTTGAGAAAAAATCTTTTCTCTTTCTTAAATAAACATTTTACGAATTACGTCAGAAAATTAAATTTTCCTTTTTTTCACAATAGAATGAGTTCGGAACCTAAAATTTCATCTTTTCATACGCTATTAATCATTGTGAAGAATACATTCATTCGAATATGTTTGGAGCCCTTCTTTTAAGAAACATAATGGTAAATTCATCAGGAATTTTGAAGAAATTTTAATAGCATTCATGAAATTCTACATAAAAATATATTGACCCAATTTCAATAAATTTAATTTTAAATAATCCTCTTGTATTTATCTAGAGCATGAACTAAAATCTTTTGATTACATAAATAAATAAAAAATTCAGACCTTGTCGAATAGCTGCACAAGAAATTTGCCGCATTTTACATTACTGTTATATGAATACCAGAGCATAATTTATAAAAATATTCTTGTGATAATTATTCTGTTAGTTCATATCCTAGAAAACATAAGAAAAAATGGTATCAAGTTACAAAGATATATAATAGTAATATTTTGAGTTAAAATTTTTGGAATTTCAAAATATGCGAAAAAATTGATTTTGAGAAAATTTTACTATTTTTAGAAACTATTTTTACATATTTTTATTTTAAGCAATTACTTTTACTAAAATTCATCAATTTTACAATTTTACACATTCTGCTTGCTCATTTTTAATCATTTTTTTTTTCTTTTTAGCTTTCATTTTTTTTTTTGCAACTTTTGCCACTGACAGAGAAATGACGTTTAGACTATTTACTAAAATTTTCATCATATTCTGCAAAACTTTTCAATGTTAATACATTAGAAGAACACTGAAATGTTTCAATATATATCTAACTTTCCCCTGAAACCCGTTACATTTTAAAGTCATATTCATGACTAACCCAAGTCAGTCTTGACAACACTAATTTTCTTTCAAAACGTACAGCCCAGTATAGTAATGAAATTATATTACTTAAAATTTCTAAGTTAAAAAAAATATTTTTTTATTATTTTCTGGAACTTTTGTGGGTTTTAAAGAATTAATTAGCTTTGATTTTCACTCACAGTTGGAAAATTCAAATCAGTATTAATTTTTGCTTTCACGGGAACTGAAACTTTATTACACAACCTCTCTCTATTTCCACTGTACTGATGTTAACAGGAATAACTTTTATTTTAACTGTTATTTCCCATAATTATAAAAAAATAACATGAGCTAATAATTCACATATATTCTATAAAATAAATGCTGACAAGCCGAGTTTTATCAAATCAAATTAGATGTAAACAAAAATATTGCCTGATTAACTTTTCAAATAACCTCAAAATGCGTAATTACTTTTAATATTAAATCAAAAATCTGTTAAAAATATACAGTATAACCTATTTTATGCGGTCCCTTTTTTTGCGACTTTCTTTTGGGGGATTTTTTTCTGTTAGAACTTTTTTTTATGCGAAATATGAATTTCAACGGCTTTGGCACCACTGTAATGTTTTCTATCAATGTACCAGTGGCGACTGCGAATGTTAGACACCCCCTACAAAGTCAAGTTTTGCCTTTTTAAAATTTTATAAATTGATTAAATATGTACTTGGGGTTAGTCAGGCTTTTGCCCCTCTCCCCGAGGTGGGAGGTACGTTACTCCACTGGAATGTATATATATACACTTCAAGAAGCTCCTTTTGTTCTAAACAGTCTCCCGACAATGCACGTTCAGTTGCTTTCTTTCAACGCGCCAACAGCCCACACTTGATTAAAGACGAAACTTTCCATGAAAGTGACATTATCAATAATTTAATTTGATGAAGAGGGTTTGGGAAAAAAAACGAAAAAGATCGAATAAAATATATACAGGGATACAGCTTTCCAACAAATTGGGAAAGCATTTTCTTAAAATAGATGCCGATTCCGAAAGGAGTATGAAATTTCAAAATGAGCTTCGATCAAGTATATCTGATTATCGTGACATTTACAAGAAACCGACCAACCGACCTTCGCCCAAATTACTCCCTTTTTGGTGCCAAAAAATAAATCTTGAAATGGGTTTAGTAATATTATTAAATGCTCACCCAGTACTCTTCGATGCATCGAAGCAAATTTAAAAATTCAAGAAGTAACACATATTGAAGAAATGTTAGATGCAATCCAAAATATTTTTTCTGTCACAACTTTTTTCATAGTTATCTCTAATTTTTTACGTGTGCTCATATTATAAACTTGTATCTGAAAAATAGCAATCACAGTGTCTTATCATACATTGAATGGGTACTTTATTCCTCCAATGCCATTTCATGCTTGATAGCTATTCTGTGGATTGCAGGAGTAACGATTGAAGAGCGTCGATTCAAAGAACTTTTTCATACGAAAGCAAAACTGAGAATGTTTCTTGTCGAAAGTCCTGATGAACCACGACTTGAAAGATGGCTGTTCGATAAATCTGACTTTTTTTTACAGGCTGCGATATTATTTCTTACAGAAGGAATACTGTGCTTGCTGTGATAGGGGTACTAATAACGTATACTGTACTGATCACCGATAAATAAAATGGATACTGAAGATGACGAAATTTTAAAGAACTTCTTTAATTTAATACTACACTTATAGCGTTAACTGTATGGGCTTTCAAAACATGAGTGCAGTAATTTTGTTTTATTTTCAAAATATTTTTTATATGTAGGAAATGTAAGGTTGAATGTTATCGTTTCATTGAAAACCAAACTTTGAAAAAAGTATTAGCGGAATAAGTATTTCTGCTTCCTGTGATGTTTTAATTCTCTTTATATTATTCCTGTAATTATAGTTTTAAGTTACTTTCCTAAAGTGGTATACCATGTTGCCAGTAGTATAACGGATAATATTAGCCTCCTCCCTGCAAAGTCATTTTTTGGGCCCCAAGCTAAATTCTACTAAGGATTATGTACTTGGCTTCAGTCAGGTTCTGGTCCCCTAGAATTCTGCCCCCAGTACCTGGATTGACGTTACGCCACTGCATGATGTTTAAAGTACTTTGACACTCGTAAAAGTATTTTTTAAAATGTGTAATGAATCTGTTTTGATTTTCAGGAAAATGTGCGTGAAAATCTAACGTTTTTATATAAACATACATAGTTCTTAATATCTCCTACTTTATTGACCAAAATACATGTAGTCAAATGAAATCTGCTGAAACGCGTAAGATAGTGGCAAGCCTCGTTTCTTTAATTGCACATTTCGGTTTCGGAATAAATCAGCAGAAACATTTTATGAGATTTTACTTTATTCATGGAAAATACAAATATGATATTAATTGATACTAATACACAAAAGAACTTACAGATTCCTTGGGGTAAAAGATATACAAAAGCTAGATGTATGATACCTGAATCTCTAATATATTTCGCTAAAGATTACAAAATGAAAAGAATTTACAAAAATAAAAAAAAAACATTTGATTAACATAGAAAGTATCTTCAGGATCAACCTCAAGCTACAATACGTGCTGGAGACCATTTCTTAGCTCTATGGGCCTGGAAGAAAGCACTTAATGTGCTCTCAGCTTCTTGTACACCATATTGCCGCATATCAAGTACAAAATCTCCTAGTGCATACGGAAATACATCTTCTGCCAAATACAAAATCTCTAAGTAAGACGATTAGAAGTGCGACGATAGGATTATTATGTTTGAGGCAAAACCAAGCCTCTTGAATCAGAAACCTAAAGTGCTCCTGTACTCTTCACAGATGAGTTCATGTTCCCAATGGAGATTGATACAGCGCCTGTTAAATCGAAGGGAACAAGGCATCGGTTACAACCAACACCCAACAGTGTTGAAAGACACAGTTTCTGAGAAGGTAGAATCATGGTTTGGACAGGAAACCCTTTCAATGGTCACACTGATTGGTCTGTATTCGATTGAGAAATTCTGAATGCTTTGAGATAGCGGGCCTTGATCCCTCGATCAATATGTCTTACCCATTTAAGCCACTGCTATTGGTTAATGAATGCATTCTGATGTAAGGGCAATGCACAATCACATTAAACTGTTTTTTAATGACTACTTTAAAGTTATTAGTTTTGAGTGAATTTGAAAACTAGTCCAATCTCCAGATTTGAATCCGACACTACATATTTGGGCTTACCTCGGTAGACACATTGCTGCTTTAAATTCTTTGTCGAGTTCTTTGTATGATCTGGAACGAGGGTTACTCTGCGTCTGGCGTTCGTTACCGATTTCATCCGACAACTTAATTGGAAGCACGGGAAAACGATGACGGCAATGCATTGCATTGCATTTAGTGGTACATTTCCTAATAGAATCCACTTTTTTAAATATTTCCATGACATTTTTACGCATAAAACTGTGAACAATGCTTTCTTCAAGAATAGAACTTTCTGTCAAGAATGCGTTTTGTTCTAAAACCATGTTTGTGTTTAAATTCTAAGTAAATTTTTTGTTACATTCAATAAAAACTGTTTCGTGCACACTGCCTCCAATTGTTTTGTGTCTATATTTTCATTCATTTTTAAACAAGACGGAAAACATCTATTTGTACCCTAACTTTAGAGGCCAGAATAATTGAAAATTACTATTTTGAATAACTACAACCCATTTACACGAATTTCTTTTTATAATTATAACTTTATTAAATCACTGCTGTATAGAAAAACAGAAAGAAAAAAAATAGAATTATGAGTCAAAATTAGTCTTAAAGATTTTATCTTAGAGTACTTATCATTATTAATTTTATGCAGAATTTGAAAGTTAAATGTAACTATGTTTTACTTTCCAGAATAAAAATAAAATCGTTAGCTATCTCTCTTTTTATCACAATTTTCACAGTTATAACGATGTTTAAAAAAATGAATCCATTTTAAGTTCAATACATGGATTTATTCAAGAAAAAAAATACAATTTTGAGAATTAACAATAAAATATAGATTTAAAAAACTACTACAATTTTCAAAACAGATGAGATTAGGTAACAAATCACGAAGGTTCTAATAGTTGATTATAGGTATTAAAGAATACGCTATTAAATCTATATAAAGATAATTAAATTATAAACTGAATCGAAGTTCTTGCTTCCCATCTAATCTTCGTTATCCTACCAGGAATATGTTCAAATTTTCATCGCAACAGATACAGCATCTCTCCTTGGCTTGCCCACTTCCGGATATGTCGCCGATTGAATTTGTGAGGAATTGAATCCGGCAGCTGGTAGACGTATCGCTGATAGACATAGGCTGATAGAGGCGTAAGCTCCCAGACTTTTTAGTCTCATAGACCCCCTAGCCATGTTTTTCGGTTTGGGGTAGACCCTTCTTAATTAGTATTGAATTTTTTGCAAATTTATCAACTTAAATGTCTTTTTAACAGCTTGTACTACTACTACTTTGAAATAATTAAATTTCTAATTGTAATGAAGTATTATGTTTAAAATTTAAAAGCACATGTCAATTGAATGCTAACTGTTAAATAAAAATAACCAAAGAACAAACCAATGATTTTTAATACGGATAAATCTTGTACAATAACAAATTTTAACATTTGGTATCAATCTTGCCAGGTTTAACCTTAAATCTCCCTCTGTTATAGTGTCCAGTTTTTTTTTCTTTCTTTTTTCTGTTTTCGAGATTGACAACCACGCTGAAACTCCTTCTCACTAGGAAAAGCAATTAAAAATTTCCTCGTGATATTTTATAATTCGGGACATATAAAAGGTTTGCCTTTTTGAAGCCAAAATTGCTGACATTCGTTTCTAAACTCTTTAAGATATCCGTTAGTGCTTATTACAATCAGTTCAGTGGCGCCATGGAGAATATTAGCCCCCTGCAAATTAGTTTTAGGCCCCAAGCCAAAATACGTACTTGGTCGGTCAGGCTTTGGGCCATTAGAATCCCCGCAATGTTGAAATGTACGTTACGCCACTGGGTCAGTTCCTATTGTAATGTGACAAATTATTTTCACGTGACTATATGAATTCACAATGCCTACTGTGTTTTACCATAGTCAAAGCATCCTCAAGCCTGGTTTTAAAATCTGAATAAAGGCCATTTAAAATGTTCAACGTAGGTTACAATGTCTTGACAGATTGTCTGTAACAAATTGAGAAAATTCGGGCCCTCCAGTATAACTTAACTGGAAAGAAATGCTGAGATGTTTCTTTTGTTTTAATAAAATGAATGTTTTCACTTCTTTTGTAAGTGCAAATTAACCCTCATTAAATTTAGCAAATAGATTCGTTAAATAGGTAAAATTTGTTTCTCCACAAGATTAATTTTTTAAAAAATTAAAAGTCACGATCTAGTTTAATGAGAGCCACTACCATAAACCCCATTTACACTTCATGGACCCCAAAATTATTTTTTTACTGGCGTGGACCCCTTGTAGGTCCTCATAGATCCCTGGGTGTCTATATAGACCACTTTGGGAACCATTGGGCTGATGAATCATATGGCTTCATCTAGAGAATTGGCAGCACGTTAGTGAACAGCTACAGGTGTATCATTCTCCACTTCATCAATTTGTTGGGGGTCTGCTGCAGCTTAAAGTGCGTGTGTACCCCTATTACAGATCCCCATTACACAAAACGATTAGCATCATCATGGGTGCATGGGGATCATGGATATAGGATTTGGTGCGCTAAATGGCAGCAAGTAATTTTTTTTTTGATGCATCGCGCTTTGATTTGTGATACCATATCAGCATCATTCGTATCAAACGCAAAGTCGGTTAAACCACCTTCCGAGAGTTCATTTTATCGAATAACTATACTATATGAACAACACCTGAGCTAAGTGGTTTGAGGACGATTACATATCATGTGCTATCTCAATTGCTACGAATTGCAGGTAATCTTAATAAATGGTGCATCAATTACAAGTGCAGGATTTTCGTTAGTTGGCGTCTCAATTTGTGATGCCTTCCGTCCTTCAGCTTCTACTGATGAACCGCAGGAGCACATACACTAACAATATGGAATATCTTTCCAAGCGTACATTTAAATTTGCTTGACTCCAAGTCCACGTTGTATTATAGTATTGATATTGTACTGTGTGGTGGCTACACCAAATACTAATTTTGGACACATAATATTCTTTTCTATCTTTGAATTTTTAATCATTTATTTATGCCAATACCAGTCAATTTTGTATTATGTTCACTTAATACTGGTAAATACTTCATGGTGTTGAAACTTTCACAAATAGGAGATTAAAATTGGAATTGGGTCAAGTGTTGCTTATTACGCGATTCATAACCCAATGTTCTCATAACAAACTAACTTTTAAATAAGATTTTTGAGGAACCTTATGTAATTTCCTTTTTATGCACAGTTTGAAATGCCATTTCCGCCTTCTGCTTCGTCTGATTCTGCTTAAATGCTAATTTTTCGCATTTCCTAGCATCTTCTTTCTTTCATACGAATTTGATGTTTGCAGCATGCCTCCTTAATGGTCTTGCCATTTTAATAATTAGTGGAATATTAAGATTTCGTTTCATCATGTGCGTAATATTTAAAATAATGAACTCTCCACACAAAATTATGAATATACTTTTTTTTCTAATTTCCGTGATTGTAAAAAATTTCAAAATAAATCTAGAGGTTTTTTTTATGTATTTAAGTATATATAGAGAAAAAAAATTAAAACCTGTTAATTCAAAATTTTGTTTGTACAATGAGTAGAAAACACGTTTTACAAAGCGAAAAACACACTTTTTAAATGAATCAGCAATATTTCATAGCTTTATTCAACATTACTGTATCCTCTTTAAAACCAACCCTTAAAATTGGAAACATTCCCCCTTTCCGTTTTTTTTATTAAAGAAAACACACTATGAAATTAGATTTTGGAGAAAATTCGGACGCACCAATGATTGAAAGATTGAAAGCTGAGTATCATGAGTACTTTATGTGTTTACGTACTGCTTTTTTTTTTGCACATGATTATCTACTGATCAATAACATGTTTAAATTACTAAAGAAACGGAGACATCCTTCGCCGGTTCCCCCAAGTTATTTTGTATTTCATTCAAATATCAAAAGATGATATTGTGACAGTGAATTTGTGGGTGAATGTTTTCACTTGTTTTGATTTGCTTTCTGTGTGTTTAGTATTAAAATCAGGAAAATTTGGTAAAAAGGACTAGGAAAAAATCATTACAAGAAATGATCAAGTAAACTTTCTACGAGCAAAGTTGTCTTAATTTTGCAGTTTTCACACACACCACACACACATGCAAGAACGGTAAAGGATTTCACTATGATCCCAAACAAATATGGTAGTTTTGGGGAATAATGACAAAAAGATTGGAAAATTTGTATGATTATTCATGTGGATTACAATTAAAGCTTTCAAATAAATACCATGATAATTATTATAAATTAAACCAGTCCTAACATCGCGATATAAACGAAGCTTCATTCATAAAAAAGATTGACATAAATTTAAAATTAAACCTCCTTTTTTAAATAAATTTTTTCAAATGGCATTTTCAAAAATAAATGTACCTTTAACTAATTAATGTTTTTTTATATATAAAAAAGGGTATTTATTTTATTTTATTTTTTAAAAATGTTCTCAAGAATAAAAAGAACAAATATAGTTTTGTTTTATGTAGTGAGAAATAAATCATTCCTAATCAAAACAAAATTCAATATTTTTAAATTCAACATTTTTCTGTCGAACACTTTTAATTGCATAATTTCTTTTCTAAATTGAAATGGAAACATTTTTCCATTTGTAGTAATATTCTATATAAAGTTTTCACTTTTTTCAGATTTTTGAACATAAATGCAAATAAACTGTTGAATAAGTGGATCATCTAATGAAGTTGAACTACTGAAAATAGTTGCAGTTTCGAATAAAAAGTCTAATATATATCCAGCTTAATAGCGTGAGCTTCCCCACACGAAACCACTTTTAAAATAATTTCATGGTTTCCAGTGATAAATCATATCACATCTTTGCTTATTACCTGTTAAACTTACCAATAATAGCTTATTATCTTTAATATAATATAAAAAATTATTTTTATCTAAATTTAATTAGGCTATAGAAAAATTTATTTATAAATTTAATTTTTCTAGCTCTAAGTCAAAAGAATAAATGTTGTTTAACAATGTTTATAACACCTCCTATACAGAAGTGTGATAAGTTTTATAAGAAATTTTATTATATCATGTAAGCTATACATTTATCTTAATATTACTTGTATATTTTCACACTATAATTAAAAATTAAAAGTTTACCGCATACCTACTGATAGTGAAAGCAATGACAATGTTTTGACATTTTATAGAAAACAAATTATTTTTTCAATATATTTATACTTAAAATCCTTAAAAACTCTGGAATAAAAAATACATCAAAAACCCTTTCTGTTTCATTTTTATTGAATAAAATAAACCAAGGGAAGGTACTAAGCAAACTAAGAAAGTGTCAAATATGGATTTAAAAATTAAATAGAACCCATAAATCATAAAATTAAAATTAGAATATATTAATATCTAATATTTCAATCCCAAAATCTGATGTAGAAAAGTTCTATTCGTAACATTGACAGCTATTATAAACTATTGATAAACATTTACATATAGCCAAAAAAATTTACGATTTTTATCAATTTCACTTAAGAAAATCTTTTTATAATATAAAATTAAAATTACGTGTCAATGCAAACCATAAAGCCAAAATTATTTTGAGAGAAAAAATCTTTTCTTCTTTCTTAAATAAACATTTTACGAATTACGCTCGAAAATTAAATTTTCCTTTTTTCTCACAATAGAATGAGTTCGGAACCTAAAATTTCATCTTTTCATACGCTATTAATCATTGTGAAGAATACATTCATTCGAATATGTTTGGAGCCCTTCTTTTAAGAAACATCACTTAGAAAAATTTATACCATTTTTAACTTTAATTTATACGTAAATAAGCTATGCTTATCTAATTTTTGGAATGAATTATTTAAATTTCAGAAAATTGGTAAATTCATCAGGAATTTTGAAGAAATTTTAATAGTATTCATAAAATTCCTACATAAAAATATATTGACCCAATTTCAATAAATTTAATTTTAGTCAATCCTCTTTGTATTTATCTAGAGACGAACTAAAATCTTTTTGATTACATAAATAAATAAAAAATTCAGACCTTGTCGAATAGCTGCAAGAAATTTGCCGCATTTTTACATTACCAGCAGGCGAATGTCTGTACATAATTTATAAAAAGATTCTTGTGATAATTATTCTGTTAGTTCATATCCTAGAAAACATAAGAAAAAATGGTATCAAGTTACAAAGATATATAATAGTAATATTTTGAGTTAAAATTTTTGGAATTTCAAAATATGCGAAAAAATTGATTTTGAGAAAAATGTACTATTTTTAGTACTATTTATTACATATTTTTTATACTTAAGCAATTACTTACTTAAAATTCATCTATTTTACAACTTACACATTCTGCTTGCTCATTTTTAATCATTTTTTTTTTCTTTTTAGCTTTCATTTTTTTTTTTGCAACTTTTGCCACTGACAGAGAATGACGTTTAGACTATGTTACTCAAATTTCATCATATTCTGCAAAACTTTTCAATGTTAATACATTAGAAGATACACTGAAATGTTTCAATATATATCTAACATTCCCTGAAATCCGTTACATTTTAAAGTCATATTCATGACTAACCCACACAAGTCAGTCTTGCACAACACTAACTCTTTCAAAACGTACAGCCCAGTATAGTAATGAAATTATATTACTTAAAATTTCTAAGTTAAAAAAAATATTTTTTTATTATTTTCTGGAACTTTTGTGGGTTTTAAAGAATTAATTAGCTTTAATTTTCACTCACAGTTGGAAAATTCAAATCAGTATTAATTTTTGCTTTCACGGGAACTGAAACTTTATTACACAACCTCTCTCTATTTCCACTGCACTGATGTTAACAGGAATAACTTTTATTTTAACTGTTATTTCCCATAATTATAAAAAAATAACATGAGCTAATAATTCACGTATATTCTATCAAATAAATGCTGACAAGCCGAGTTTTTATCAAATCAAATTAGATGTAAACAAAAATATTGCCTGATTAACTTTTCAAATAACCTCAAAATGCGTAATTACTTTTAATATTAAATCAAAAATCTGTTAAAACTATACAGTATAACCTATTTTTATGCGGTCCCTTTTTATGCGACTTTCTTTTTGGGAGATTTTTTTCTGTTAGAACTTTTTTTTATGCGAAATATGAATTTCAACGGCTTTGGCACCACTGTAATGTTTTCTATCAATGTACCAGTGGCGACTGCGAATGTTAGAGCACTCCTACAAAGTCAAGTTTTGCCTTTAATATTTTATAAATTGATTAAATATGTACTTGGAGTTAGTCAGGCCTTGTGCCCTCTCCCCCGAGGTGGGGAGGTACGTTACTCCACTGGAATGTATATATATACACTTCAAGAAGCTCATTTTGTTCTAAACAGTCTCCCGACAATGCACGTTCAGTTGCTTTCTTTCAACGCGCCAACAGCCCACACGATTAAAGACGAAACTTTCCATGAAAGTGACATTATCAATAATTTAATTGATGATGAAGAGGCTGGCAAAAAGAGATCGAAGAAGATCGAATAAAAGATATACATGGGAACAGCTTTCCAACAAATTGGGAAAGCATTTTCTTAAAATAGATGCCGATTCCGAAAGGAGTATGAAATTTCAAAATGAGCTTCGATCAAGTATATCTGATTATCGTGACATTTACAAGAAACTGACCAACCGACCTTCGTCCCAAAAATTTATTTCTTACTTTATGGTGCCAAAAAATAAATCAATTGAAATGGTTTCTTCAAGTGACGAAAGTGGTTCTGAACTTATTCATCACAGGAAGATGAGCGCTTTGGATTACAATGAGTAGCAGTGAATTATGTTTACGCATTTTGCAAACTTCTCCATGTACACAATGAGAAACTAAAAGTTTTTAAAATGTTTTCATGAGTATAATTAATTATTTATTTTGTTATGGAAGTACTTTCTTATAAATTTCGTAAATAATTGGCTTATTTTCTAAGTGCGAATTTTTTTATGCCGTCCCACTCCACCGCATAAGAAAAATTTCTGTAATATTTTGAGGTAGTTGTTTGTTATATATAAGAATTAATGAAATATTTTCGAATATTTTTTTTGTGTGTTCAGTTTATTTTTATGCAGTCCCTATCTACCGCACAAAAACAGATTTTACTGTATTCTAAAAAAATATGGTATTTAAATCCTGTTTGAAGAATTTAAAAGTATTTAAATGATATTTTCCTGTTACTTAAATACCCATTTTCGGTTTCGCGAGCTTCACTAATTTTTTAATATCTTGGTTTTTGAGCAACCTAGAGACAAATTAGGAACAGTTTTATGGAGGTAAATAAATTATGCATTCTCTAAAATGAAAAACTGAAAATTAGATTTCTTGCAAAAATTTGACACTTCAAAGTATTCGCATACATCGAAAAACCTTTTTATAATATAAAATTGAAAATTAGGCGTCACTACAAACATTTTTAAAATTTATTGGAAAAAGTTCTCTGAGCCAAATAAACATTTCTTCAGCACTGATAGGGTTAATCCATTAGATGGGATTACTACTATTTTGGAAAATATGTCAGAAAATTAAATTTGTTTACTTTCATAATAAAATAAGTTAAGAACCTAAAGTTCATTCTCTTTTCATCATTGAAAAAGAATACATTGCACTTTTAAGGATGTATTCCATCATACTTTGACGTCTATTGTCCAAGACTTTTTTAATCAATCAAATATGATTGATGAATTCTGTCGATAACTCACCAATTTTTGTCCAGGATAAACGAAATTGCTTTAAAGGCATACACTTAATTGAATCGAAACCAGTTTTTGCCTTTATAATTAGAAACATTCCATTTAACGCATGGGTTAGTTTACTGGAATATATTACAGTGCAGAATTTTTTTAGAAGAAACGCACTCGTTACAGAATGTTAAAGATAAATATTATTGGATCATTGTAATAGTTTTTACTTATTGTACAACAAGTTTTCAAAAAAAAAAAGCTATAGGGTTGAAATGAAATAATCTTGCCTTTAAATAAAAGCATTTCTTAAACATTTTATAACCTTAGTTTTCATTGAATTAATATTTAACAGCGCAGTGAGAAAATCCGAGGAATATTGATGACATTTATCGTAGTTTGATATGTGGTAAAAATATCTAGAGGATTCGTTATTTGTTGAAAGGAAGAAAATGAAGCCCTTTTACTGAAAAATTTGACTTCTGGATCTGGGGATGCTAAAAACATTGCTACCTTTGCATCGCAAGGCACGCACAACCAACTCATTCCTCCTCAGAAAGTAACCCCTTGGTTTGCCTGTACTCTTGTTTTTATTTCCTTTCGTTCACTGGATCTGAGTAATCAAATGTAAAAGTATATCCCCGCATATCTATTATTTTCAAGATAATTTTGGTTTCTGTGAATATAGATGTGTAGTTATTCATTTGGTAACAATTGAGAATAAGTCATTACTCATCTTACTTACCTTACCTCAGTCTATGTTTTATGTGTATATGGGGAACATGGTATGCGATGTATTTGAAAAAAGACGCAGTTAAAATCTTTGCTTTATAGATTCCAAGAAATATCACCAAGCATTAATGAAAAGTATATAAATTACTTTTACACTTGTAATATTTTTGTATAAAAGTTCGCTGTCTTTTTCTTTCTTCTGACGGTATTCTCTAATTCATAATGACAGAGATATGTATTCATACGGCTATGAAATTAGTAACGAATCAATTCGAATAGCTCTCGCAAGCTTTTAAGAACTTTTTTTACGCACTAATATATCCTACTTCAGTTAATTTGTTAGCTTTATTATATTATTTAATGTGCTTACGTTCCTGTGTTTGTATCAAACAGCTCACTGAAGAAATCTTGCGTTGTCCTGTCGAAACGTTTATGACTTCGAAGCAATTTGAGATACTGTGACGGAAAGCCAAAATTGACGATATCTTAAACTGCATTGAAGATGTTTTTTCAATACCATCTTTCTTGATCCTTGTAGCCAATTTATTTCTTTACCTGCATACCTCTTTTGTACTTGCATCACGATAAATGGGAAGCTCCCTCCCCACTATACATTTCGAGAGAGCTCTTTACGTTTTTTTAATTCTTCAGCATTTTATTCATAATGCTATGGATGGCTGGAGGAAACTCAATAAAGGAACGCAGATTTAGAGAAATCTTTTACCAAAAGCTCAATCCAGAATGCCTTTACCGGAAATGCTGATGAGCCACAATGAATTGAAATCTATTGCTATTAGACAAGCCTGAGTTTGTTTTCACTGGATGGGATATTGTTTCTATCGAAGAAAATACTGTATTCATGTTTTAGGAACGCTTATTACATATTCAGTACTTGTCGTCAATAAATAAAAGTTGTGATGTAGAAAGAATAAGGCCCTCAAGTCTAAAAAAACTTCAATGCTATTTATTGCTGTCATAGGGATATATGTGTGCAAACACGACCACAGTTCTGAATGCTCTTATACTACGTTATAAGATAATTTCTAGAATTTAATGACTGAATTCAATTTTCTGTCAACTCCCAGGAATTTTCTTTTGTCCTGATTATTTTGTTTTCACTCAATTGTGTAAAGACTGATCACTACATGAATAAAAGCAATTTAAAAAATAGTAAAATACGAATATGAATTTTCTATTGATACAGATTATTCAAGAATACAGTAAAGGATTTTATTACAAAACTAGCCTTAAAAATTAAATAAGATAAAAGCTTCATTTTAAAATTAAAAACAATATGAATATAGCTTAAATCTTGATATGATCATGACAAATCTAAAAAGATGAAATTAAATAAAACAAAGCATCATTTCTAAACGCAACGCAATCTCGAAATACAGTGTTTTTCAAAGTCTTTTCTGAAAATGTGTAAAAAATGTAATATTACTTTAACAGAAATTTGGAACAGCATTATCAAAAAATTCCTAAGCATTTGCGTAAAAACTTTAGATGTTAGTTGTAATATTTATAAAGAATTTGAGGTAACCAAGCGACATCTACATTTTGAAGACTTTAAGCCTAGGACATCGAAACATTTTTGTTGATTGCAGCAATTTATAAGTCTTAATTAATTTTACACTTTTCTGTAATTAGTATATTAATTAATTTTGCTCCTTGTAATCAACTCCTGCCTTATCAATGCCTAAAATTTCAATTTTATTTCAAGAATTTTCTTTTAGTGGAATTTTTAGTTTCTAACCAAATTTTTTACTTTAATATAGATGTAATTCTCCATTTCAGAGTTCATGAATGTACAAACTATTTGAAAAAAATATTATTGTTGTAAATAATAATGTTTAGCCCATTCAGGACCATGATCACATATATGTGATTAATCAGTGAGCACGGTATCATGTGTGAGATTGTATTTGACCCGTTTGAATTCGTTCACACCGGCCCATGATCACACCGGTGTGATTTTACTAGGGAATGCTTATAAACTGTAAATGTCGCTGTATTTTATTGAAATAAATAATGATTTTATATGCATTTTTAAATGAAGTAAGGTTTAACTGGAAAATTGCTTGTCCTGAATGGGTTAATGCAACCAATAAAATTGATCTTCTTTGAACATTTCGCAACTTATTCTATCATTATTTGTTTTAAAAATAGATGCAAAATAAATTTGTTTTTAATTTTACTTAACTTATTTTAAAAATGATATTACAGAACTCTCTCGCGTTCTCAATTTTAATTTAAATCATCTACCTCTGTTTGAATAATTGGTGTACACAAAAATTTTGACTTAAAGATATTTGATCAAAATAGTGTTATTGTGTGCTGTGAATGCAAACTGGTTGTTGAACTGACGTAAATAAGACGCAAATGTCAAACATTAAAAACTTATCAGAAAAAAGTTAATAAAGAGATTTATGTATGTCACTTACTAATGCTGGTCTGATTACAGTGCCAATGAAGCATAAATTATTTTATTTATGCAATAAGTTCATTACAGTGATGCACAGATATAGGGAAATTCTCTCGTGTGATGATGACCAAAGCTGGGGCTGCAAGGATCGTGTAAATGATTGTAATATAACCCTTTTATCATGTGAAAGCTCTTATGTCAAATATTTTCATATATAATATGCATTTGATAACTATAAAAATATTTTTTCAATTGGTTTTCCAGAAAACTCACCTAAACTTTTAATGATATTAAGACGGTATTTCGATATGAAATAACATGCTTGCTTAATAGTCGTATATCTTTTGGAAAGTATCATAGAAAATTACTGGCAGATCATTAAATTGGAACCGTGATGAAAGCGTATAAATGGATAATTTTCATGATATTTAGTGTCACTTAGATTAGAGAATACATGGAGTAAAATTGCTTTAAGGACATTTTAAGAAAATTGCTTAGTCAGAAGAATATTTTGCTACTACCCTAGAATGGTTTCCAGGTCGTTCTTTTTGTGAAAAATGCTTCTATTATAATAATATTTTGCCTGTATATTCTCAGACCTCTTTACAGAGGTTAAACTATGATTTTTGAAAAATTCACATTATTTTCAGAGTCACAATCATTTGAAATAATTATCGGCGTTTTTTTTCTTAAAATTGCTCCCCTCTGTTGTCGTAAAACATGGATAAACCCACTTTTAAGTTATGTATTTCAAAAATTCTAGTTGAGCCTCTGTACAGAGGTCTGAGCTATATACAGGCAAAATATTATTATAATAGAAGCATTTTTCACAAAAGGAGAACATTTTGAAAAAAATTATTCTAAGTAAAGTTTTTGCCAAAATATTGTATTTAAATAAGTTTTTTTTTGTCAAAATGTCCTTAAAACAATTGTATACATGTATTCTAATCTAAGTGACTTTAAATATCATGAAAATTATCCATTTATGCGCTTTTGCAAAATCACGGTTCCGAACGTATTCGGATACCTTAATGCTTGTTCAGATGAGCAGAATACTTGTGGGATTGACCTCACTTTGATTTATTAGTAATGACCAGAAGTTATTACGACATAAAATGATTTGAAGAGCTACTTTGAATAGCATCATTTAGAAGTTTTCAGAATAATCGTCCTGATTGTCTCAAATATCCATGCAGATTCTGCAAAATTTCATGTTATGAATATTGATCTTATCACTTTAACAATAAGATATACTTCCTACAAATTATTTTGTTTGAGTGCATACAATGTCAAGCTTGAATACTACACTTTAAGAGATTAAAATGGTCACTTTTATAAGTATTAAGTAATGTATACAATAAAGAAGTAAGACTAAATTTTCTTATAATTGACTTTTTATGTTGATTCCCCGTTTTCCAATACCCATTTTAAAATAAAAGAGTGAAAAAAATATACTTATTTTTTTCACAGCCTCCAATTTATTATTGGATAAACATATCTAATGGCCTTTCCTAGTCTTATCTAATATTGATCCCATTTAATTTATGATATCTTATAAAGAGATAATATTCAAAAAACATTTTTTTCCATTAAAAAAATTAAAAAAAGCTGATAAAAAAAGACATCGGAAGAAATTTAGCGTAAATGATGTTATTATTGAAACTTATTGTTCATTTGATATTTTACTTGCTTGAATGCATAAATTAATAAATTAGTATTTATCATTTTTGGTAGAGCTAAGTTACAAATTTTATAAATGTGTAAGAATTTTAAGGAATGCATTTCATTGTGATTGGAGTTATAATTATAAATTGTTCTACTTCGTATATAAAAATCCGTAAAATTTTTTATATGTTTGACTAAACAAGAAATATCAAGATAATGTCATCTCCTATGCAACGAAATTCTATATCCATTACAAAAGATTTTAACTGAGCATCAATCTGTGTGTGTGTGCAATGCACAATCACTACTGTGTCCTCACAAAGTTCAATCCTTACATGTCACGCTTCATGCATCGGATCTTCTGTTGTGTGGATTAGACTTATCAAAGAAACCGATGATAAGCTTTTCTATAGAATAACCTCCAATCTTTTCAAACTGATTCCCATTTTTGTAAATGTTGATAAGAAATGGTGCTAGTAACATAGTACATTCCTTGATTCTTATTGGTACTTATGCCTTAGCTTCAGGAGCTTGGTATGCTATGTATTTGAAAAGAAGACAATTCTCAGATTTAATTATTAAGTTTGAAGAGGTGTTTTTAACTACTAATGAGAAACATGGAGTTATATTTATGTTTATTATGAACTGCATACCGGTGGTATTAACAATGATAACTGTTCTCGCCCATTACGGTAATTTTGAATATTTCACATACGGATATGAAATTCCTAAAAATCCTGCAATGTTTTTGGTTGTTGTGTTTAAAAACTTTCTACACACTTTTGTATTCCCTACCTTAACCAATGTGATTGCATTATTGCATTGTATAATGTGTGGTCATATCTGTAATTCAATTAAACAACTTTCACAAGACATTATTAAATGCTCACCTAGCAATTTCGATGCATCGAAGCAAATTTAAAAAATTCAAGAAGTAACACATATTGAAGAAATGTTAGATGCAATCCAAAATATTTTTTCTGTCACAACTTTTTTCATAGTTATCTCTAATTTTTTTACGTGTGCTCATATTATAAACTTGTATCTGAAAAATAGCAATCACAGTGTCTTATCATATTACTGAATGGTATTTTATTCCTCCAATGCCATTTCATGCTTGATAGCTATTCTGTGGATTGCAGGAGTAACGATTGAAGAGCGTCGATTCAAAAGAACTTACGAAAGCAAACACGTTTTCGTCGAAAGTCCTGATGAACCACGACTTGAAAGATGGCTGTTCGATAAATCTGACTTTTTTTTACAGGCTGCGATATTATTTCTTACAGAAGGAATACTGTGCTTGCTGTGATAGGGGTACTAATAACGTATACTGTACCGATCACCGATAAATAAATGGATACTGAAGATGACGAAATTTTAAAGAACTTCTTTAATTTAATACTACACTTATAGCGTTAACTGTATGGGCTTTCAAAACATGAGTGCAGTACTTTGTTTTATTTTTCAAAATATTTTTTATATGTAGGAAATGTAAGGTTGAATGTTATCGTTTCATTGAAAACCAAACTTTGAAAAGTATTAGCGGAATAAGTATTTCTGCTTCCTGTGATGTTTTAATTCTCTTTATATTATTCCTGTAATTATAGTTTTAAGTTACTTTCCTAAAGTGGTATACCATGTTGCCAGTAGTATAACGGATAATATTAGCCTCCTCCCTGCAGTCATTTTTGGGCCCCAAGCTAAATTCTACTATGATTTATACTTGGCTTCGTCAGGTTCTGGTCCCCTAGAATTCTGCCCCCAGTACCTGGATTGACGTTACGCCACTGCATGATGTTTAAAGCGTACTTTGACACTCAAAAGTATTTTTAAAATGTAATGAATCTGTTTTGATTTTCAGAAAAATGTGCGTGAAAATCTAACGTTTTTATATAAACATACATAGTTCTTAATATCTCCTACTTTATTGACCAAAATACATGTAGTCAAATGAAATCTGCTGGAAACGCGTAAGATAGCGCAAGTCTTGTTTCTTTAATTGCACATTTCGGTTTCGGAATAAATCAGCAGAAACATTTTTATGAGATTTTACTTTATTCATGGAAAATACAAATATGATATTAATTGATGCTAATACACAAAAGAACTTACAGATTCCTTGGGGTAAAAGATATACAAAAGCTAGATGTATGATACCTGAATCTCTAATATATTTCGCTAAAGATTACAAAATGAAAAGAATTTACAAAAATAAAAAAAAAACATTTGATTAACATAGAAAGTATCTTTCAGGATCAACCTCAAGCTACAATACGTGCTGGAGACCATTTCTTAGCTCTATGGGCCTGGAAGAAAGCACTTAATGTGCTCTCAGCTTCTTGTACACCATATTGCCGCATATCAAGTACAAAATCTCCTAGTGCATACGGAAATACATCTTCTGCCAAATACAAAATCTCTAAGTAAGACGATTAGAAGTGCGACGATAGGAATGGGATTATTTATGTTTGAGGCAAAAAACCAAGCTCCTTGAATCAGAACGCAAAGTGCTCCTGTACTCTTCACAGATGAGTTCATGTTCCCAATGGAGATTGATACAGGGCGCCTGTTAAACCGAAGGGAACAAGGCATCGGTTACAACCAACACCCAACAGTGTTGAAAGACACAGTTTCTGAGAAGGTAGAATCATGGTTTGGACAGGAATCCCTTTCAATGGTCACACTGATTGGTCTGTATTCGATTGAGAAATTCTGAATGCTTTGAGATAGCGGGCCTTGATCCCTGATCAATATGTCTTACCCATTTGCCACTGCTATTGGTTAATGAATGCATTCTGATGAAGGGCAATGCACAATCACATTAAACTGTTTTTTAATGACTACTTTAAAGTTATTAGTTTTGAGTGAATTTGAAAACTAGTCCAATCTCCAGATTTGAATCCGACACTACATATTTGGGCTTACCTCGGTAGACACATTGCTGCTTTAAATTCTTTGTCGAGTTCTTTGTATGATCTGGAACGAGGGTTACTCTGCGTCTGGCGTTCGTTACCGATTTCATCCGACAACTTAATTGGAAGCACGGGAAAACGATGACGGCAATGCATTGCATTGCATTTAGTGGTACATTTCCTAATAGAATCCACTTTTAAATATTTCCATGACATTTACGCATAAAACTGTGAACAATGCTTTCTTCAAGAATAGAACTTTCTGTCAAGAATGCGTTTTGTTCTAAACCATGTTTGTGTTTAAATTTAAGTAAATTTTTTTGTTACATTCAATAAAAAACTGTTTCGTGCACACTGCCTCCAATTGTTTTGTGTCTATATTTTCATTCATTTTTAAACAAGACGGAAAACATCTATTTGTACCCTAACTTTAGAGGCCAGAATAATTGAAAATTACTATTTTGAATAACGCCAACCCATTTACACGAATTTCTTTTTATAATTATAACTTTATTAAATCACTGCTGTATAGAAAAACAGAAAGAAAAAAAATAGAATTATGAGTCAAAATTAGGCTTAAAGATTTTATCTTAGAGTACTTATCATTATTAATTTTATGCAGAATTTGAAAGTTAAATGTAACTATGTTTTACTTTCCAGAATAAAAATAAAATCGTTAGCTATCTCTCTTTTTATCACAATTTTCACAGTTATAACGATGTTTAAAAAAATGAATCCATTTTAAGTTCAATACATGGATTTATTCAAGAAAAAAATACAATTTTTGAGAATTAACAATAAAATATAGATTTAAAAAACTACTACAATTTTCAAAACAGATGAGATTAGTAACAAATCACGAAGGTTCTAATAGTTGATTATGGGTATAAAGAATACGCTATTAAATCTATATAAAGATAATTAAATTATAAACTGAATCGAAGTTCTTGCTTCCCATCTAATCTTCGTTATCCTACCAGGAATATGTTCAAATTTTCATCGCAACAGATACAGCATCTCTCCTTGGCTTGCCCACTTCCGGATATGTCGCCGATTGAATTTGTGAGGAATTGAATCCGGCAGCTGGTAGACGTATCGCTGATAGACATAGGCTGATAGAGGCGTAAGCTCCCAGACTTTTTAGTCTCATAGACCCCCTAGCCATGTTTTTCGGTTTGGGGCAGACCCTTCTTAATTAGTATTGAATTTTTTGCAAATTTATCAACTTAAATGTCTTTTTAACAGCTTGTACTACTACTACTTTGAAATAATTAAATTTCTAATTGTAATGAAGTATTATGTTTAAAATTTAAAAAGCACATGTCAATTGAATTAAAAGCTAACTGTTAAATAAAAATAACCAAAGAACAAACCAATGATTTTTAATACGGATAAATCTTGTACAATAACAAATTTTAACATTTGGTATCAATCTTGCCAGGTTTAACCTTAAATCTCCCTCTGTTATAGTGTCCAGTTTTTTTTTCTTTCTTTTTTCTGTTTTCGAGATTGACAACCACGCTGAAACTCCTTCTCACTAGGAAAAGCAATTAAAAATTTCCTCGTGATATTTTATACTGGGACATATAAAAGGTTTGCCTTTTGAAGCCAAAATTGCTGACATTCGTTTCTAAACTCTTTAAGATATCCGTTAGTGCTTATTACAATCAGTTCAGTGGCGCCATGGAGAATATTAGCCCCCTGCAAATTAGTTTTAGGCCCCAAGCCAAAATACGTACTTGGTCGGTCAGGCTTTGGGCCATTAGAATCCCCGCAATGTTGAAATGTACGTTACGCCACTGGGTCAGTTCCTATTGTAATGTGACAAATTATTTTCACGTGACTATATGAATTCACAATGCCTACTGTGTTTTACCATAGTCAAAGCATCCTCAAGCCTGGTTTTAAAATCTGAATAAAGGCCATTTAAAATGTTCAACGTAGGTTACAATGTCTTGACAGATTGTCTGTAACAAATTGAGAAAATTCGGGCCCTCCAGTATAACTTAACTGGAAAGAAATGCTGAGATGTTTCTTTTGTTTTAATAAAATGAATGTTTTCACTTCTTTTGTAAGTGCAAATTAACCCTCATTAAATTTAGCAAATAGATTCGTTAAATAGGTAAAATTTGTTTCTCCACAAGATTAATTTTTTAAAAAATTAAAAGTCACGATCTAGTTTAATGAGAGCCACCACCATAAACCCCATTTACACTTCATGGACCCCAAAATTATTTTTTTACTGGCGTGGACCCCTTGTAGGTCCTCATAGATCCCTGGGTGTCTATATAGACCACTTTGGGAACCATTGGGCTGATGAATCATATGGCTTCATCTAGAGAATTGGCAGCACGTTAGTGAACAGCTACAGGTGTATCATTCTCCACTTCATCAATTTGTTGGGGGTCTGCTGCAGCTTAAAGTGCGTGTGTACCCCTATTACAGATCCCCATTACACAAAACGATTAGCATCATGGGTGCATGGGGATCATGGATATAGGATTTGGTGCGCTAAATGGCAGCAAGTAATTTTTTTTTTGATGCATCGCGCTTTGATTTGTGATACCATATCAGCATCATTCGTATCAAACGCAAAGTCGGTTAAACCACCTTCCGAGAGTTCATTTTATCGAATAACTATACTATATGAACAACACCTGAGCTAAGTGGTTTGAGGACGATTACATATCATGTGCTATCTCAATTGCTACGAATTGCAGGTAATCTTAATAAATGGTGCATCAATTACAAGTGCAGGATTTTCGTTAGTTGGCGTCTCAATTTGTGATGCCTTCCGTCCTTCAGCTTCTACTGATGAACCGCAGGAGCACATACACTAACAATATGGAATATCTTTCCAAGCGTACATTTAAATTTGCTTGACTCAAGTCCACGTTGTATTATAGTATTGATATTGCACTGTGTGGTGGCTACACCAAATACTAATTTTGGACACATAATATTCTTTTCTATCTTTGAAGTTTTAATCATTTATTTATGCCAATACCCGTCAATTTTGTATTATGTTCACTTAATTCTGGTAATTACTTCATGGTGTTGAAACTTTCACAAATAGGAGATTAAAATTGGTATTGGTTCAAGTGTTGCTTATTACGCGATTCATAACCCAATCTTCTCATAACAAACTAACTTTTAAATAAGATTTGAGGAACCCTTTATGTAACTTCCCTTTTATGCACTGTTTGAAATGCCATTTCCGCCTTCTGCTTCGTCTGATTCTGCTTAAATGCTAATTTTTCGCATTTCCTAGCATCTTCTTTCTTTCATACGAATTTGATGTTTGCAGCATGCCTCCTTAATGGTCTTGCCATTTTAATAATTGTTGGAATATTAAGATTTCGTTTCATCATGTGCGTAATATTTAAAATAATGAACTCTCCACACAAAATTATGAATATACTTTTTTTTTCTAATTTCCGTGATTGTAAAAAATTTCAAAATAAATCTAGAGGTTTTTTTTATGTATTTAAGTATATATAGAGAAAAAAAATTAAAACCTGTTAATTCAAAATTTTGTTTGGACAATAAGTAGAAAACACATTTTTTACAAAACGAAAAACACAATTTTAAATGAAACAGCAATATTTCATAGCTTTATTCAACATTACTGTATCATCTAAAAACCAAACCTTAAAATTAGAAACATTCATCATCCCTTTCCGTTTTTTTATTAAAGAAAACACACTATGAAATTAGATTTTGGAGAAAATTCGGACGCACCAATGATTGAAAGATTGAAAGCTGAGTATCATGAGTACCTCAGGTGTTTACGTCCTGCTTTTCTTCGCATGATTATCTGCTGATCAATAACATATTTAGGTTACTATAGAAACGGAGACATCCTTCGCCGGTTCCCCCAAGTTATTTTGTATTTCATTCAAATATCAGAAGATGATATTGTGACAATGAATTTGTGGGTGAATGTTTTCACTTGTTTTGATTTGCTTTTTGCATATTTAGTATTAAAATCAGGAAAATTTGGTAAAAAGGACTAGGGAAAAATCATTACAAGAAATGATCAAGTAAACCTTCTACGAGCAAAGTTGTCTTAATTTTGAAGTTTTCACACACACCACACACACACGCAAGAACAGTACGGGATTTCACTATGATCCGAAGCAAATATGGTAGGTTTGAGGAAATATTACAAAAAAGACTGAAAAATTTGTATGATTATTCATGTGGATTATAATTAAGGCTTACAAATAAATACCATGATAATTATTATAAATTAAACCAGTCCTAACATCGCGATATAAATGAAGCTTCATTCATAAAAAAGATTGATATAAATTTAAAATTAAACCTCCTTTTAAATAAATTTTTTCAAATGGCATTTTCAAAAATAAATGTATTTTTAACTAATTAATGTTTTTTTATATAAAAATGGTATTTATTTTATTTTTATTTTTAAAAATGTTCTCAAGAATAAAAAGAACAAATATAGTTTTGTTTTATGTATGAGAAATAAATCATTCCTAATCAAAACAAAATTCAATATTTTTAAATTCAACATTTTTCTGTCGAACACTTTAATTGCATACTTTCTTTTTCTAAATTGAAATGGAAACATTTTTCCATTTGTAGTAATATTCTATTTAAAGCTTAATGTATGTTTTTTCAAAACTAGTGCAGAAATTTTTTTTTTTTTTTCAAAATATTTTTTATTTAGGAAATTATGAATGTTATCATTTCATTGAAAAGCAAACTTTGAAAAAAATATTAGCGGATTAGAATATTATTTCTGCTTCCTATGATGCTTTAATCCTCTATATTTTTCATGTAATTATAGTTTTGTTACTTCTGAAAGTGGTATACTACCATGTTGCCAGTAGTATAATGGAGAATATTAGCCTCCCCCCTCCCTGCAAAGTCACTTTTTCGGCCCCAAGCTAAATTCTAGAAGGGATTATGTACTTGGTTTCAGTCAGGCTTCTGACCCCTAGAATCCTGCCCCCCTTCTGCAATTAGGGGTTGCACGTTACGCCAATGCATGATGCTTAAAGTACTTTGACACTCGTAAAAGTATATTTTTTAAAACGTGTAATAAATCTGTTTCAGTTTTCAGGAAAATGTGCGTGAAAATCTAACGCATTTATAAACATACATAATTCTTAATATCTTTACTTCTGACATTCAAATATTAGCGTAGTCACTGAAATCTGCTAAAATTAAGCAAATCTTGTTGTTTCTTTAATTGCACATTTCGAATTCGGAATAAATCAGCAGAAACATTTTATGAGATTTTACTTTATTCATGGAAAATACAAATATGATATTAATCGATGCTAATGCACAAAAGAACTTACAGATTCCAAAAGATATACAAAAGCTAGAGGTAATAGATACCTGAATCTCTAATATATTTCAAAGATTACAAATGAAAAGAATTTTACAAAAATCAAAAGAAACATTTGATTAACATAGAAAGTATCTTCAGGATCGACCTCAAGCTACAATACGTGCTGGAGACCATTTCTTAGCTCTCTAGGCCTGAAGGAAAAGCACTAATGTGCCTCAGCTTCTTTTGTACACTATATTGCCGCATATCAAGTACAAAAATCTCCCCTAGAGCAATGGAAATACATCTTCACAATTCAAATCTCTAAGTAAGATGATTAGAAGTACGACGATAGGAATGGGATTATTTATGTTTGAGGCAAAAGAAAACAAGCTCCATGAATCAGAACGCAAAGGGCTCCTGTACTCTTTACAGATGAGTTCATGTTTCCAATGGAGATTGATACAGGGCGCCTGTTAAACTAAAGAGAACAAGGCATCGGTTACAACCAACACCCAACAGTGTTGAAAACAGTTTCGAGAGGAGAATCATGGTTTGGGCCCGGTCCCATTCACCTGATTTTTTATTCGATTGAGGAATTCTGAATGCTTTGAGATAGCGGAACGTGATCCCTGATCAATATGTCTTACCCATTTGCCACTGCTATTGGTTAATGAATGCATTATGATGAAGGATAATGCACAATCACATTAAGCTGTGTTTGTTGATGACTACCTTAAAGTTGTTAGTTTTGAGTGAATTGGAAAACTAGTTCAATCTCCAGATTTGAATCCGACACTACATATTTGGGTTTACCTCGGTTGACACACACTGCTGCTTTAAATTCTTTGTCGAGTTCATTATATGAGCTGTGGAACGAGGGCTACTCTTCGTCTGGCACTCGTTACCGATTTCAGTTTCCGACAACTTAATTGGAAGCAAGGAAAAACGATGACGCCAATGCATTACATTGCATTTAGTGGTAAATTTCCTAATAGAATCCACTTTTTGTAATATTTCCATGACATTTTTACGCATAAAACTGTGAAATACTGCTTTCTTCAAGAATAGAACTTTCTGTCAAGAATGCGTTTTTGTTCTAAACCATGTTTGTGTTTAAATTTAAGTAAATTTTTTTGTCACATTCAATAAAAAACTGTTTCTTGCACACTGCCTCCAATTGTTTTGTGTCTATATTTTCATTCATTTTTAAACAAGACGGAAAACATCTATTTGTACCCTAACTTTAGAGGCCAGAATAATTGAAAATTACTATTTTGAATAACGCCAACCCATTTACACGAATTTCTTTTTATAATTATAACTTTATTAAATCACTGCTGTATAGAAAAACAGAAAGAAAAAAAAATAGAATTATGAGTCAAAATTAGGCTTAAAGATTTTATCTTAGAGTACTTATCATTATTAATTTTATGCAGAATTTGAAAGTTAAATGTAACTATGTTTTACTTTCCAGAATAAAAATAAAATCGTTAGCTATCTCTCTTTTTATCACAATTTTCACAGTTATAACGATGTTTAAAAAATGAATCCTTTTTAAAAGTTCAATCATGGATTTATTCAAAAAAAAAATACAATTTTGAGAATTAACAATAAAATATAGATTTAAAAAACTACTACAATTTTCAAAACAGATGAGATTAGGTAACAAATCACGAAGGTTCTAATAGTTGATTATAGGTATTAAAGAATACGCTATTAAATCTATATAAAGATAATTAAATTATAAACTAATCGAAGTTCTGCTTCCCATCTAATCTTCGTTATCCTACCAGGAATATGTTCAAAATTTCCTTTCATCGCAACAGATACAGCATCTTCCTTGGCTTGCCTAATTTCCGGATATGTCGCCGATTGAATTTGTGAGGAATTGAATCCGGCAGCTGGTGACGTATCGCTGATAGACATAGGGCTGATGCAGAGGCTCCCAGACTTTTTAGTCTCATAGACCCCTAGCCATGTTTTTCGGTTTGGGGTAGACCCTTCTTAATTAGTATTGAATTTTTGCAAATTTATCAACTTAAATGTCTTTTTAACAGCTTGTACTACTACTACTTTGAAATAATTAAATTTCTAATTGTAATGAAGTATTATGTTTAAAATTTAAAAAGCACATGTCAATTGAATTAAAAGTTAACTGTTAAATAAAATAACCCAAAAAACAAACCAAAGATTTTTTAAAGGACGGATAAATCTTGTGCTACAATAACAAATTTTTTAAAATTTGGTATCAATCTTGCCAGGTTTAACCTTAAATCTCCTCTGTTAGTAGTGTCCAGTTTTTTTTCTTTCTCTTTTCTGTTTTCGAGATTGACAACCACGCTGAAACTCCTTTTCACTAGGAAAAGCAATTAAAAATTTCCTCGTGATATTTTATAATTCGGGACATATAAAAGGTTTGCCTTTTTGAAGCCAAAATTGCTGACATTCGTTTCTAAACTTTAAGATATCCGTTAGTGCTTATTACAATCAATTCAGTGGCGCCATGGAGAATATTAGCCCCCCTGCAAATTCAGGTTTTAGGCCCCAAGCCAAAATACGTACTTGGTCGGTCAGGCTTTGGGCCATTAGAATCCCCGCAATGTTGAAATGTACGTTACGCCACTGGGTCAGTTCCTATTGTAATGTGACAAATTATTTGCAATGTGACTATATGAATTCAATGCCTACTGTGTTTTTACCATAGTCAAAGCATTCTCAAGCCTGGTTTTAAAATCTGAATAAAGGCCATTTAAAATGTTCAACGTAGGTTACAATGTCTTGACAGATTGTCTGTAACAAATTGAGAAAATTCGGGCCCTCCAGTATAACTTAACTGGAAAGAAATGCTGAGGATGTTTCTTGTTTTAATAAAATGAATGTTTTCACTTTTTTTTAAATGCAAATTAACCTCATTAAATTTAGCAAATAGATCGTTAAATAGGTAAAATTTGGTTTCCACAAGTTTAAATTTTTTTAAAAAAAAATTAAAAGTCACGATCTAGTTTAATGGAGCCACCCATAAACCCCATTTACACTTCATGGCCCCCAAAATTATTTTTTTTCGGACCCCTTGAGGTCCTCATAATCCCTGGGTGTCTATATAGACCTTTTGGGAACCATTGGGCTGATGAATCTAGGGTTACAGAGTTGGCACACGTTGGGAACAGCACGGGTGTAATTCTCCACTTCATCAATTTTTGGGGGTCTGCTGCAGCAAAGTGCGTGTAAAACCTTTACAGATCCCCATTACAAAAACGATTAGCATCATGGGGCATGGGGATCAGGAAAAAGGAGGTGCGCAAATGGCAGCAATAATTTTGTTTTTGGAAAATTCAGCATCATTCGTTCAAACCAAGTGTTAAACCCCCTTTCCCGGGAGAGTTCATTTTATCGAATAACTATACTATATGAACCCCCGGAGCTATGGTTTGGGAGGACGATTACATATATTGCTATCTCAACTACAATTGCAGGAATCTTAAAAAAAATGGTGCATCAATTAAAAGGCAGGATTTCGTTGTTGGCGTCTCATTGTGATGCTCGTCCTTCAGCTTCTCTGATGAACCGAGGAAATACTAAAATATGGAATTTTTCCCCCCCAAGCGTACATTAAATTTTTTTTGACCCCAAGTCCAGTTGTATTATATTATTGATTTTTACTGTGTGGTGGCTACCCAAATACTAATTTTAACATAATATTCTTTTCTATCTTTGTTTTTTAATCTTTATTTATCCCAATCCCCGTAAATTTTTGTATTATGTTACTTAATTTGGAAATATTTCATGGGTTAAACTTTCAAAATGGGGAGATTAAAATTTGGGTTTGGGGTCAAGTGTTGCTTTTACGATTCATCCCCAATTTCTCTAAAAACTAACTTTTTAAATAAGATTTTTGAAAACCCCCTTTGTAATTTTCCCTTTTTTTACGTTTGAAATGCCATTTCGCCTTCGCTTCTCTGATTCTGCTAAAAAGTAATTTCCATTTCCAGTTTTTTTCTTTCATACGAATTTGATGTTGGATGCCTCCCAGGGTTTGCCATTTTTAATAATTGTGAATATTAAGATTTTGTTTCATCATGTGGTAATATTTAAAAAAATGAACTTCCCCACAAAATTATGATATACTTTTTTTTTTTCCCGGATTTAAAAATTTCAAAATAATTTAGAGGTTTTTTTTTGTATTAAATATATATAGAAAAAAAATTTAAAAACCGTTAATTCAAAAAATTTTTTTTGACAATAGTAGAAAAAAAACTTTTAAAAAAAAAAACACTTTTTTAAAAGAACAGTATTTCTGCTTTATTCAACATTACTGTATCCTCAAAACCAAACCTTAAAATTGGGAAAAATTCCCCTTTCCGTTTTTTTTTAAAGAAAAAACACTATGAAATTAGATTTTAGAAAAGACCACCAATGATTGAAAAATTGGCGAGTATCAAAGAGTACCCCAGGGGTTTACGTCCCCGCTTTTTTCCATGATTATCTCGATCAATAACATTTTAAATTACTAAGAAAGGGGACATCCCGCCGGTTCCCCCAAATTATTTTTATTTCTTCAAAAAACAAAAAATGATATTGTACAAAAATTTGTGGGTGAATGTTTTCACTTGTTTTGTTTTTTTTGTTTTAGATTAAAATCGGAAAATTTGGAAAAAGGGTGAAAAACATTACAAGAAATACAAGAAAACCCCTTCCCCGAGCAAAGTTTCAATTTTGGTTTTCACAACACCACACACACACCAAAGAACGTAGGGATTTCACTATGACCCAAAAAATGGTGGGTTTGGGGGAAAAAAAACAAAAAGATGAAAAATTTGTATGATTATTCGGGATTAAATTAAGGCTTTAAATAAATACCATGATAATTATTATAAATTAAACCAGTCCTAAATCCGATATAAAGAAGCTTCATTAAAAAAAGATTGAATAAATTTAAAATTAAACCTTTTTTTAAATAAATTTTTAAATGGCATTTTCAAAAAAAATGTATTTTTAACTAATTAATTTTTTTTATATAAAAAAGGGTTTTATTTTTTTTTTATTTTTTAAAATGTTCTAAGAAAAAAAAGAAAAATTAGTTTGTTTTATGTATGAGAAAAAATATTCTTAATCAAAACAAAATTAAATTTTTAAATTTAATTTTTTGGGAACCCCTTTTAAATTGAAAAAACTTTTTTTAAAATTTAAATAAAATTTTTTCCCTTTGGAAACTTTAAAAATTTTTTAAATTTTTTTGGTTTTTTTTCTGAAATAATGGGAAAAAAAATATTTTAAAATATTGAAAAGGAAATAAGAAAAATTTTTGTTTTTTTTTTTCCCCAATTTTCTTTTTTTTCAACTCTATATTTTTTCTTTTAAAATTTTTAAAAAAAAATTTAAAAGAAAATTAAAAAAGCATTTTTTTATGAAATAGAATGGTTCAAGCCAAAAAGAAAAAATTGGTTATTTTTATTTAAATTAAATTTTAAAAATTTTAAGCCCAAAATTAAAAATGCTTTCTTTTTAAAAGGAGGGGTTTTTTCAAACAAAAAAAAAAATAAAATTGGACAACAAAACCCAATCCTTTTTCCCCACTTTCAAGAAATTTTTAAACAAAATTTCCAAAACCCCTTTAAAAAGTATTTAAACTGTGGGAATTTTGGTTCCAAGTACTTTTAAAATGTTTAATATCATTTTTTTCAAGAAGGGAAAAAAAATTTTTTAAAAAACCCTTGGTACCTTAAAAGGGAGGCCCTTTTTGGTTGTTTTACCCCCTTATTTTTTTGCTTTCATCAAGGGCTTTTTGCAAAAAATTTAAATGGAAAATTAAAAGCTCCGGGGAAAAATTGTCCGCAAAAAAAAAAAAGCAACCCTTAATAATTTTAAAATTTTTGGGAGGAAAAAAATTTTTAGAGAGTTTAAAAACCTTAAAAACCCCCCCCTTTTAATTAAAAAATTTTTAACGAAATTCCCCCTTTTTTGATATGACCCCTTTTTCTATAGGGTTAAAATTTCCAAAAGAAAAATTTTTTTTAAATCGTTTTCTTTAAAAATTTTTAAAATTTTTTAAACTCCTTTTGGGTTACCTTTAAAAATACAAAAACCTTTCAGCCGGTTTTTTTGCCCATTTCTCCCAGCTTGGTCGCCTTGGGGGAAGACAAAAAAGGGGCTTGTTCTTAAATTAAAAAATTTTATTTTACATGGGAGGAAAAAATTTTAAAGAAAACCCTAACTTACCCCTTTTTTTGGACATTAAGAACCTTAATAAATTCAACATTTTTCAAAAGGGGAAAAAAATTGGGCCCAAATGAAATTTATTTTTATTTTTCATAAAACTTTAATTTTACTTAATCCCTTGAGCAAACAAATTTCTTTTAAAATTTTTTTGGGGCCCAATTTTTTTGGGGATTTTTATATTACTTTGTCGTTCAAAGAATTTTTTTCCTGAAAACCCCAACTAAAGTTTTTGTTTGGAAAAATTTGAAAGAAAAGCTTAAAAGGAGGGCTTTTAAAAAAATATTTGTATTCAATTTTTTCCCTTTTTTAAATTTTTAAGATCACCGAAAATTTGCTTTTTATAATTGGGTCATATAGTTCCTTCTTTGGGAATTTTTTGGCCCTTTGGTGGGCAAATTAAATTTCTTGGGTTTTTTGCGGATTTTTTTGGGCTTACGGTTTGCAGAAAAAAGAATTTTTAAAAAACCCGAGTTTTTTTGACTTTTTGGAAGAAACTTAAAAATCCTTTCCCAAAAACTAATTTTTAAACAAGGAAAATTTTTGTAAGAGAATTTCCAAGGGTTTTTCACTTAAAAACCAATTTTCTTTTTTCTTTTGATAGGGGGGAAAGAAAAAGAAAATTTTTTTATTTTTTTTATTAAATTTGGGGTTTTAAAAGAAAAATTGTTTTCTAACATTTTTATCTTTTGAAAATTTTTGGAATCCTTTCAAAACCGTTTTCAAAAAAAATTTTTAAAATTTTTTAAGAAAATTTGATTTTCTAAAAATTTTTTTTTTGGGTAAAACCCGGGTTTTTAATATTATGTTATTCAATTTATTTATTAATTGGTTTCATAGTAAAATTGATGTATGTCTAACATTTATCATTAGGTGTAAATCTGGTATACCTCTACAGATGTTTCTGGCGTCATTCTAAAGTTTTGTCATGAACTATGTTTTCATTCAAATTTTAACTCTTGTTAATGGAATAGCTGTGATGTTTAACTGGATTTTTTAAGTAATATTTTCTAAATGCTTTGAAAAAATATAAAGTACTCTTAATGGCAACAAGTTTCTACAAATATTTAAATAATAAAATCTTTAAAAAGGAAATTATATAAAATTCTGTTAAAAGTAGAAAAATCTGTTGACTTTATTTTTTAATTTATGCTATTTGTGTATATTCCTTTTACATTAAATAGTTTTTATGGCAAAATAAGCAGCGTCGTCCACATTACTTTTAGAAACAATGGCACTGGATTTGTAAATATTAGATGTAACTTATGTGATATTTTTGTGTTAATAAAATAAAATATTCAAATTTTTTATATCATTTGGGTACAACATTTTTATCACAAAAAAAGACACTTATTATACTTATAAGGAAATATAACTTTACTTTACTTTTTTTTGAAATTTTATTCTGGTAAAATTAGATAGTATTTACGAGCAGAATTTTTGTTCATAAGAGATTTCCAAACTTCAAAATTCTACTTAAGGGAACTTAATATGGTGTTAATAAATAAAAAAAACCGAATAATCTACAACAATTTTAATATGTGAGCTTTCAGTTACCTGTTTGGAGAAATTTAATGCTCTTTTCTGGTCTTATGTACTTCAATGCTTTAAAAAATGTATATATTGTTGTAGTCATTGTTTTCAGCGAAACGTTTCCTTAAAAAAAATCTCTTCAGTATATTATTTTGATGAAACATATAAAAATTCTAAATTTCTTTTAAGGAATGTAATTCTTTGTAATAGAAAGAATAAAGCAGAAATATGGTAATATATTTATTGAAAAATGTTCTACTTATACATTAATAATAATCAAAAAAAAATAAAATGTAATATAAGAAAGATGTTTAACAAAAAATGGAATAAGTTGTTTGAACCGAAAATGGCGAAGTAAACTTCACGAAGAACGTTCGTATTCAAATTTTCCCATTTAAACTCATTAGATTTTAAAATTAAATCAGGTTAACATGTTTATCACAACGTTATAAAATAATTAAAAAAATTATTTTTGAATCTTTTTTCCCCAAAGTGACATGCAATAGAATAAGGGATGAAAAAAAAAAAAAAAAGCGGGGGGGGACCGGGAAACCCAATTGATTTTTTTTAAAACGATTCAAATTTGTATTTGGGGAGAGTGGGCCAATTAAATTTTATTTTTTTTTGTTTAAATTGTTTTAAAAAAAATGCAATTTTCTTTTAAACCCCAAAGTTTTGTTTTTCAATTTTTTTAAAAATTTTTATTATTATTTTTATTTTCATTTGCATCAAATTATTATATTATAGTTTTTATACTTATTTATAAGCCCCTATTTTATGCCCATTCAAAAACATTTATTCCCGAAAAAAACTTTAGCAACTGAAAAATTCCCCTTAAAAGGGGAAATTTGTAAAAGCAATAGCTTTTACTAATTCTATTACGTGTCAAAAATACATATGAAGTTCGAATTTTAACAGTTATTTGAAGAATTCTCACATCGAGGTTCATGACAAAAAAGATGCCAACTTTTGCAACAAAAAATTTAAAAATACCAAAAAAGATTTAAAATGCCCGTAAATAAATAAAAAAGGGAAGGGAAAAATTTTAAAATTTTACAAATTTATTTTAAATCGAATCAGATGAAATTAGTATAACAAAGAGAATAATTTCCAACGTTAACTGTATTAAAACCACTTTCAAGAAAAATATTTCATATTTACATGTTGCATGTTTTGATTTCTATTCAAATCCAAATCAACTGCGTAGTTTCTTTTTATACACAGCAACCTCCTCGAGTCCAGGTGGGGGTAAAAAGGCATAGTAAGCTGTAAATAGAGCAAGTTTATCGCTGTTTCCAGTTACATTTTACGCAGCATATCTACCAATCTTTGTCCCATTCGGAAAATTCCTTCTTAGTGCGTATGTTTTTTTTCGTATATAGAGCAAATACAGCTTTGTTCCTTTGGTGAGTTTTTTTGTAAAATAGCAATTTTTCTTATTCGCAAAGATATTTTGTGATAGAATTCGGAAAATTACCCAATTTTATTTAAAGTTCCCCCATGACCAAAAAATTTTTTCAAAACAGTGTGTAGGTGTCTGACTATTTTTTGACGGGAGTTTTTAAGAGTTTGGAAAGTTTCCGCATCTGCGGGAGGGGTTACTGTTTTTGGGAGAAGGTGACTGGGCCCTTGGGGGAGAAATGTTGAGGTTTTTTAGAGAATCTTTTGTTTTGGGAAAAAGAAGCACTGGGCTGTTTTTAATGGGAAAGGGAAAATTTAATTCCTTTGGTGGGGGAGATCGGGCGCATAGGGGTGGTCTGGTGTAATAAGAAGATATAGTTTCTTGGGAGTGTTTTAACACGACGGACTGTGTTTTGTTTAAAGGGAGTAAGAAGAGAGATAATTGTGTTTAAATTGATCGTAGTGAGAAGTAGTTGAGTAAGTCAAAAAGTGTATACATATTCCATACGGGAAAAAATAGTAATCTATAACTCCTATTCCGTTAAATAAATCAGAAATTTCAAATTCCGGTTCAAAATATCAAATTTCAACAAGGTCTTTAAATCCTCTACTCCATACATAATAAAGATGTTCTAATTAGATTTCATACCACATCGATTGTTATATTTTATTCCCCTCAAAATGTTCCATCAATTTAGCAACCCGATTCTGGGGTTTAAATAAATCGCTTTTTTTAGAATTCCCTTTAGAATCCTCTTTTACATATTATTCTCAAAGGGTCAACCCCTGAGGGCACTTTACAAAAAAAAATGGTGTTTTCCATTGAACCCCCAAAAAAAGACCCCCAAATTAATTGTACCCTTTTACCTTTATTTGTAAAAATTAGATAAAAAATTTTTAATTTCATAACTGGGAAAGATGTTTAAATAATATAAAAATTTTTTTGAAAAAAAAATTTTTAAAAAAAAAAACTTTTTTTTATGCGGGGTATTTTTTAAAAAAAATGCATTTTGTATACCCATGTTGGGTTGGCTTTGGACAAAAAATGGGTTTTTTAAAATAAAAGGGTTCTTTAAAAATAAAAGTTGGCAACCACGAAGTGCATGAACTGGGGCCCCCAAAAACATGACTTTCTTTCATCGGTGACCAGGGGTCACATGAGTTTTTGAACTGATTGGCTGAAACACGTGGTTGTCATTATCATGCGACTAATGACGTCATATGAATTTTTTCATTATGCTTTTGCACAAAATATTTTAGATTTATTCGAATTCATGCTTTTTTCAGCTGATATCAGCTGAAAAAAGGTAACTTAAGTCAGCTTAGCTTCAGTATACGCAGTAATTTTTGTACAAATCTAAAAAAAAAGAGAAATAGATTTTTTTTTTTGCAGTTTATAAGGTTATGGAGCGAATATTCGAAGGTCAATCACCAAGAGGAATATTACTATACCGTTTTTACAACAGGAAATACGTTTCTAACACAAGAAATAAGTAATGTTCCACTCAGGGAACAAATATTTTATGGTTATACAGAAATGATTTGATTTGATGTTTGTTACAGTTTCCAACACACACATACACAAAAAAACATTCTTAATTATGCTAATATGTATGTATTTAAGAGTTTTAACTTATAAATGATATTTTATTCCACGTAATTATCTACGCATAAACAATGGATCTGAGAAACTGAAACTGTTTTTCATCATATAAAATATAGTAAATACAGATATTCATCTCTTATAGCTTTTGAGTAGATTTAAAGTACCATTGATTTAAAACAATATACCTCTCGCTTCATATCACACTTAAAGATTTTGTTGATTTGATTCAATAACGTGAGCACAAAATTAAGTAACTAGAGTTCCAATTTAAAAGGGAAAAAATTTGTGTTTTTTCGATACGACAGAAAGTTAAAACCAGTTAATACAAATTCTTTGGGTTTTGCAAAAAACCAACGTAAAAATCGGGTTTTTTCAGAATTTTCCAAAATTGCAAAAAATTCTCGATTGTGCTTTTTTTAGAACATTTCCCCCGAATTTGCATTCCTCGGGTAAATTTCCCCCTGCAGTCCAATGGGAGAAAATAAATATCACCAGTTGAAAAAATAAATACCTATTTCCACGTATAAAGAAATAAGGTAAGCATACCATTCGGTAGTGTACAAATATATACCAATTACGGAGGCCGCAATAAAAAGAAAATTTGGATTTAAAAATGAAGGTTGGGGGAAAAAATATCTTTCTATGTAACCCAAAAATCGTCATTTTGGGTTTTTTTTTAGTATCTCCAACTGCTTTGATGTATCAAAGAGCTCTGCGGGACAACGTTCCAAATTTCTTTTGGTAAGTTTAGGGTATGTGCTGTTAAAACTCAAACTCAGTGGGGCCGTATAAACCCCTATCAAGTTTTGGGAAAAGTTGGGGTATACAAAACATAAAAAAAAGTTTTTCATTCCTAAAAAGATGATTCTTGCATATTCGTTACTTATTTTATATCCATAGGAATAACAGTTCGGATCCATATGAATTACATAAATTGTTAAGAATATCGTAAAAAGAACAGGAGTGCAGATTAATGTAAATATACAACAATTTGTGCTTTTTCTGCATAACTTTAAAGATGGGTCTTGGAATTTTTGTAGCAAAATTTCAAACCTTTTTCGTTTCAAATGGAGGGCATACCACGATAGCATAGACAGAGGGTAAGCAATGATATAGGCGAGAAGAGTCTTTAGTTCTACGCTTTCGATGTGTAAATAGCAGTATACAACGAGGATATCCAAATTTACAAAAATGAAAATTATCTTCACCAGGATTGCTAGCCATCGAAAACTAATACTTTCATGTGATGCGTCGAGAAGTCCAATCCAAATAAGAAATGGTTTCTGAAACACTAATTGAATGTTGGTCGCACGTTTCGCAGCTGCATTCTCAGATTTATTAGCAAAATGAATTTTAATTTGATCAGTTTGTCCTCTGGGAATATTTGATTGTCTTAAATTAAGAGATTTCATTTTGTATATTTTATTCTAAAACAGTGAAGACGTTCGTAGGAAAAAAATGCAACTTGTGCTTGCAATTCAACTTTTAAGGAAACTTACCAATTAAATCCATTTCTAAATAATAAGAAATTATTAATTGTTTCAAAGACATTCTTAAATGCTAACGATAAATAATGAACAGAATTTCTCCTGTCAATCGTACATTAAACATCGATTTCGTAAATGTAGACTGAAGCTCATTTCGTCCAACTACGTAAAGTAGCATCTAGTATACTGTTCGTGAGGAGAGATCAGTTTATCATATTCCAGACAGTATTAATCGATATTTGGCATAAAACAACAAACTTTGATCAATGAAAAAGGAGGAATAATTGAAGCGGAATATCCTCCTTGACAAGATCAGTGATGAATTTGTCTCGTAATTTTTTTTTTTGGCAAAATTTTATGAAAACACTTTCCTAAAGAACCTTCGAAAATAAGGCTAAATTGGAAAAATTTCTTCTTTATAAATAGAAGATTTTCATACTTATCATGTTTTTGAATAAACAAATGAATTCTAAATTGAATTTATCTCTTGAATTACTGTTCCTTCAGATAAAATATAGAGGAGATAAGATACGTTAAAAAGGATGGTAAAGGTTTATTCATTTATTGCTGTCAAATGAATTATCCATACGCCTATATTCCCAGAAACCAACACTATTTTGAATATAACAGAGGATATCGTCTGACACATTTTTGATTAGGATTGGTCATTAAGTCCAGTTCAGGAAAAAATAAAACAAGAGTGCAGGCAAACCTAGAGGGTTACTTCCGGAGAACGAAGAGTTGGTAGTGTGTGGCTTTTGATACAAGGTTAAAATGTTGTTATCATTTCCAGATCCGGAAGTTGATATCCTTAATGTAAGTGGCATCATTTTGTGACGGACTCACACGTTTTTTCTTTAACATAACCTCTGGGTTCTTTGGTGGCCAAGATTAATGGCAACTCGTTTCCAACCAAAACCCAAGAAGCAAAATGTGAACAAGACATACAAATAAGATAGCTTTTAATAGAACAGAAGCTTCAGTAAGTGTGATGGCAATTTGGGGATTGTTATGTGTAAAAGAGACTAGAGGAATTGACAGCCAATCGTGAAGTTACCTGGAAAGTAAACCATTAATACAAGGTGCATACCATTGCACGCGCACCAGAAGTTTCCACATAAAGATTGAAACTAAGTTTGGATTAAGGTAGGACTGATTATTTGATATTAGGACTTGTAATATTATTAGAAGTGAGAGTAGGCGGATAAAATAATTGCAACTTAGAGAAAGTGCTCTAAATTACGCGATTCGTTTAACTATCACCGTGTGTGTTTGTTCATTATAGATTCTCGCTTATTTAAATTTATCTAAATTGTTAGACATTTAAGTTCTATTCTTAATAAAGTCATACTAAGAATTTAAAATGTCTATTCCTTTTGCAAATGCTACACGTGTAGCTCACTATGACAGTCAAAGATACGGTCACAAGGGGTGGTATCACAGTGGCGCTCAACGAAATTTAATTTATATGACCCGGGGTAGGAAGCTCGAAGGGGTTTGGTACTTTACCAGAAGTAAGCTTTTCCGAGTCGAAAATGCCGACTTTTGGAAGCCAAAAGACAATCAAATAAAATTTTAAAGTGTAGTCGTGTTAATATTGTTCTATGTGTGTATTATAATGTATTCTGTGTATGGAATGCACATATTCTTCACAGCTGGACCACTAACAAGCTGACTTTGTGGACCTAATGTTGTGTGGTGGATTCGTGCATTTATGAGTTTAAAAATATTTTTAAGAAATATTTTTGATCTATGTATTTTCTCAAGCAGTTGATGGGATAATCATTCTGTATGCAACAAAATATAAATTTCTGGATGTTATTGAATTTATCAATATTATGTGTAGTTAAATTATTATTTCTCATCAAAAAATTTAAAGTTATATTTCGAAATAATGATATATGTGTTGTTATTGAAGTTCGGTATCTTTATAACATTGAAGTTAAATGCTTCCCTTTATCATATAGATATTGCTGTATAATTTATTGTCAATAATATTTAAATCTAAATCTAAAAATTAAACTTTGCTAGGGTTAAAATTTGTCTGTATTAGTTTTAGGTATTCCGGATAATAATTAATGCTAGGTTTAAATTCAATGTCGCGACCTATAACAATTAAATCATCTATGTATCTTAATAAGAGGCAAGATGGTTCATTTCTTCGATTTGATTCATAGTGGTGTAAATACAGGTTAGTTGAGACTATTAATGGCTGACCAATCTCTGAGGCAATCCTTTGATTTATTTTATGGTAGAGTTTGTTATCAAAAATAATAAAATTCTCCCTGTATTACAAAAACTAATTAGTGTATTGAACTTTTCAAAACTACGTAATCATTCAAAACCATATTTCATACATGCAATATCTGAAAGTACCTGAATTATATCTTCTATTTTGATGGAGTTAAATAAATCTTCGAAATCAAATCCATGCATATATATATATATATATATATGTATATTATTTTAAGTCAAATTAAAAAAAATCGAAATTAAGGACATAATTATCTATTATTATTTCAAATGAGTAAAATTTAGGAGAAGGAATCGCCCATTTCAGCATGCTAATTTCTTCTATTGATAGTGGGGATCACAAGCGTTTGATTTAACTTATAGGGACTACACTCAAGACTGAAATAAAACATCTCCTATTATTCTCTATCTATATAAAACTTTCATTGCCCCTGTCTACTTTTGGATAGCTGACACCGGATATCGCATGGGTGAAAGGAATGTCCGTTGTGACCATACTCCCAGATAGAAAGAAAGTTAATAGTGAAAGATGTGTAAACTTATCAATTTCATGATTGAACATATACTCCTGCTTTGAACTCTTAAAACTGAACATAAAAGAAAACTGACATTAAACATATGGTATTTAAAATAAGGAAGTAAGACACGTAAAATGAAATATTAAATTCACACCCATTAATATTTCAAAAAATGTATAAATTTTTTTTGTAACAAAAAAATATGTTTATCAAATTCGACCCAAATACCGCCCTTTGAATTTGTCGCCCCGGACAGGGGTCTGGTTTGTCTGGCTCTAGAGCCACCCCTGACCCGATACTCTCTGCACCATGCGAGATGATCTGTGAGAAGAAATGATCGGTAAGCATACATCATATCGTGCAGCCTTCTGAAAAAAGACCCAGCGACCCTGAAGTATTAGGTTCCTGTAGCCACATGAATTTCATGTTACAACCAACTGCTTTTGTACTTCTCTTGCGCCTCGCTATAATATGCAAATAGCGATCTTCATCAATCGTCGTGGCTTTTGCGTGACTTTTGTTCATGTTTGCCCTCTGTGTTGACAGAATCTCATTAAACTGCCTTCATAAATTGCACAATACTCTGGGAATCATATTTAAGTCTCTCGTAACCTGCATTTGAGAACGCCATGTCTCAAATTTCTGATATTTCACTGCATCATTTCATTCATTGAAGGTTAGTAATTACTTATTTCGTGTTTGATTTTGTGTTTTATGAATATTTCAAAAAGGAACGCTCCGAAAGTCGATAAAATATGCGAACGTAAAAAGAAATGGTCAAACTGGTACCATAATTCGTTAAAAATTTTATAACACATTCTGCTTAAAAAGCATTCTCAACATTATAAATCTTGTACTAAATCTGATCTACTTTATAGAGAAATTATCATTCGTATGATGGCTATTTAAATAAATTGAACCATTCATATATCAGAAGTTAAATTAAAAGAAACTTTGTAATTATGAAAGTTTTATGTATGCAAATCGCCTGAATTACAGTAAGAAACAAATCAAATTAAATTTTAATTTCATTAAGTTAAATTTTAAACTCATTGCCTGAAATCGCTTTAAATCCCAAAATGATTATTTAAAGTTTTTGATCATGCAATCTTAACCCCGCGATCACTGCGCGGGGTTGTGACGCCCTCGCGTCTTTCTGCTAACATAACCCTATGTTCTTGACGGCCACGACACGGCAAAACTTTTCCAACCCAATACCAAGAAGATAAACAAAGATAATATGTAAATGAGATAGACCATAAAAGGATAGAAGCTTTGATGATAAGATCAGCGTGGCAAGCTTAGAGATAGTAGTGTGGAATCATTCTGATCAATAAATGGCAAGTTTGAAGATAGCTTAGTGGAACTTTGCAGATCAAGAGTTAGCAGTCCGATAGCTTTAGCGAATAGAAGCTTCCAATATAAAGAAGTTGGAATCTTCTTATACAAAAGTGAATTTATAGCTATCTCTTTAGGTAAAGGAAGGAGATCTGCAAAAAGGTAATATTTGATATATACTAGATGAATTGCATAGTAATTATATAATTGAGATAAAGGATCTAGTTGCGTGATCTGACTTAAATACACGGTTGGTGTTAACTCACTTTAATTAAAATTGTCAAATTAGAATTTAAGTAATATAGTTATTCTTAATAAAAGTTGTATAAGAACTACTATGTCTCATCATTTTGATAATCCCACACCTCTAGCTTACGTGGAACCGGCACGACATGGTCATCACAGGATGGCTATGTCGTAACAATGGCGCCCGGAACGTATATAATTCCGGGTTAGGTGGTAATGTAGGTGGAAATATACTGTTCCCACCTGAAATGTACTTTCAGGTCAGACATTGCAGAGTTTATAGAGTGTATTGATAATAACATACAGTTACTTGAAATCCCAAGTAATCTGTCATGTGCTTACTTAAAAAAGTCATCTCTAGGAAGGGCCTGGCAGATTGCATTCGATATTTGGTTCGTTGTTAGTGCAAAATACAGCCACGGATTTTGCGCAGCCTCAAAGCTGCACTAGCGAAGGCTTTTCCTGCGGTCAAAAATAAGAAAAGAACTACAGGCGCAATTCTACGCATCCCATAGGGAAGAAATCAGGATCCTACTGATTTCGTGTATAGATTAAAAATAGAGAGAAGTTTGGAATTAGAATGACCCAGGCAGACTTACAGGATCATATTTTGTTCGACTCGAGCCACAGATCCAGGACTGCGTGGAAGTCAGGAACCACAAAACACGATACAACTTTTAGAAGTCTTGGCTAAATTCGAAGAGAGAGATATTCTTGCAAATTACAAAGGGGTTATCAGAACGATAATATAGAAAAGACGAGGTCAAAATGCGCATAGGGATGCCTAATTTGAAATAATGGTAGAAACTGGAGGAATTCTGAAATAAGACGTAGACCAAATAACAGTAGAAATGAGTTTTTACGAGAATAGCCGTCAAAATAATAGAGGGTTCGGAGAGGAATAGGTTTCAGAATAATGATCAAAGATTCAGCAACAGGGGGTTACTCATTTCCCGAAATGAGCGAAATGATAATTTTAATAGAGGGGACCGTAGAAAGGTGTCTGGAGGAAAATTTCAATCGAGGCGATAGGACGCAAAGGGGACGATTGTATTGTAAAGGTTAATGATCAACCTCAAGGGGATGCCGACAAGAGAGACAATTAGACTTTCTCCGATATGTATATCACCCGTAGAACTCACACACGTTCCTATTTTATTAAATAACACATTTTTGAAAGCGCTATGGGACACCGGAGCAGATAAATCATTTATATCGGAAGAAGTATATAGAAAATATTTTTTCTATAAGCAAAATTAAAAAATCGCGAGCTCCAGGTAATAACACAGGGTGCGAAATGCCAAAACAGGGGATTGTAGAATTGAATATTCGGATCAGACAATTCGAAAGGAATTGGTCATTTCATGTGTTGAAAGATTTAGAATACCCATGTATTCTAGGTATCGATTTCATAAGTGCGTCAAGAATCGCATTAGATTTTGATCAGAAATCGTTAAAATTCCAGATTCTCAAATAAATAAGGTGGTTGAACCACTAAAGAGGAAAAGGTTGAAATAGATTTATCTAAGACAAAATTGGGAGTAGTAGAAAACAAAACCAAAATTTGTTTAGTAGTTTTAAAGGTTATTTTCAGACAAACCAGGCCTTACTCATGTTTTATACCATGAAATTGACACGGAGATAACCCACCAGTAGCTTCAAGGCCTTATAGGTATGATCGCACTCAAGCAAAAGGCAATAATAGATTTTCACATACAAAAATGTTACAAGAGGAAACGATTAATTCCAATTCAATCCCCATACGCGTCACCTGTTGTATTATGCAAGAAAAATACTGGTTACCACCGGATAATCCGAAGCATTTAGATTTGCAGTAGACTATAGAAAATTAAATTGATCACAGTATCCAAGGATACCCTTTACCGTTAATAGATGATTTATTAACGAACATACCATATGTACAACAATAAGTTATCTCTTAAGAAGTGGGTACTTTCAAAATGGCAGTAAACCCCAGTGATATTGTTAAGACCGCATTTGTAGTAAAAAAGTGGCACTTATGCTTTCAAGGATGCCATTCCGGCTTCTATCAGGAGCAGCTCCCCACCTTTTCAAAAGGCACTGACATAATCCAAAACCGGTGATAGGAGGTTTGTGAGTGTTTACATGGATGACGTGATAATCTGTTCCATCATTCGTACTCAATTATGTTGAACATTTACGGTTTTTTCGTTGTTAAAGGATGCAGGATTGACATTAAATAAGGAAAAATGTAAATTTGGGTGCGATGAATTGAAATATTTAGGATTAATTATTAGTAAAGAAGGAATTAAAACGGATGAGACAAAGGTTAGAGCTATACAAGAGATGAAACCGCCCCGTAACTCAAAAGAGGTGTCCAAGTTTTTAGGTATGTCCCAGTGGTACGCGAAATTTATTAAAAATTATGCGGATATTTGTGAGCCACTTTATAATCTTAAACGAAAATTTAAAAAATTTGTCTGGTCCAATGAAGCACAAAAAGCATTCGAAGAGGTCATGAGGCGGTAACAAAAAGCGCCAGTTTTAAAAATTACCAAACTTTCAGAGCCATTCGAGTTATTTACAGATGCCAGTTCGATTGGTTTAGAGCAGCACTTAAACCAACAAAACAGACCAGTGGTATTTGGTGTCACGTACACTGAACAACGCAGAGAGGAATTATGATAGCAACCGAAAAGAGAATGTCTAGCAGTAGTATGGGCGTTGAACAAATTTTTAGAACATATATTTAGGAATATTATCAATTAAGGTTATAACGGATCACGCCGCCTTAACACGCCTAACACATGGCAAAAATTTGTCGAGTAGGATGATTAGATGGGCACTAAAGTTAGCAGAATTCAATATAGAATGGGAACATAGACCGGGGAACTCAAAATGCAGTGGCTGACATTCCTTTCAAGGAATCCAGTTAAGTATATAATTGGTGATAAAATTAATTGTGCCATAATCAGGATTTGGTAATTTACTGCGGGAACAATTAATAACTGAACAGAAAATGACCCAGAATTAGGTCATATATATAGATATTTAGAAAACCCGGAAGATAACTCTCGGTTAATGCAACGATATGTGAGAATTGGTCCCACGATTTCCGTTTAATTGAAGGATTGTTATTTTTATGCGAAACACTAAACGTCATTAGGTGAAAATGCGGTATACATTCCAAAAATCTTTAAGGAATGAAATAATGAGAGAATTTCATGACAAGCCAATTGCTGGACACTTAGGCAGATTTAAAACGTATCATGTAAATTCGACGTTTGTTATTTCCCGTACATGAGAAAATTCATTGATCAATATGTTCCCTACATTATATGTGCCAAGTTAATAACTATAAAAACGCGTTACCAGCTGGTCGGTTAAATCCAATTATATCAAATTATCCGAATGAGATAGTGACTAGATTTGTTAGGCCCGTATCCTATATCGAGAATAAGACGTAACCGCTATATTTTAGTAATAACCGATCATTTCAGCAAATGGGCTGAAATTATACCTCTTAAAAGGCCTCATCTCGCATAATAGCGGATATTTTTTTGATAACTTTATATCGCGTTATGGAGCTCCAATAAAATTAATAAGTGATAATGGTCCCCAATTTATATCCGAAATTTTGAGCACTTGCGGAAAGATTAGCACAAGGCATGTGAAGACTGCTGCATATCGACCACAAGCAAATCGGACTGAAAGAGTTAATCGAGATATAGTGCAAAATGATTGCAAATTATGTTAATGATCAACACGATACTCGTGGGATCAATTTACGTGAGTTTGCTTTACGCTATTCGTAATGGCGGTGAATGAAACAACGGGAAAAAACACCGGCTGAATTACTTTTAGGTCGAAAAATTGATTACACCATTTCAAAAACTAGTTATGATATCGGAAAGTTGAAAATTCAAGATATAGAGAAAAACTTTAAGGAAGCTAGACTAAGTACGAAAATTAAACAGGAAAGGTGGAAAATATTATAATAGACGTAGAAAAGACATAAAATAAAGGTAAATGATTGGCTCCATTAGAAACACACCCTGTAAGTTCAGCAGCTAACAAAGTATGTGCTAAATTTAAACAAAAATTTGAGGGACCTTATAGAGTCTTAGAAGTTAAGAAGTATAATAATATTGTAATATGGAAATCAGAAAAAAAGATTAACAGTTAACGTAGATCAAATAAGAATATATCGTTTCAGGAAATGTGACGAGGTCGAATTAGGAACAGGTATCCCAAATAGTATAAGATCAAGTCAGGAACTAGTACTTCGGAAAAAGTACATCAAAGATTAAATGAGTCACAATATGGGAAAGAAAAATCTGCGGTGAAACGTAAGTTAGAGGCAAAAGGGATTGGTAACCAATCAAATCAATATAAAAATACAGAGAGGACCCATAAAAACAAATCACTGGTCAGATCACTACCTAATTCATTTGGGAATGAAAATAAAAACAAAAGGTTAAAGAATAATAGGGTATTAAAAGATCAGGTGTGTCAGGAACAAGTGGACCACAAAGAAAGTGGCAAAGAAAGGGGAACAATAATATTAATAAAAGACAAATGTCATCCAGTACTATTTCCAAAAGCAGGAAAAAGAACAGAAGAGAATGCACAGAAGTTCCAGATAAATCAGAACCGTATTTCCACCTACATTACCTAACCCAGAATTATAGATGTTGGGGCGATTGGCAACCATCCTGTGATGAAAAATTGTCCCGGGTTTCCCCGGGGTAAGAGGGTGTGGGATTATCAAAATGATGAGACATAATAATTTTAATACAACTTTTTTTAAAGAATAACATATTATTTAAATTTAATTTGAAAATTTTAAAAAAAATGAGAGTCAAGCCCAAATTAAATCACGTATTTAAGTCAGATCAGCAACTAGATCCTCTATCTCAATTATCTTTAAATTTCCTATTCATCTAATTACTTATACCCAATATTCCCTTTTTTTTCAGTTCTGGTTTTTGACCTAGAGAATATTATTATAAACTTTATTTTTGAAGACTTGATCCCAATGCTGCTAATTTTGACTGCTAATTCTTGACCCCAAGATTTCCCCTAAGTTTTGTCACGCTATCGATCAGAATAATTCCACAATACTATCTCTGAGCCTGCGCTATATCTGGGCTTGCCACGCTATATTAGGTTTCCCACGCTATATCCTATCATCAAAGCTTCTATCCTTTTATAGTAAATCTCTTTTTATAATATCTTTGTTTTCTTCTTGGTTTTGGGTTTTGGGGGTTTTTGCCAAATCGGGGCCCGTAAAAAGAAATAAAGTTATGTTAACAGAAAGACGCGAGAGACGTCACAGTAGGGCGTTGAACAAATTTAAAATTTTTGGGGAATTTACCAATTAAGGTTTATAACGGATCCCCCGCCAACACGCCTAACACATGGAAAAAATTTTCCGAGTAGGATGAAGATGGGCACAAAAAAGTTGCGGGTTAATATAGAAGGGAACATAGCCCGGGGAACTCAAAATGAGTGGCTGACATTCTTTCAAAGGAACCTTAAAAAGAAAATTTGAAAAAATTAATTGTCCATAATCGGGATTTGGTACTTCGGAACAATTAATAACTGAACAAAAAAAATGACCCAGAATTGGTCATATAATAGATATTTGAAAACCCGGAAGATAATGGTTATGCAACGTATGTGAGAATTGGCCCCCGATTTCCGTTTAATTGAAGGATTGTTTTTTAGGGAAAACGCAACTATTAGGTGAAATGCGTGTACTTTTTAAAATTTTTTGGAATGAAATAATGAGAGAACGACAAGCCAATTGCTGGACACTTAGGCAGATTTAAAACGTATCAAAAAATTCGGGACGTTTTTTTTTCCCCTACTGAAAAATTCATTGATCAATATTTTACATGCCATATGGCCAAGTTTAACAAAAAAAGCGTTACCCCTGGTGGTTAAATCCAATTTATCAAATTTTCCGAATGAAGGGTTAGGTTTTTTGGCCCTATCAAACGAAATAAAATAACCCTAATTTTTAGTAAAACCATCATTTCACTGGGCGAAATTTTTAAAACCCTTAAAAGGCCCACCTATAATCATATTTTTTTTTTTAAAATTTTTTAATGGTTTGGGGGCCAAAAAATTAATGTATAAAGGCCCCAAATAGGATTTTTAAAAAAAGTTAATACAGAGATTTTAATGGGAAAAATGGGGGGAAAAAAAAAAAATTTCAAATTATGTTAATGTAACACGATACTTGGGATCAATTTTACGTGAGTTTGCTTACGCATTCTTTTGGCGGGGAATGAAACAACGGGGGAAAAACCTTTTAATTTTTTTTAGGTCGAAAAAGATTTAAACCCTTTCAAAACTAGTTTTTGATATCGGAAAGTTCAAAATTAAAATTCAAGATATAAGAAAAAAATTTAAGGGAAACTAGACTAAGTACGAAAATTAAACAGGAAAAAGGGGGGAAAAAAATTATAAAGGGCGGAAAAGACATAAAAATAAAAGGGAAATGATTGGGGCTTATTAGAAAACACCCTGTAAGTTCAGCAGCTAACAAAGTATTGGGAAAATTTTAAAAAAAAATTTGAGGACCTTATAGAGTCTTAGAAGTTGAATATAAAAATTTTTGTAATATGGAAATCAGGAAAAAGATTAACAGTTAACGTAGATCAAATAAGAAATATCGTCATAGGGAAAAGGACGAGGTCGAATTGGAACAGGTATCCCAAAAAGTATAAGATCAAGTCAGGAAACTGGTACTTCGAAAAAGTACATCAAAAAATTAAATGAGTCCAAAAATGGGAAGAAAAATCGCGGTGAAACGTAAAAAGGGGAAAAAGGGGTTGGTAACCCAAACAAATCAATATAAAAATAAAAGAGGGGCCCATAAAAAAATCACTGGTCAGATCACTACCAGTTCATTTGGGGGAAAGAAAATAAAACAAAAAGGGTTTTGATATAATAGGGGGTTTAAAGATCTTTTTTTGGGGGAAGGGACCACAAAAATTTGGGAAAGAAAGGGAACAAATAATATTAATAAAAACAAAAAGTTCCC
>BMAV01006400.1:0-42377 GCA_019973955.1 Trichonephila inaurata madagascariensis
AAAAAAAAAAAAGAGAAAGAAGTCATCACACGTAAGAAAATTCTCCTGGATATGACTGAGTAAACTTTCCGATAAAAGAAAGAAATAAAGAACAATCAAATTCCTGAGATAGCTTCACAGAGTCACTTTTTAATTTATATACGCTCCACCAACCTATATTTCTTCCCCTTTAAAACGACGGCGCGCCTCAAAAATCGGGTCGCTTTTAAAAAGGATGTGGCTGAGGAGATGAAAAAACGAGGCTAACCCGCTGGACATCGAATCACGTGACTAAGGGGTAGTGGATTGAGAGAAAAGATTCTGATCAAACAAAACCGTTAACCGACGAATATTCTTATTCCACTGTGTGAACGTTTCTCGAAGGGGACGGACAGTTTTTGCGCTCTGATCCTGATCCTCCGTTCCGCACTGGATCTTTAGCAACCGTCTGCAGTGGTGGATGTCAGTGTTCCTGTGCTCAAGTTTCGGTTTCTTGCTTGGTTGCTGCTAATACTGATTGATTGGACTGTTGAAAAAAAGAATTTTTTTTTTGGGACTTGAGTGATATATTGCTGTTTTTTATTCTGAAGTGCCATGATTAGTAATTGGAGGTAAGAGTTTGTAACATTTTTTTTTTTTTTAAAAGGAATACATTTAAGTGTATTTTCAATAGGCATTTATGATGTAAATATTTGAATGAAATCTGCAAAAATTTGAAGAACAAACTCTCTAAAATTGCAGATAATTTTAATTTTATATTTGCTATAAATTGTTTTATTATGAAATTTTAAAGGAAGAAGAGAGTTTAATTACTATACAATAATCTTGTTTTATGTATTTCGATATTTCTTTGCATAATTTGGTTTTTAATAATTTTTGGTACTTAAATTTTTGAAAAATTTCTAACGTTTATTATGTTTGTATCGAAAAATTAAAAAAAAAAATTAAATAAAACGTAATGTTTAATTAGAAAAAAAATAGAAAATGCCCTAAGTTTTATACAATTAACGAAAAAAATTAGATCCGAAAGTTAAATATCTTAAAAAAATTTTTTTAACTTAAAAATTTACAAAATTATTCTAATAAAAAAAATTGTCTTAAAATCTTGTAACTTACTAAAAAGTTTCAATTACAAATATGAAACATAAATTAAAAAAAAAAAAAAACCCTAAGAAAGTATCAGAAATAAAAATTGAGACAAACACACTTTATTTTAAATGTGAAACAGTCACAAGTTCTTAAAATTATATTATATTCAAGAGTGCAATATAATCGTTACAAGAACTATATTTAAATATAAAATGTTAAATCAAGCATAAAAGTATAAAATGTTCTATGTATTTTTTCAGTACTTGAGATGAAATACTGCCAAAGGCTTAAAAATTTACAATACAAAATTTTTAAGAAATAATTCTATTTTCTTCAAAAACTCTTTTTTTTTTATCAAGTTAAAAAAAAGGGAAAGAGATAGATTTTTGCTACTTAATTAATTATTATTATTTATTTATTTATTATTTTTGCTTTATTAACAGCTACAGTCAGAGGTAGGATAAGTATAACATAATTGTAGTATGTTAATGTTGGTACACGGAGGACTTCCGCTATTAAATGTTTATGTACTTAATGTGAACCAAATAGCTTTATCTAAGTATTTACGGTATAATTTCAGTTTGTAATGGTTCCTCAATTATTTTAATTTCTTTCAAAATATTGGCGAGGTATCTTTTTTAATGCGTTGGTATCCTTTCTTCTTAAAGATCCAGTGAACTGTTTCTAAGTGTTATTATAATGTACATTCAATTTACTGTTATTACATTGATATTAGTAACAAAGTTTTTCCTTTGGCTAAGTTGACATTTTTTAAGTTGTCATTTCCTTCCGGCTTATAATATACATTCAGGAAATAAAAGTTTTAAGTAAGTATTTTATAAAATTTTTGATAAAATATTTGAAACAATTTTTTTAAGAAAAGGAAACACAATAACAGTAACGAGAGTAAATAGAGTCTGGTTAAAATTAAATAATTTAGGTTTTTGATCAAAGAAAACGTGGTATATATTTGTTTGAATAACTACTTGAAATTTATTTATTAAATTTCTTTAAAATGAATGTATTTTATATTTTATATTTAAGCTTCTTCTTGATCTACAAATTAGAAAATAATTACTCTTAATTAGACTTGAATCGTGGGGGGGGATTATACACTTAACTCAACAGAATTATGTTTATAGATCTGGTGGTGACCAGGAAATATATTGATTATTTAAATATTACTCTTGAGTACAAATAGAAAGAAATACATATACATGTATAAACTATCAACATGAAAAACTACATTTTTACTCATTCGTGTTATTATGTTTTGTATAAAGTGAAATTTTGCCCTATAAAAACATTTTCTAGCTTCATATTGTAATAAATAATTATAGAGAATTTAAGTAGATTAGACAGAAAAAAAAAACTCCTCTTGACTTTCAGTTTTTGCAAAACAAGCATGTAAATCTGTTTTAATTTCACAATACAAACTCATAAAATGTTTTTGAAATAAGAAAAATGAATTTTTAATTTTTAAAATAATATACGTTTTTTTTTAAATACACAATAAAAAATGTTCTTTTATCTTTCTTATAAATATTTGTCTCTTTATTTAAAAATGCACACTAAAAGCAAACACTCCAAAAACTTTGTGAAACATTTCAGGAAGGATTACCTTAAGTAAAACACACAGTCAAGCAATTTTTCCAGTAATAAGTAATTGAAAGTACAAACGCTACAACTAGTCTCATGTCTTTATGTTTCAAAAGACAAAGAAAATGAGGAAGAATCGTAATAAAAAAGGATGATAAATGTTATTTTTCGAGATTCATTTGCCTAATTCATATACATATCAAAATTTTCTTCAACATTAATCTAAATTACAAAAACCTAATCTATGGTGCAAGTATTCATCAATAAATAACCATCTTTGTTAGTTTAATTAAAATTCAGTTCACGAAATCACTAACTTCGTTGTCATCATTAACAGTACCGATAAAAAAAAAACGAAATGGAAAAAGCAATACTTTACAGAATAAGGATGAATGGCCCTTTAATGAGTGTAGTGCTTAGTAAGTTAAGGAAATTGGGTTTTTGAATTCGTTTTTCAAATTAAAGAGAAGCGTGGTATGCTGTGCACGTCACAGTTTTATCAAGAGGGTAAGAGAGTTTTCCATTCAAGTTCAAAACGAGCAAATGATATGTGAATTAAAAAAATATTTTAATGTTTATTTGCTTATATTAGTGTATTTACTAGTAAATAATGTACAAAAATAGCATTAACCCTGGAAATGTACGATAGTGGAAACTGTAATGTGAGTTAATTTAGGTTTAAAGTGATCTGAATTTCTAATCACGTACATGAAAACAGAGATTAATTATGCAAATGCTCTTATCAATAATATTTTAAAGTTTAAGAGGATGTTAATTTTCACAATTCACTTTATTAAGACTATTAAATAAATAAGTTATTAAATCAGTTAAGTTGAATAATTACGTTACGTTAAATTACGTTTATATTCAATAAATATGTGTTTGCGTAGTTTTTTAATAGATGTAACAAAATTACAAGGAAATTGTATTCAAGTTGTAATTTTAATTTTGTGTCCTTGAATATTTTGAACAATTTTTTCCTATATTGAGACTGAAATAATAATAATAATAAAATAGCCATTCAAAGTTTACACAAATTTAGAAGCCTCTGAGGATTTAAAAAAGTCTCTCTCTCCCGATTAACTTAGTAATTCATCTAAAGCAGCGTTTCTCAAACTGTGGGGAGTGACAACTCTACAAAGGGGGCGCGAGCATATTGAAAAGTCAAAAACAAAAGATTATTTTAAAAAAATTATTAATTTATGGAAAGTAAACAAACAAAACACGTTCTCACATAATAAAAAATAAAACACACATTTAAACTGATATATTACACTTATAATTGTATCAGTGCTACACAATGTATTTTATAATTAATTTAACAATACTAAGTTAAGAACTTGTTTAATAACAACCAGTGACCCCATGGAATTTTAATATATAAAATTATATACAGAAATTATCACTTATTTTGATAATTTGTTCGGTTTAGAATTAAATTCTTAATTGCTGATTATATAAAAGTTATGCGATTGTATTGGGGTGGAGGAAGAAATAAAGAAGCAAATAGTCTGAAATAAGTAAATCCTTCGCAAACATTGTCAATGTCCTTTTATTTCATTCCAATGCCTTCGGAATAATTTTATGGATATCAGTGCACAGAAAAGACCGTACGTTTGAAAGACGTATATATACGTGCGGGGAAACTAACGCTTTGGCTGAGCGAGACATTTATTTACGCCGGTAGCACTTAAGAGGTTAAAGTCGTATCGTAGTCTTAGCATTAAAGTATAATATTATTTTCAATACATTGTTATTGTATGAGGGGGCGCGATAAAAATTAGGATTGAATATTGGGTCGTGAATATTTAAAATTTGAGAAGCACTAATCTAAAGAATACATTTACTGATATAATAATTAAAAGATGAATTTGAAGTGACATTGTTTTGCTGGAAAGTAGAGAACCATTAAAAAGAAGTTTAAAAATTCTATAAAAATAAATACAAAAAGGTATTTTTACTCAAAATTCGTGCAAATATATACATATTGTGTTCAATCTTTTTATTTTCAATTCGATTTATTAAATATGATACATTACTCAAAAATCTTCAAAGGTTAAAAAATTCATGCAATTTGACTTAAAACTTTGCTGTCAATACAGTTCGGATTAAAAATAATTCTTTAACATATCCCATAAAATATTAGTTATATACGTCAAAAATAATTAGCTTTATAATAATTATAATTTTAGAGTTAAGCCGTTTTATATGTTCGAAAATTACACATACGTAAGCTTCAAATTAAACTCATTGAGGATTACAGAATATTTTTTAAAAAATTTTGCAGCTCATCAATCTAAAGATAACTATACTTCTTGTCAAAAAAGAACTTTGTATAAAGTTGTTCTCACGAATTGGTAACCGGTTGACTTGATGGTTGTCTTGAACTTGAACTTTTGTGAAATGGAGTCAGATAGTTTTCTTTTTCCATCTGAATATATTCATTCATTGAATAGTTTTTTGGAACAGATTTTTGAACGTTGAAACATTTTTAGCTTGTAATAAAAAACTGTGTAGTAAAGGTTTCTTAGCAAATTTTTTTAATATGCTTAAATATTGTAAAATATATGAAAGTAAAACATTGTTTAAGAAAGACACCATGCACTTCTGCAAATTAATGAAAGATCTGTTAAATATTTAAGTTCTCGTTCAAATTCTAACTTGAAAAAATGAACTGTTTTTATATTTTTTTTCTGTATCTTAGCATAGTGAAAGAATCATATTGCAATAACGAAATATAAACTTGGAAATGTTGCGGTTTCATATATATTAAAGATTCAAGTAAGATGACAGTCGTAAGACTTTTTTTCAGCAATACACATGGGAAATAAAGTATACGTCTTATAAATATAAAATACTTCGTTGATAATTGTAAAATAGTTTAATTTTTAAAAAAACATTTTTACAGTGATTTTTCTATAAAAAGGAAAATTTATTCTGATGAAGAGGAAAAAAAATGCCAGATTTTAATAATTTAGTAATTGATATCACATTAATTTATATTACAAGATTGTTTAATAATACCTGTTATTTAATAGTATATATTATTAATGAAATGTATGTAAATATTCTACATAATAGAAAATGTTTTGAAACTTGTATTTCTTTTTATGTCGTAGTTATGGATAAAATAGGCATACTTTTTCTTTTTATAATTTTAATTTTGCATTGTTTTTTGGTTAGTTTTTTGTGAAAAATTTAATTTTAACAAGATATGCCATTTGTTTTTCAATCATCATTTTCAAGAACAATATATGACTTAATAGCATCTTAAACTCCATACAAATTTTAAAAAGAAGTATTCGAATATAATAACTTTTAATCAGCTTGAGTTTTAAAAAAGTACTTCAATACTCTAATAATTAGGAAACTGCAGAACTTCTTGAACTTTCACTATATATTGTCGTCTTTTTGATTTTTACCTTCAAATTTTTAAAAAGGTTATCAACTATGATTTCCATTATAAAGAGAGAGAGAGAGAGTTTTTATTTTAAACCTTTTATTATATTCTAAACATAATGTTTCTTTTTCTTATGAATCATTTGTACTTCTGAAAAAAAAAACGATTTTTAAATAACCTTGAATGGAACAAAAAAATACCATCTTACTTACGACGTAATGAACTGTTAAACTAATTTTCCCTCTTATAAGATTAACATACCAAAGCCAAAAATTTTGAGCAAAAAAAAAGAAAAGTAATAACAAACTTAAGAAGGAAATGAAAAATATTAAATCTGAATTTGAATCAAAATACTTCATTATGACTACGAATACAATGATGCTACATGACGTGTTGCCATTTTCTTTTAGTGATAAGATCTAACTTTAACATTTGAAGAAAAAAAAAGTGAAATCAGGTTAATTATCTCGTGATAAAGACTTAATTATCAAAGGTAGTGTTACTATAGGTGATTCTGAAGTACTTGGAAACACAAAAAAGTCACTATGTCTAGCGTGCAAGGAAATAGGGATATCTTCTTTAAAGAACAAGGATGCACCGTTAATCTATATTGTACTCTTCACAGATTAAGGTCAAATGTCTTTAGCTAAGCTGTCTTAGACGAGCACCAAATCCAACCATGCGAAGACGAAAATAAATTTTATGGCATTTGTTACGTCAATGTTACTTAACACAGAAAAAGTGCAGCGAAAAATATCAATTATGGTTTTACTTTGAAACGAGAGAACTGTCGAATATTGTTTTAATTATAGGTTCCAAACTTAATTGATATGATTTCAATTTCTTTAGTCTTTGTAGTTCAGTGTTTTTTGAAGCGTCTAGTGTGAAAGAAAATATTTCCTTTCACTCAGGTCGAACAATAAATGATAGTATCAAGTAGTGTAAACTAAAGTTTTTCAAGCTATTTTTGTGACTCATTATTTATATTACAGTCCATTATTCAGATTCTTTTCTGCGGCTAGAAAAGAAAGAGCGAAAATTTAAGTAATTAGCTTAAAATAGCAAATTAAATTCACGTATAGTAATAATAAAGTATCATTGATTAGCTCTAAGCATGAATGACTCTAAAATAAATTTGTGTGTTTGTCTATAAGAGTTTAATATGACTACCATTTATATCTATGGCATGATTTCCCGGGATTTAAGACATTTGAAGCGAGAATTTTTTAACTAGTTGCAGTCTTTGAATGGATTGATGATGAAACATGTTGACTTTTTTTAAATTGCACATCTATTTTGTGCATACTTAAAAAGCCAACACTAAACGCAACACAAACGCGCACAAACAATACAAGGGGGCAAAAACGTTCTTTGTTCTCTCCGGAGATCTCTGCTTTTATAGCTTCCTCCAACATAAGCGTTTAAAATGATATGATTTCCGTTAATAACTTCTGTGATTTATCATAATACGCGTATGGACACACACACGTACACATAGAAATGAAAAGGAGTTGCCAAATCAAAAATCTATGGCAAAAAATTTAAAAAAAAACATTTTTTTTTATTATTATTATACTTTGTTTTAAATCAAATACAATATAAATTTAGTTCAAACAAAATTTACATTTTTATTTTTGTACGTCTAAAAGAAACGAAACATATATTTTATTACAATTCGTTCGTAAGTACTAAATCAAAGAATAATTGTAATAAGAAAGTATATACTTTTATGGATGATTTTCTAAAAGAAACGAAACAAAATTGTTTTATTACAATCCCTCCGCAAGCAGTTCAAAGAATAATTATAATAAGAAAGTTAAAACGAAATTAATACTAGCAGAATCAAGTAGCAGGAAATTTAAATAATCATTTTAAACATAAATAGTTTCTGGGTTTAAAAATAGTAATATTAGAAAAGGCAAAGATAATTAGTAATATTAGAAAATTTCAAAAACAATTTCTTATAAAGGTTGTGAGAACGTTAACATCAAAATTGGGATATGTCTTGTTTTGCTAAATTAGCCATGTTAAATAACAGTTAAAAATCTTAAATATAACACAAATAAACTTTAAAATACAGTTGTGTACGATATTGGCTATGCTATACGTAGACAAATTTTGCAACATAAGCAACTGTAATCCACGACGTAACTAAGGTAAGATACCTTAAATACCTTTTTATACTTATCTAAGGAAAGTATACAAACGAGAGTGCTCCCCACCACCCCGTTACCGATCACTTGCGTTTGTTCGTAATACTTCATCGTGAACTCTGTTATTTTGAAATAAAATGCAAACCATTTTGAAAACTGGCGGGTCCAAAATATTGTGTCGCGTGCCATTGATGGCCCGCTTGCCAATGGTTCTCTATCCCTGTCATAGTATATCAAAAATGGATGAAAAACCAACGAGAAGTATTATTTTTTTTATGTGTACATTTTGTGTTGTCGTCAATAACGCTAACCTGACGAGATTTACTCCATTGAAACGGAAAAGTACCCTCAAATGTTATTTATACAGGAAATAGTAAGTTTAAAGCAAATTCGTCATTTTAAATCTAAACATCTACTTTTTACGACGACGAATAGTCGTCCATTTGCGAAAAAAGTGAAAAAGAAACTTTCTGTCAGCGACAACTTCCGACTTCTTCACAGTTCACTTCTCTTCTTTTTTTTTTTTTTTTTTTTGTAATGATTCTACAAGTGTCAGTTACAATAAATGACAAACAAATTCTGTTCCGCAACAGTAGATAACCCCGAGTTGCAAAGATAGAAAGTAAATTATTTTCGTCTTTAGTCATTCTGTATATATTGGGAATTGTTACATAAAGCCTTCTAAAAACAACAAATAATTCTATGAATAACTTTTCAACGTTTTCTTTGAAAGATATTTAGATAATGCGAATATTCTTTTTTAGAATAAAGAAAATACTACGCTGAAATGCAATTCTATTTCAATATGTATGTATATTGTATTTCTAACACATCTGGCCTTTATTCTAATATGCTGTATTTGTGTGCATGTGTGATGTATGATTGGCTGCAAGCCATTTTGGTGCACTATTGCTTTTATTTTTTGATAATTAAAAAGTGCTAACATATGTAAAGTTTTGAACAGAAGGGAAAAGTTGAGTTCATAAAGCTTACTTTACCTTACATTAATGTCCTCATACGGAAACTTTTCTGGAAAGCATATTAGTTTTTTTGCGTATGTGTGTGTTCGCTGATACAGGTTTCTTGTTTCTTGATATTTTAATTTCTGAGATTCTTGTTAGTAATATATATACGAGATTTGTACACTATATTTCTACACATGTGTTTTTACTTAAAAGAGAGAAAATTCTAAGGTGAGATGAAAGCCTCTATTTACCCTTTTTCAGAAATATGGTTTTCTAGATAGCCATTTATAATGTAGTTTATCATTTGTATTTACATATCGACAGATAAATTACATACATTATTTGAAAATTGAAAATACTTTTTTACGCTACTTATATATTGTAGCTAAGTATATTTACTTCAATGTTCATGTAATTAATAAAAACGGAACTTTAATTCAAACATGTGTGTAACTAATAGTTAAGAAAAGCTTGTACATATTATCTTCATATTTATTTAGATATGTCGAATTTTCCAGTTATACATATTATAAAATACGCAGCAACTTTCTAATACATTTAAAAATGCTTCGTGATCTGTTGTTGAAGGTTATATTCTCAATTTAACAAAGCAAAATTAACAAAATATATATTTTTTTTTTTCTGTGAAAATCAAGAGTATGTTTTTGGGACAACGATTACAAAGTTTTCGAGTTGTTTTTGAAGATTCAAAATATAGGTTACTGAGAAACTCGTCACACCAAAAACAATGTCGCACTTACATGGACAAACAAGCAAAAGTAAAACGAAGATATTAGTAATAGTAGAGAAGGGGTTGAGGAAACTAATCATTCAGGCCATCATGCGTGCTATTTTGAAAGGGTTTAAATTTTTATTTCTATTTCTATATTTCTGATTCATCAACAGAATGTAATATAACGATTATTTCTACGATTTAAATTTTACATTAAAAAGTACATCTATAAGGTTTTTTTCTGCAAGGTGTATTTCAATATCGTATTATCTATTTCATTCGATTAGGTTGCTTATTAAAGTACAGTGAATTTTAAAATTGACATACAAAATCATTTAATTTTTTTAAAAACAATATAAAGAGAATTTCTGAGTAAACCGACTAAACCTTTTGGAATACATTCACAACTGAATACAGACAAATCTATATGGATTAAAAATATTATAAATTTACTTGCGTGCAGTCTTTGTAAGCTGTAGATAAAATTTATGTTGTCTTATTGAACTGCACATAATCTATAAGGCCTTCTTGTTGGTTAAGAAAAATCCTTACCCCATTAATAAATCATCGAAAAAGGAAGGAGCATTTAACCTGCAAACAGATTATCGATAAATTAACTTCTATTTACATCAATATCTTTCATATGAACAAAATAGGAAACCAAAATTGTCAATATTTTTTTTTATAAATCAGATTTTTTTTCGGTTTTTACTGTGTTCTGCTCATCCACATAACCATATTTCAGCATGAGAAATCCTTTGGGGAAGCTGAGAATCCTTTAATTCATTATGAAATGACATTGGTCCTCTATTGATCAACTGTGTTAATCGAGAACGCATTGGTTTCTTGAAAGCGCCATCAACACCACACGTTACGTCCAACCAATGCGGCTTCATCAATAATTCTACGATGATAAAATAAAATGAATGACCTGCAACTGATTGACATTAAATTACATTTTCAGTTTCGATCAGATTAGAACTGAAGGCAGTGAGTTTTGTTTCTCGAATTAATATTTCGCAATATTGAAGGTGAACGACATGAAACAGATTTGTACTGAAGCAAGCCCATTTTCGCTTGACTCACATCCTGTTCACGCGTGACTGCAATATTTATTCCAGAGACTTATGAAACTCTTGAAGGGCGCGAACTTGACTTATGAGATGACCTACACCAGCCATTAACGTGTTCTGCACAAAAAATAAGAAAGTACAAAATTATTCATCTGGATGTAGGACGCATGTTGAAGTTTAGTGTAACTACATGAATCGTAATTTTGGTCAAGTAGGGAGAAAAAAAAAATGTTTTGAGAAAGACACAATTAAGGGTGTTATACATTTGTTTCGCATCTGGCTAAAAAAGACACACAGAAGATCCTAAATGAAGAATAATTAGTGTTGGTGTTCCATTTGAAGACTTTTTGTACGTATCATGCCTTTGAAATTTTGTTTTGGTTCCATGAAAGAGGAGGAAAGTGCTTCCTAATTCTTCTGTTTTATATGCTTTATTCTGAATAGGAATTAATTCTATTATTTTATTTATATAATTGCAGTATGTATTTGAGAGGGATGTGAAAAAGGAGGATTTCAGAGCACAGAATATATTAACAGTGTTTTATTTTTAAAACCTCTATTTTCTCAGGATTTTGTAATTCGTGGGGGTGGAGTTATCATTTAAAAATACTAATTGAGCCTCAGATTCTTAGTTAAAATGAGATAAAACAATTAGATCCATTTTTATATTATTACAATATGTTTTTTTAAATGATTGAGTTATTTGCAATCGAGAGGGTTTTAGGGTTGTTTCCTTCTTACACTTAAATCGGTTATTATAATTTAGAAGTGGTATAATGTTCTTGATGGGTTAATTTTTATAACACTAATTAAATTTATAAAAGTGCGATATAAATTATTTTAAAACTGCACTCAAATTTACAAGCATGAATTTTTTTTTGGCATCATCCAAATATTTACAAAAATACTTAATGAAAATCTAAAATCACAATTTTAACAAAATGTCTTGCATACTTAATGGGTGATTCTTTATAATTTATGTTATCGATAACTACAGTAAATCATCTACATTTAAAATATACTACCTATAATCAGCTTATAACTACCTTTATTAATTTAATAATTTAATTTTTCCTCAACTTAAATGACAGTTTTCATGGAACATATAATGGAGTAAAAATTTTAAAGACTTACATTTAACCATTATTGAATGAGAAAAGAATTATTTTTTAAAGAAAATTTAAGAAGATAGTCTAGAAAATTAAGCTTTAAGTATCTTATGCGGGAAAATAGGTTTAATGTATCAATTAGATATATAAACCTTTAATCATTTTTATTGAAGATCACATCAATGTCATTATTCAACTAGTATTGCAAATTTCAGAAAGTCTTCATTTTTAACTATTAATAGTAAATAATCACTCCTTTATCACAAGTATTCTTTTTTGCAAGCTATTTTAAGAGAAAACAAGACACAACATAAGGCCAATTAAATAAAGGGGAAAAAATGGAAATTCTTTTCTAATGTGAGAGATGTTTTTGAGGTCATTTCTAAACACGCAATCCACAATAATAAACATTAGACACGCCACGGGTTCATTTAGTTTCATTTCTGAAACTTGATACTAATATTATTCCACATCTTTGCGATCAAAAAGATTAAATCTTCTCTCAGGAATTAGGTTACGCCATTTTGCTAGCTACTGAATCTGATAATTTTTGTGTTCCGATATTCTTTAGTTTCTCTATTTTTGCCGCCAAATAAAGAATAAAGGAGTAGTTTTTTCGTCTTATTCGTTTTACGTATAGCTTGCACGAGGATGTAATTGTCCCACACTTTAGTGACATGTTTATGGACTGCTTGAACATTTAATCTGATATTAAAGTATACATGCCATCTTGTTAAATAATTGCACGTCATTAATTGTATGACAGTATGTAATTAGATAAATTTTATCAACATCAAAGCGAATGCATTTGTTGTTTGTAAGTTTTTATGTGTGTAATGATTTATGAAAACATTAACAATATAATACACATACATAAACGTTTGAGTTAAGATGATTGACTTTTTCACGCTTTGTTAATTGCTTGAATATTTAAAGTATCATTTTACTAAATGCTATTAAAATCTTTTCATTTCCTGCTGCTTAGTGTTATGTGATATTTAGATTTAATAACGTAAACTACTCTTTTGATAAATATATTTTTAGATATAGAACTTAAACATTTTATTTTCATTGCGTATTTAAACGTTATTTAATCAAATGTGTTTGTAGGCTCAAAATGATTCAACAAACCAAACTCTTAACTTTCATTATTATGGAATAAGAATAAAGTGGTATCCTTTCAAATCTTTTAACCACGATAACAAAAATATAATGTATTGCGAACTTCAAATGAGGTTGAATTAGAAAATAGTTAAGCAATTCTTCAGTACTACTAACAATAAAATAACTCTAGTGACTTTACATACTGGTAAATTTAACAAGACTTCACAATCTTTATTAACCATATAAATTCAAATATTTATGTGTAAAAATCAACACGAACACACACATACATATATATATATATATATATATATATACCTATATATATAGGTTTTACTGACATCTAATTGAGACACAGAAATGTCTTGAACATTAAAAATAAAAGAATCAAACAGATATTAGAAACTTAAAAATAGGGATTCAGGGTGCAATATTATAAACAATTCTGACTGAGGACTGATTTCAATTTTATATAAAAGTTGGGTTTAACCACTTTTGTGCCTAATCAACCTTCCCTTTTTGTGTTTATAATACTGAGCGGCATTCTATTAAAAAAATGATAGAAGTTCCAAATCTATTATAAGGAAAAGGTTACTTACTTAAATATATATGATTATATATATATTAAGAATACGTTTAACAAATTATTTCGTGTCATGACCACTTTATTTAGGTAAAATGAAGTTCCGTTTGCCCTATTTATGAAAATAAACCAAAAAAGAAGAAAAACATTTCCCCAAAAAACACTTAATTGACATTTTTCTTGAAAACAATCGGATCATATCAACTTTTCATCAGTAACCGCGTGGTACCAACTAAATGTCAGAGCTTCGCTGTGCCTGACCTTCTTTTAGAACCACCCCAGGGTTCCATGAGCATCAAGGCTGGATTGCAATTTCTTATATTAGAATAATTTGAAAAAACTTCTACACAATAGATCTTTTGTTCTCAATGCTAAAACACAAAAGAAATATACTTGGTTAGAGCCGGTCAATTAAATCACACCGATTAATACCATCACCTTGATATATATGATTCTTACTATCTGATTATAATAAGTTCAAGTACGTTGTTCAGGACTTTGGCCGGTTAAGAATCTAGTTTTATGGTGCAATCTGATTTATACAATCTTAAAGAAAATGGCATTAACTCAGATAACTATTGATTAATAAATTTATGTGTATATTTCATTAATCTAGCGTTTCTCAAACTGTGGGGCATGCCTCCCTAGGGGGGCATGATAACTCTACAAGGGGGCGCGAGGATATTAAACATTTGAAAACAAAAGATTATTTAAAAAAAATCATTAATTTGGGGAATGTAAGCAAACAAAATACATTCTGGCATAATAAAAAATAAAATACACATTTATACTAATATAATACACTTATAAATACTGTACTTATAGTACTGTACTGTTAATATGTACTTATAGTACTGTATCAGTACTTCATAATGCATTTTATAAGTAATTGAACAATATTAAGTTAGCTTGTCATATATACAATTATATACAAAAATTAACACTTATCTTGATAATGTTTACGGTTTATAATTAATCCCTTAACTGCCGAGATTAAAAGTTATACGGTTCTCTCCCCAATGCCACTCTTTTTTCATGTAGGAGCTCGCATGAGATTCATTGGAGGAGGGAGGGGGGATAAAAGAGGAATAAAATCCTTCCTAGAGGAATACGTAAATCTTTCGCAAACACTGTCAAGTTAATTTTATTGCATTACAAAAATTTAAAAGTTCACAGAAAAGATCGTACTTCGGAAAGACGTATATATACGTCTGGGCCAATTAATGCCTTCTCTGACCAAGGCGTTTATATACGTCTGTGGGACTTGAATGGTTTAAGTCGTAATGTATCTTTAGCATCAAAACATAGTATTACTGAATTCAATACATTGTTATTGTATGAAGAAAGGGGGGCGCGATGGAAATTATGACTAAAAATTGGGTCGCAAGAATTGAAAGTTTGAGAAGCACTGCATTAATCTTTTCAAACAGACAATCACTCAATTTTAACAAAAACTGCAACCGTCTGGAAATGATTTACTGAAGCATTAAAAGAGTAGTTCTCCATCTTTTCATCTACTTAACTCCAAAGAAATTACAAAGATGTCATCAAATTACTGTTTACTTTTGTTCATTATCATAAGCCATAATTACTGATTACCCTTTTAATGACGGTCTTTTAGTGGTTCTAAAAATGTGCTATTAACTGGACGTATTTACCGCCTAACATCCTATTGTAAACTAGGTGCACTAGTTTCAAATACATCACTAATAGTCTCACCCATTTCATAATTCAGTTCACCTCGTTAACAATACATCATTAATAGCAAACCGATAACGGAAATTTGGAAAAGAACACACCTGTACATTTTGTAAGATTAATGATAAAATAGATCGAAAGTCCGCTGCAGGGATGCTGGAAAATAATTAGAGCAAATGTCGATCTATTTTTGTCATTAAATTTTTTTAAGTGACCGCAAGATGCATGAACTCTTTCAACTATTTTTCTTCAAATAGAGCACTGGCAAAAGGGGTACTCTTCGCACCCGTTTAAATTAAAAAATGAGGTCGAGATATTTTGGCCATATTTTTATGTAGCATCGAGATGCCTTTGAACATTTCTTAAAACTGGGTTACACATTTTTTGAGAAAATCAATTTAATTTATTTAATAGATTGCCGGATAAAAATAGCGCATATAATGGGGATCAGTCTTAGAAAACGAGCAAATATGGTCGGTAAATAATTCGTTTAATGTATCCGACTACTTTCGAAATCGCAATTTTTCACATGGGTACAACGAATATATTTTTTTAATATTTAGTGTCTTTTAGATTGGAATACATGTTTAAAGTTGTTTTAAAAATAATATTACAATAAAAAATTATTTAAGTACTATATTTTTTCAAAAAATGAACATAGATTTATTTCTTTTCAAAACATTCTTCTTTTTCGAAAAATGCTTCTATTATAATAATATTTTGCCTGCATATAGCTCAGACCTCTGTACAGAGCCGGAATTAGGTTTTTTGAAACACATAACTTAGAAGAGAATTTATTTATATTTTAATACATCAGAGTAAAAAAAGTTCTGCAAGAAAAAAAAAAACTGCCGATCATTATTTTAATTGGTAGTAGCTCTGAAAATAATGTGAATTTTTCAAGAATCCTAGTTAGAGCTCTCCGAGGAAGTCTTAGCTATTTATAGGAAAAGTATTATTATTATAGAAGCACTTTTCATATAAAAGGAGAATGTTTTGAAAAAAGGTAATTTTTTTTTATTTTTTAGCCAAAATATTACATTTAAATAGTTTTTTAGAGTAATAATACTCTTAAAATAATTTTACACGTGTATTCTAACCTAAGTGACACTAAATAGTTACAAAAAAAATATTCGTCTGCACGCTTTTTCAAAATTATGGTTCCGAACGTAGTCGGATACCTTAAAAGAAATTCTTGATTTTGGTATTTTATTGAAGCGTTTTTATATATGCTGAATATCATGCTGAATTCGTCATAAGGAACTCAAAAAAAAAATTATTTAGAAATACATGAGCAATAATATTTTGTAATAGACTCGTTATTATATCTTTTCTAGAGTTACTAATACAATTCCTTCAATATCAGCTAAATTTTTAATAGCTTACGTTAAAATATGAATCTAAATTTTCGGACATATTTTTTATTGAATTTTTAAGTATCTATTTATTATTGTAATAGAAATCCGTTATTGATACAAATTATTCTGAAACAGATGTTATGAGAGCATATAATATGAATTATAAGTTTCCACATGTGTGTGAAAATGTGCAGTCAAAAAAGAAAAAATGATTCAGGTAAAGAACTGCAAAACAACTTCACATGTTCATTTTGATGAGACAGATGACCTAATATAATAATACATTTATAATTAAGTTAATGTAGCTTCTTCTAATCCTCACTGAATGCATTATCTCCTTTATTGAGACAAATGACATAGCGGTAAAACGATCAGTCATGCCTTCGACATTCAAACATAATGAATCCTTTTTTTTTCAAGTGCAGAGCACATTTAACCGATAATAATAATCAACAATTTTTTTTAAAATCATTGTGTGTCCTTTTTTCATGAATACATGCTCAAGCATTCTAATTCCCAGTTATTATGCGAAATAAAAATATTTTCGTAATTATATGTATCTAGTTTTAGATATAACTGACAAGAGTGGGAGAGTATAAAAAGCTTTAAATATTGAAATAATATTTTGTTCTTATTTTTAATAAATTTTTTTTGAATATATTTCAGATAAAATAACTTTAAAAAGAGATAATATGTGTTTTTGACTAAATTTAGTCTTTAAATGTAATTTGGTAATTTTTTAAAAAAAAGGTTTTTCATGTTAAGTTACTAAAACTTAAACAGAAATAAAATTTTGTTTGGATTTAAATAAATATTATTTATTCTAGCCATTTATATATTGTGAAATGACAGTATAATATGTCAAAAATGGATAAAAAGTATTTTAAGTTGAGAAAGTATAAAGAAAAACAGTTGAATGATTTCATTGAATAGATTCCAGATAAAAGTTTTAGCATTTAATTATCTCTGATAAATCTTTTAATTTAAATGAGCATTTTAAACAGCTAAATTTGTATACAAAATGGTAAAATAAAGTCTTAAATTGAAGTATATGAAATGCAGGCAAAATATTTCTTTGAATAACTGGCAGTGAGTTTTTAAAAATATTAAACAAATTTCATAGTTATTGTTTTATTATTGAAATTTTTTCAAGTACGCCGGTTTTTGTGTAAAATGATACATAACACAAAAGTATGTGAAAATAAATCAGAATATATAAATCTATTTCTTAAAGCTATTAATAAATGTTCAGTTTTATAAATATGAGTAATCGTTTGATAAGAAGAAAAACACAATTCTATTGTTTCTATTGTAAGAAAGACATTCAATTGCAACTTTGATTTGATTGACAGCTTTGAAACAAATTTTTTAAGATTCTGGAAATTATTAAAAAAAATAATTATAAACTTTCAAAAACACTTGCGCTTTATTTTAGAAAAAGTGTACAATCATATATAACTCTTAAAAATGAGATATAATTTTTCTACAGAATTGATTGGTTAAAAAGAACAATTTCTGTAATTTCACAAAAAAGTTACGTAATTTCTGTGACCTATATCAAGCCGAAAAAATATGTTCGAGGTATCCACAGTATAAATATGTCATCACATTTTTCTTCTTATATTGCACAAAAAATATTTAATAATAACCATTCGTATGTTATTCTACTTTATTTAAAAAGGAATTTACTACTTGCAGTTTTGCCTGTTTTTGGTACTGTATTAATGAGTGTAGCGTTACTTGAATGGACGCTTTTAGCTCTCATGTTGACTTCAAATAAATGCTTTGTCTTCGTAATCTATGAACTTGCATTCATTCTTTTATGTTAACTGTTCACGAAACAATGTTTATGGGTTCGAAGATTAACTTCGAGTTATGTAGATATATAAATAGGTTAGGTGTTGATATTTACTCGTAAATTAAAGATTACGCTTAACCTGTTAATTTAAAAATTACTTTTCAAATGACATTTTATTATCATCCGGCTTGTTTTTTAAATCTAAAGCGAGTGTAAATGAAATGTTATTATACGCCTTTGGGTTTAACAGAACACTGAATTCAAATATCCTTTTTCTCTTTTCATGAAAACGTGCTTTCAATGATAATAAAAGACCGAAATGCGATCCACGATTGTTTTTTTTTTATGGTTGTAGAAAATGTTTAATGAGAAGAGATAATCATATTTATTCACATTTTCTAATGATTCAACCAAAGAATTACGATGTCATTACCTGTTGTTTTGACAATTTACAAAAATACAGGATTCCTTTTCTTATATAATATGGAGCGGAACGAGTTTGAATTTAGCCGCAGGATTATTTCACCCTATTTTGAATACCTATGTGGCTTTGACCGTGTTTCTTCTTTTGGAAACAAAGGTGTTAGAAATAGTATATAATTTCGGTGTTTGTATGAGTTCAAATAAGGTCGTGTGGTTGAATGTTGCAACAGAATACAATCAAAATGAGTGTTTCTAACTTAAAATCTATTTATATATATATTTGATGTCGTAAATACCTGCGAAAATAGAAAATAATGAATTTAATCGGTATTTTTTCCCTAGTATTTAAATCGATAAAATTAAAGAAAGGAGAAAACATTTTGCACCAAATAAATAATCCCCAAAAACAATTATACGGTGAGAAATAAATACAAAATAAGTAATGGAAAAGTTGTTTAATAATATATGGGAATCACACTTTTTTTCATAATGGGAATGAAAGAATTAGCATTTGTTTTAATTTAACTATTTGTTATGTCAATAGAAGTACTGCTCCTTTTTTTAAAGATCACGTTATTTCAATGCATAAGCAGGTTTCCGTCCATTTCACTGATAATTATTGGGTCAGTGAATTCAAATAAAATTAATGAAATAAATGAAAAAAGAATTAATTCAAACAGAAAATATCTTTAGTAAGTACTATTTCTCTTATAATAAATGCAAATAAAAGGAAGAGGAAAATCATTAAACTGATTCGAAATTAGGAGTTAAGAGAAAAAAATTCAAGTTACATTTGAATTAATTATTTTCCCTTATTATTTCTATTAATTATTGTGTTTGTGATACTAAAATTCCTGACTATGTATTAGCTACAGAAAAACATGCTTGCCATTGTAAAAAATGTTTTCATCAATTAATAGGAATATTAAGTAGAACAATAAGAAAATGTTGTCTTGAAATACAGACATATATTTGTAGTATTAAAATTCGAAGTAAAATTATATTTTATTTAGCTTTTGTACTAAATTTATCTAAATATTCATCTGCGTTAAATATAAATTTCACACTCAATATTTTTTCTTGGTATTTTTTTTTTTAAATAACCTTAATTGTAATGTTTAGAAGATTATATAAATTTCAGAATTTTCTAAAATATTCTGACACAAAGTTTTAGTAAAGACGATTTTACTGAGATTTCTGAAAACTTTTAATTTAAATCCAAAAGATGTGGAAGAGAAAATAAATAATTTTAGATATTTTTTTAATAAATAAAACTCACCACCCACCCTAAATAATTTACAGATTGATTTTCTTTTTACCTGTTAGATGAATTTTGAATGCTATACTCATTTTTGGAACATCTATTTCTTGAGAGTCAAATAACATTGAGAGGAAAAAAAGGAAGCAGAAGTAAAACTGTATTTACGGGATTTTATCCTCTCAAACTCAAATTTCTGTAGATTTTACTAAATTACGAATGATTGCTTGAAAATTTTCATTTCAGTTCCTAAATAAGTTAACTTGAATGTATTTTAAGCAAATGTACACTTCTATGGTAAGTTGATTCATATTTATTCAAATTAATGTATCACCATACATAATCCTAAGTTGCTAACAAGCAGACATTTAGTCAAATGCTTAAGATAAGAGATCTTACTGTATGATTACAGTTTCCAAAATTAAACTTATCGATACAAAATCGATATGGTAATCTCTCATCCCGCCATGTCTTTAAAACTTGTTCGATCCGTCCCTAATCCCATAAACATCAACCATCAAACAATTCAGAAAATTTCATCACGCTGGTACAGGAGAAGTCTACATACTTTTACCAAAGTGGTGAGTAATTTAGGTTTAAGGGGGTTAAATCTTATGAAGCATATCAAAATAATTTACTCCGAAGATATTATTTTTTATTTTTTTCATTTTCCTCTTCTAGTTTTCTTGGACTATACCCACGGGCATCAATGGTATTAAAGAGAGGCGTGGAGAAATCACGAAAAAGAGTGAAATCAGAGTGAGAAAAAACAATGGCACACATCTGTTTTATCTTCTTGGGCAAATCCAGTTTCATTTTTTTTTCTTCATGGAAGCAACGCGGATATCTTTCTGAAGTACCAATGACAATAAAAAAGGGGAATACCGTTACCTAGGGGTGTAGGCAGGTTGTTGACACAGTGTGATAGTTACTTTTGAGTTAAGTCATTATGTTCTTAGTGCCACTTTCTTTTATCCGGTATCTATAAATAGATGGGTTTTTAATGGAATTGATACTCTTACGCAACTGCCGGTAATTGTAATCTTTTTTATAGACAAGGCGTCTTTACTTTAAGTTAGAGATGCAGAGGGTTTTCCTATAGAAAAGATTGTGGTTTTAATTAATCGCAATTGATCTAAATGTAGAATATTCCATAATCATTATTTCATTCTGTATATGGTATAATCGATTTACATTTCTTAATATAAAAATATAAATGTATTAAAATAAGTACTTTTTTTTTATAAATTTTAATTTTTTACATCAATGGCTCACATGGGGGGGGGGAGATTTTCCGGAGGTACACCCCCGCATCACCCTTAATCGATTATAACCCTATGTATATAGTAAGCATAATAATGGTAAATCTAGTAATTTAACTAAGTATTTGTTAGTAATAATTTCTTTTATTAATTAATACTATTTTTTTAAACCAATAATTAATTTTTTACTGTTTTTTGTTCCCAGCAGTCGATGAAATCAATAGAATATGTTTGACAGTGTATTGAGGTACGATACAAGAATGGTGGACTTTCGACGCTTGACCCTCCTCTCCCCTTGAAAAATTCCTATGTGCACCACTGTTTTACATTATTATATACCTATAAAATAATTTATTAAATATGTAATATTTGAAAATGCAGCTCAATAATCGTTTTTTTTATAAAACAGTTATTTAAACGATGTTTATCAAACTTATCGGAAAACCGGAAGAACTTTTGAAAACTTGCAAAGACATGTGGGAAAAACGTTCAAAAATATCATAATAAACCGCATAATAATATGGGAATTCATAAAATAAAAGATTTGAATGTAGAGAAACAAATATAAAAAGTTTCTTTCATAAATTTAGTGGCTTGCCATTTAACAAGAAAATGACATACTTAAATTGACTAAGAATCCCTGAGTCTGACAGGAATTATTTATAAATACGATTAATCATTCATGAATCTATAAAATGGATAAGAAACATTAAACAAAATTATTATTATATTCATGAAATATTTTATAGATATATGGAAAGATTTAAGAAGTGCTATATTAAAAATAAGCTATTCCTTTGTTTTTTATTTCAGAAAAAGATATTGTGGTGTGATTATTGTAGAGAAATTTCTCATGAATATTGAGATTATTTTTTAATCTTGTTCTTTATTGTTTTCAGACATATTGGATGCATGAATACTTCGCGCAGTTTCAAATCACTGATCAAGCGAACATATATATATATTCATTGGATAAGAATTTGTTGATAAACTCTACGAAATAAAAGAAATATAATGTAACAAATCAAAGAATTGCAATTCTTTAGATTTTTCTTTCTTACGATATTATAACGGGACTGTTAATGAAATGTATGGCTTAAAAATGATTATACTTTTAGAAGACACTGTTTACTAAGGTTTCTTTTAATACAAGTTATATTTAATTTTAATAACTTTCATTTTACAATTTAAACTGAAATGATTAAGTTTCGGTAAAAAATTCTTTTTCTTAAAATAAGATTTTTGCTAATAGTTTAACTATCAAATTGGGATGTTAAAGTATTTTGTTGCTTTATTCTGAAACAGTTTGTCTTTTAAAAATATTTTGCCACATTGCATTGTAATTATTTTTTATATAACATTCACTTTCAAATGTATGTAAATTTAATTACTAAACATGCGCCAGTGTGAACTATAAAAAATAAACTCTTACAATGATTAAGATTTAATAATCATATCACTATAAATAACCAATAACATCAATTCAGGATTTATTTAAAAGGGTATTATCACATTTTCTGAAACGTATAACATTTTATTGCATTGATAATAAGTGGATAGCTAACAGTCTCATTGCCTTTCGTAAATTGATTTGAAAATTGAACTGGGAATTTTTGAAAACATAATTAGTGTTTCTTATTTATAGAAAGATATATACACATTATATAGAATGGTTTAATTTAAAAATGATCTTTCAATATTTCAGCAATAACAATTGCAAATAGAGACTAAACTATCAAAAATTAAGTTTCATCCACAGGAAATTAGTTTGTTTACAATGAAATTGCAAATTCCTATGACCAAAAGAAAATATTACAAATTTTTCTTTTAAAAAAAAGTATTATGCTTTATAATCCCTTGAAATTTAAGTGAGTATCAAGAAAATACATTTTTGAAGATTGTTTAAGAATAAGTATTTATATATTTCAAAAAACACACACATAAAAACACAATTAAAAATTATATATATAGATAGATATATATTTAAAAAAATAAAAAATAAAATAAAGTAACAATTTTCTCTACAATTATTTACCACTATAACGGGAAGAAGTAGATGATATCTCTTTTCAGAAGTTATTCTATTTTAACTTTTGAGATAATAAAGCACGGAAAATAATTTATATTCAAAGAAAAAAATATCTCTTGGGATAAGTTGTAAATAGAACTTAAAATTCTGTCGTAATTGTGATGAATGATTTCTAGAAAAGTAGCGGGAAAAACAGATCTAAGGACCAAATATTCATCTCTATGCTTAAGTACTTGTGCAAGTTATGTTTCGGCAGAAATTACATCAATTTGACGCTTAACGGATGGTTAAATCCAATTGTTTCGCGTGTTTTATTGCAAATTGTGAGAATTTTAAGCAATTGGCGTCAATTTATGTTCTAGGTGCAATGTAAACTTTTTTTATATACCGATAAGAAATTTTCCTTTGTAACTCACATAAATTGATCGAATTTGGTCATTTTTTAAATGTTTTCTTATCATATGTGTCCCTTTTTCTAACTTCCGTTAGAAAAATTTTCTTTGTATTCGCCAATCATATTCATAAAGATATAAAAAAATAGAAGTATAAGAAATTATGCTGAGAACTTTTAAATTTTCTACAGATTTGCAGAATTTACGATATGCTAATAAGTACCTTAAAATAATTAGTTTTTATTGCATTTGAAGGAATTGTATTCTTATATACCAGAATTATAGTTAAAAAATTCTTGTATTATACTCGGCAAATAGAATTTTGCAATTGAAGACGAAAGAAAAACAAATTTACATCATTAGCTAAAAAAACTAAACTTAAACGAAATAAATTTGTGTTTCGAACTACAGCAATAATTTCTTAGTAGTAAGCCATGAAGCGTTACATACCAATATATTTTACTAACCATTAAAGATTGATTCTTTGAAAAATATCGATAATAATATTAATAAAAATAAAATTATTACTAGAATTAAAAATATAATATAATAATGCAAATTTCATGATTTGTTTAAAATTGTATATTATCACCTTTTTTGAAACGTATAACATTTTATCGCATTGAAAATAAATGCATAGTTAATAGTCCCATTGCCTTTCGTAAATTGATTTGAAAATTGAACATGAGATTTTTGAAAGTGTAAATATTGTTTCTGATGTATATATATATATATATAGCTGTTAACCCTTAATTTTTAAATAAAACGATGGACAAAATTCTAATTTTAATCATAATTTTTTATTAAGCTTTTATTTTTTAATTTAATAATTTTTGTTTAAATTTATAAATTATGAGGAAAACTTTTGAAAAATTCTCCTCTTATACAGATTAATTTAATCTTGATTAACCTTTTTGTCATTAACAATTGTGTAATTTTTTTTTGGAACTCTCTCTCTCTCTCTGCGAAAATTATATTTTTAATATTTAAAAAATGTTTAATTCTTTAAAATAAAGAATTGTCCTAGACAAATTTTTATGCTTTCGTAAATATACAGTTTTTAAAAAAGAATAGAAAATATGTAAATCATATTGAAATAATTTACGCAAGACCACAATTCATAACAATACATTGTTTCCTTTCAATAAGAATATGACTCCATTTCAAATATATTACAATTAACATCAAACACGTGCAAAATGATGAAAGAACTAACTTGATCACGAACTTAATCTTTCAAACAATATATCATGGGTTCTTGCGAAATAATTATCTGGAAAAAAAAGAAAAAAGAAAAATGGTAGTTGGACCAACTTTCCCTCTTTTTTCTTGTTGTAGGTTGCAAATATAAGTATAAAAATGTGTTAGAAACTTATCCAAAATTGACAAATAATTCTTTACGGTTGGTGAACTTATTATACCTATCTTGTGTCGGACTTTTATTTTACTTTCAGAGCATTGAAGTAAATCCTTATTAGAAAAAAGATTGAGTTTTTCTAGATATTTTTTGATAGACTTATATAATATGTGTAGATAACCTTGATATTTAAAAAAATCTAATCAGAAAATATGTAAATTTTATATTCTATGCAACAAAAAATGACGTTTGGTTTTTTGAATAACTTGTGTGATATTGCATCATTTATAAAAACAATCGTAAAATTTCAAAACATTTAGAGAGTATATTTCTTAAAAAAAAGTTGTCTTACTTATGCAGAGTCGTTGACGCGGAGTTTTAGAGGTTACGTACTAGCTCCATAAGCTTAAGGTTGCGGGTTAGATCCCGGCTGTGTGGCCGCGGTAGCCGAGTGGTATAGGTATCGGATCGTGGCATGTCTTGTCACGAGTTCGAGCCCAGTACCACTAAAGACCCGCCGTGTAGGGCAGCGATGCACGTTAAATCTGTCGAGAGCTGAAATGTCCTCCCGTTGGTGTGGTGTGGTAGTTAGGAGAGGGGGGTGCCAGCTCAGGTGTCGTCCACGTCACTTGACCATGGTTCAAAATTACGTGGTCCGTCACCAAAAGCCCTCGTGTAGCTGAACAGTGCGACGTTAATATTTCAATCAATAGATCCCGGCTGTAGTCGATAGATTTTCTGGATGCGAAAATGGTAGGCATGCATGTCTTATGATTATGTGGCACATAAAAGATATTTTCAATATCAATTTGGCTCTAGTACTCTCGGCAAAATTAAATCACGAAAATATTTAGCATCTGAAGAGAGCTTGAATTAAAAAAATAATTAATTCAAGCACTAAAGTTTGTTAGTGAGATTCTCTACTAGATAGTGCCCTAGTGAAATAGCTCTCGACTGAGTCCCCTACACGGCGGGTCTTTAGTGGTACTGGACTCGAACTCATGACACGCCATGTAGGGGAGTCTGTCGAGAGATTCAAACGTCCTCCCGTTGGTGTGGTAGTTAGGAGGGGGGAGGGTGCCAGCTCAGGTGTCGTCCTCGTCACTTCCTTATAGAAAAAGTTTTATATTAACAGTTGTTTTGAGCAAGCAATAATAGAAATTTTATGACTTTTTCTTACAATGTTGATATATGGTGAAACACAGATCCCTATTTGTAAGTTTTCTCTTTCTAACGTATATAATATTGTGCATATTATATTTTGTCAAATGTACTTTAAATTTTATATTCTTCGTGTAAATGATTATACACATGCTTATTTAACAAATATACTTTTTTTTTTACTTTATTGTGACAATTTTATGCCCTTTTAATTTATTGAAGCGATGTCTTATTTTTTGTGTGAGATGTGTTTGTCTGTCACCACAAAATTACATTTTATATCAGGATTTCTACAGAGTAAATATAATTTATTTCCAAATACTTCATACACACATATCATATATTACTATTAAAACTTTTATCGTTTTAATGGATTCTAAAAATAACGAAGAGATAAAAGCATTTCACAGAACTATCTGAGTGATTTGCCATGATAATAAATCCAAAATGCTGTAAATTATTTTCAAAGGCTACATTTTGAGAAAAGTACGAAGATTTACATACAACCGTTAATAAAATGATTTAAAATGGGATTTTAATAATGAAAAAAATAATAAAGGTTTTTTTTTTCAATAATATTTTTATTTTGAACACATAAGTTTACATATATTTATATTGTGTAGCTGCTTATACCATTAAATGCGAAGTATTTTTTAAAAATGAACTTCAATGCGTAAAATTTTTCTGTATTAAAAATTTTAACCTTGATATTCAACGATGCATTCGTGAGTAGGAATAACTTGAAAGATAATTCTCAAATTAGTAAGAATTCTTCGAATTCTTTTTTTCTTCTAAAAAAAGAGAAATTTCTTTAAAAATATAAAACATAGAGAACGATTCTTTTAATCTCTACTTTTATTTTTATAATCTGAATTAAGAATGATTTATTTTCATTTTTAATGCAATAAAATGTTTTATGGTTTTCATTCACTGAAGTGCTAGAGTTCGATATGTGTATTTTTAGTCTTTAACTCGTTAAATCCTCATTATGAGCTTACATGAGAAGAATGTTATATAAATCATTATTTCTTTTATATTTATTCCCGAGAAAAATTAATTTATTGCTTGAAAACCGTCTTAGAAAAATAAATATAACTGAAATTTCATAAATATACTCAGTAACTATTGGTTGTGACCGAAGAATTTTTTTATAATTGCCGTGTGTGTAAATTATATTAATTGCATTATGTCATTTTTGCTATTTTTGATTATTTCATAAAATACTTTTTAGAGTTAATAATAATATATATATATATATTATTCTTTTTTTAAAATAAAAATTAAAGAGTTTTTCCAATATGTATAATTTTACTGGAAGCACTATTGATTTACTTAACGATTTCTAAGTTTTTATTTGTAGATATCTTATTAAATTTGATTCATAACGAATGGTATTTATAGAAATATAGTAAAATTTAAAAAGTAATCTCAAAGTATTTTGTTTATTTATTTTGTAATTATATATATATATATATATTCTATATGTATGTAAAATTATAGTAAGAAATGTTAAAAAATGGCTTAACAAATGAGCTTCTGAAAAAAAATATTCAAATATATGTCACAAAATTAAATTAAATCTCAATTTAAAAACTACTTTAAGCATTTAGTGCTTTTTGGGAAATCACTATAAAATATGCTTTTTAAAACCACAGTTAATACGAATCTATTATATATACATGTTAAAATTCATGACTGGCCTCATTAAAAACTCCAAATTTTCTGTGTTAGAAATTGCATCTTATTCGAAAATTACTCCCCCCACACAAACATAAAATTACTCCACATAAATTTTTTTTAAATATTAACCAATCAAATGAATTTTTCATTCTTTTAATATATGTCACAAAATGAAGGTTAATCAAATTAAAACCAGTTTAAAACCCATTTAATATTTTTCAGAAAAGTTTCATAAAATATACTTAAGAAAATACTAATGCAAATCCTTTATAACTATGTTAAAATTCAGGATTTACTTCGTTAAAAGCTTCAAGTTTCCCACGTTAGGAATTGCATCTTATCCAAAAATTACTCCCAAACCTTCTATTTATATCTTCACGTTCTATTTCATTTGCAGAAGGCAAACGTACCTTCAGGGTTAACTCTTCATTAAAGAGGAATTGTGAGAGTTTGGTAAAATAAAAGAAAGAATACACAAGTAGGCAATCATATCGAGAATGAAATTAGGACATTGCCATTTAGGTTGAAGTACACACATGATTCACTTTCAATTCATATGTGAAGGCGGATTTCTGTGTAAAAATTTGTAATCTGATAAAGTACGATTATTTAACAACCGGTGAAGCGTTTATAGTTTGTTGTCGACTGATACCATCAAACTGTCTACGGTTTTGTAAAATTTTTGTCTTTCAGATGTTTTATTTGATAGAATATTTTGAAATGTGTCATATTAATGGAATCAATCTATACGATCCTCATAATAGAAGCTTTGGGGTCACACTTATCAAGAAAATGGGTTAAATTTTCCTTCTACATAGAGCTAATCAAAAATCTTGCTAAAAGAAGTTGATTTGAAATGAATTTTATTTATGACAGAATAGTGTAATCTTCACTGTCATTTTCACCTTTCCCAATAGCAAAATAAAAATTCATCTAAAATTTATTATTATTTTTTTATTTTTTGAATAATCTATTTTGACGCGGCGGGCATGTATAAAGGTTTTTCGATGCAATTCTTGTCAATTGACAATGGTTCTAAATTACCATATTCGTCGACAATCGACCTTGTATTGCTTATAATTGTGATATTAATTAAAAATCAATTGTTTCAAAAACCAAAAAAGTTAATTTTGATTTCTGATATTAGAACGAGAAGTAAATATGTCGTTTTTTTTCCTGTAAAAAAATTAATAATTTTAGTTTGAGACTATATGTATATTTTTCCTTTTGTGGCTTTACGGTGTGAATTGCTATTAATTTGCCTTGATATTAATAAATTATGTCATTATTTTATTCTTTATTCAGTCCATAGTAAACTACATTTTCTGTATTATTCAGGGAAATATTATATGTGAAAATTTTTATTCTTAATATAATAATTGACTAAACAAGTTAATATCCATATTTTGATGAAAATTAGAATGACTTATCTAGTTATTTTGCAGTTATGTTCACTCTGATTCCTCATAAATATTAAAATGTAGAGTTTATTTAATTATACAGACAGAATTTAGGTAACATTTACACACTTAATAGTAAAACTTACTTAATATCAAGCACTTAATAGCAGAAAGTAATTTTTATACTTAATTAGAGAAGTCATAATATTCCATTGTTTTACGTAATAAGTTCTGAAACTTTTCACTTCCGAAGCTATAAAATTTCACTAAAACAACAAAAATTACTGTCCACTTGTAAAATATTTCTTTTCTAATAACTAACTTAAGTGCATTAGGAAAAATTCATCAAAATAATTTAATCCTTTGTGGAGGAAAATTTGTACAAATGTTTTTGAGGTACGAAATTTTGGTGGCTAAAAATTTATTTTTAATCGTTTTTTTTCTAGAATGTAACAATGTCAAGTGTAATTTTGAATTAAAAAAAAAGAGTATTCAATAAAATCAATTATATCTATGATGAGTTTCGAAGATATAACATGATCATTTCATTATCTTTTCTCTCAAATATTTTTTATGTAATTCTTTATAATGTATTTTTAATCTTTAGATAAAAAATTCTCGTACCTTAGAGAAACCATTTTTAATGGTATATAAACTTTTTGGAATTATTTCTGTTAAATAAATGTTTCATTTTACTTACGTGTAGTGCATGCTGAAATTATTCAATGATTAAAACAATTAAAAACTCATTAATTCCTTTATAACTGTGCATATATATAAGCGTATTTCGTGAAATATTTATAGAAGTATTTTTGCCTATTACGGAAGCAAATACTTATTTTTTGCTTAGTATTTCCTTTTAATCCAAGCACTGTTCCGTGAGAAAAACAACTAATTTGAATGCTCCAATTTTAATAAATATTTACTCTACGTTATAAAATTATATATTCGAACAGCGTCAATTTTGACTTTTCCTCCATCATCAAAGATTGTTGTTCAATTATATGAATGACATATAAAACCGGTACAAATTGGTGCACTTGACCCTCATTTTTTAAAATCCCTTAATTGCTCCTATTACATTTAATGTCAAAAGCATGACAAAAGGTCAAGCATATTGGATCTTCTCTATACAATTATATGCCACTCCTAGCAATAACAAGGTGTATATTTGTAGTTAGAACATCTTTCTGGTCACCCAATCACCTTCTTGCGTGCCGAATACAAGTTTTGCTATTTGTCGGTGAAACACAATATAAGTTCGGAGTGTATAAAGGTAATGGATCAATGCTATTTTGTAACGCCTTGATTATCATTAATCTATAAGGTGTTATTAAGAATTCAGTGTGAGAATGTACCTGATACTAAAGAGGTTTCAATGATTTCCCACGGAATCGAGCACGTTTTTGATTCATTTCATCTGAGAATGCTGATAACTAGGTCGAAGCAGATAGAGAGAACCATGTTGTGAAGGAAAAAAAAAAAAAAAACACATAAAATCAAGTGAAAAGTGTTGAATAATTTTCTACCTTATATCTTGTTGTGGTATTTGGTATGTTGTTTGAGGAAAATATAAGAAAGAAAAGAGAAAAACAACCCATTAAACTGTTTTTAAATATCTCTTCCTTAATTTTTTTTTTCCTAATTCCGTTTTTTCATTACCAAAATAAATCTGATTTGAGTATAAAATGGCACAGGCATTCTGTATGCAATCGAGAAGATTTTCGAAATAAAGATGTCTATAATAATTATGGGATTAAAGAAAATGATCCGTTATGAACTTTTCAAGTTGAGGATAATCCTGATATTTTTTTCATAAAATTTTATTCGACAGATGTTATTTAAAAATATTAGATTATTTAATTATAGGTTTTCATCATACTGTTATTTTTCACACAATACTACACCATACACTTACTAATTATTAGATTTTAAAAACTGTAAAGTAAAGACTACAAAAACATAAAGTGTCTAAAAAGAAATTATATAAAATATTTAACACTAAAAAAAATACTGTAAAATTATTTTTAGAATTTTGACTTTAAGTGGTTTTATTGATGTTTAATTGAAGGAATAAAATACATTTTAAATTTAAAAATGGTAAATACAAAATGGCTGAAAAGGGAAAAATGAAAAAGATAGAAAACAACTGTACACAAATGTGATATGTAACTTAATTCTGAGTTCTACGAAAATTACAAACACTCCGAAAATTATTTTATAATAGGCACAAAATTCAACCTAAGGATATGTGGTAGGCTAAACAAGGAAGCAAAGGAAATATTTCGAGGAAATAAATTCTAAGGAAAAAAGAAATAGGGTATATAAAAGAAAGAAAAGTTCAAACATGCAAAGTTCAAAAGGAGAAAAAACAGAAAAAATTCTCAAGGAATAAGATAGCATTTTTCAACATGCAAAAATACTCTTGATTCAAACAATGCAACTCCAAATTTACTATAACTTAAAATTCGGTATAAATGTAGAAAGAACTTTTATTTTTTTTGTCGCAAATGTCGTCGATGAGGAAATGTGATTTACAATTTAAAAATAAAGATTCATTTTTGAATACACTCCACTTACCAGATTTCTTTTAACAAACTGAATATTGTTAATCTATTTTTTCAATAAATACTCAACAGTTTATTAAATACATGTATTATAATTGGTATAATTATGTGTGCTATTTTTGAGTGGAGACTGAAACAAAACTGAAATCAAATCAAGCATAATTATGTGAACTGGGGTACTACATTGTAAACTTAATACTTGTTGTTAAAACAATTAAGCATTGAATTACTATTTCCTAAATATTGCACTCAAAATAGGCTATTTTAAATCAATTTAATTTTCATTATTGAGTTTAAAGTCACTATTATTGTCATTATTTTTACATATTCATAATTATTTTACTTGCAAATTTCTTAGGTAATATTCAGAATGCTCTATACTTGAGTGCGATGAAGTAATTAAAATTGTTAGTGTTAAGCGATGCTTGAGGATGAAACTGAAATATTAACCAAAGCTGAGATTAATTTTTCTTAAAGAATTATTAAGTTTTATTTTTTCTAATTCATTTCTACTGTGTTTTACTAAGAACAAGAAAATAAAGAGCATTTATCAAAAAATTTTAAACTAGAACCTGAAGTGTCTTAAGCTCAGAATTTTATCTGAGAGTTGAAAATGAGGGTTTTAAGTAATTACCTTTGGTTTGATATGGAGGTAGATAAATTGAATAGAAGATTAACGAAAAAGGATATTTCAAAGCAATTAAAGTTAGTTTGATTGAATATTGAATCAACACGAGGGTTATTTGATTCAGATCTTATTATTCTGTGCCACGATCAAATGAACAGGTCCAATCCTAGTGTGTCGGCCATCCGCGTGTTAAGACCTAACGTGCCCCGTCCATCTAGATAATTCTTCATATTTTGACTAATACTTAACTTTGACTTTATGAACTCATCTACCTGTATAAGAGTAAGAAGTAAAATATTAATAAAAATGCAAATTGACACAAAAATTACTTCCTTCGTCTATTTTGTTTTTCTAAATTGTAAGACTATTTTTAAATGAATAACTTTTTATTTCCTCAAATTTCATATTGAATTTGAACATTCCTATGTCTTAAGTAATGTATTAGATATTTCCATAAAGCAACTTTCGCAAAAATTATTTTTGAGACGCCTTTGAACATTAATCCACAGCTCACAGTGCGCCGCTGATAAGCAAGAAATCCTTTTTTATCGCGCTTTGCCCCCTCTGGCACGAATTTTGCTAACAAATGAAGGATGTGGTTAAAGAAGCCTTTTTTCAAACTGTGGGGCTCGCTCTCTACCTTGGGGGAGTGATAACCCTATATGGGCGGTACGAGCATATCGAAAAGTTGAAGATAAAAGATTATTTCGAAAAAATTATTAAATTACTGAAAGGAAGCAAAACAAAATACATTTTAAACTAGGAAAAGTAACATAATACTTATTCTATTACTAAAAAGTATAACTTCAAATATTTATTACTTTACAGTAACATATACAAAATTTAATGCTTACAACCGTAATTTGTCCGGTTTATAAATAAGGTCATATTGTAGCTTTTGTGTCAAAGTGCATTATTAATTCATTCAATACATTGTCATTGTATGAGGAGGGTACGATGAAAATTATGATTGAAAATTGGTCACCAATACTAAAAATTTCAGAAGCACTGGTGTAAGGAGTAGACATTAATGGACAACGTGGACCAACACACTGGGAACTAACATTCTATTTTTCTTAAACCATCCTATACTATCAGTATTTATTTTGATGTTTCAATAGCTATTTAAAATTCAGCATATTTATTCGACTTATTATACGTTTTATTTTGAGAAATTCGTAAAAAGTTTTGCTTGATTGGTAGAACTATATGGAGCCACACCTTGTTTTGGCCACCCGCGTGCGGTGCAAGCGCTGCACACCTGCTAAGATCGGCCCTGCAAGTGAAGAGGACAAACCACACCAGAACTGGGCCTTAAGCTTAGTCTTGAACGTCGAAAGATTTAACTCACGTACTTCAGTCTCACTACATGATGGGTTTTCAGCGACAAATTAAAAAGAGATATATATTCTCTATGAGTTGATTCATAATCATATTTTTTTCTCTTAACAAGTTAACTGCATAGTTCACATGATAAGTATAACAAATTTGGTCTTTTTTTTTTGTAAAGATTTGGTTTCTTTTTTTTAACATGTGAATAAATTTATAAAAAATTTTGTTGAATGTTATCGAAACTAAAAACAAAATGCTAGTAAAGGATAATTCAAAATTTTAGTTTGAAAAAGAAAGATATATGGAAAGAAATCTGAATAAAGATACCAAATGGGTAAAGAAACACACATTTTGCATAAATTGTCATAGATTGTATCTCTAATGGTAACTTCATGACCACATGGAATGCAATAAGTATCAAGACAACATCTATTTTTGTTACACTGTGTTGGGTAAAAAACTGATAACATGAAACATCTTGGCAAAACCCGTCGGTACTTTAAATAAAATGTTTCATCTCATTTGCATATTTTTAGCTACTCTCTCTTTTAAATTCATTTTACGTAATGTACTTCTTCTGTGACTTACATGTTTCCAAAAAAAGGACTTATTTTTTGCATTCACAGTAGGGAATTAATATTCCCCACAACAATCACATGGACAGTAAAATATCACTATGTCTTGAGCTTAACATGTGTTCACCACTGAGAAATATTTGACCTGAGTTAAATGTAATTTATTATTGTTGAAAATAAAATTTAAGCTAAGAACATTTCGTAGAAATAGAACGATAAAATATAAATAAATTCTGGAAATTTATTTTACTTTTTCCATATAAATGTAATTTATTTACAATTTGAAAGTAAGAATTGTGTCTGTTTTTACTTTTTGGGGATCTTGGTCTTTAAATATTTATAAATTGCTTATTTAGCCTAATATCATGCGTTTAATATTAATAATTACTTTTAATCATCAGTTTCACGTAGTTACTTCATACCAGTTGATAAAATTACTATATTACTTTGGCTGCAATCTCTTAAATTAAAATCTAAAAACAATTATATTAATTATTTGAATACATTTCTTCATTTCAGTTTCTTAGAAAATTATGAAATCCTAAAAAGTGAAATTAAAAATGTACTGATATTATCAAATTAAAATTTAAATGGTATTCAATGTTTATTTTAAATAACTAATATCTAGGTGTTGAACTTTTCCTGAATTTTCAAACACCATAGTTATTAAAATTCAAAGAAAACAATAAAAATTAGTTCACTATATGAAAAAAAAATATTTTTTTAGATTAACCGAAAAAGTGTACAGAAGTATTAACTGATATAGGATTAAATATACTACATTTTTTTTTATTAAAAAAACCAAACATATATAGACTGCATCTTTAAACATTTACTTAAAGAAATAAATCAGTAATTAATAAAAACCAGAAGATTTTCTTCTGTACTAAAATATTTCAAAAATAGTCTTAATATTTATTTTTAGATTTACAAATAAAACGGTTTATTGTACTTTGAGAAGATGTTTCTCTTTTCTGAGAGTATATTACTTATATACTAAAATGCTGTTGTTTATTTTTCTAGGCTCTTAGTGCGGCTAACGCTGGTGATATGTTCCTGCAGACTAACCGTTGGTCAAGGAATTATTACTCCCAGATATGCCATTCTGCAAAGAACGCATTACGAATGGTTGCCACACATCAGTGAATATGACATGGACCAGGCTTTTGTTGTTGCTGATCACGTGATCAAAGCTAAGCGAGCTCATGAGGAAAAAATATTTAAAGGAGGTATGTTTCCAATGAGGCATTTCTTAAGAAATGCCCTTTGTTTGTTTTTTTTATTTCGTTAATTTAAGAGAAATTAACGAAACTTAATTAAGAGAGAGAGTTATATTGACGTCACACTTTAAAGCAACACGAGAGCTATTGACAATGGATTCGTAAATTTGAACTTCGGTCAAGTGACGAGGACTACACCTGAGCTGGCATCTTCCTCTCCAGACTACCACACCATACTAATGGAAGAACATTGAGTTTCGACAGATTTGACGTGTTTTGGATTCTTCAACACGGCCAGTCTTTAGTGCAATTCAGAAATATGAAGATAAAAAATTATATATAACTATATGTATAGAATAGGGAAAAAATTAATAGAAGGATGAGTAAAAATACCAGTGCATTATGGCTTTAAATAATTAATTATCATCAAAAAATAACAACTGTAATCAAGCTGTAATCTGATTTGTTAATTTTTGTGAAAATGTGCGGGATAGTAATACTTAAATATTTGATTTCAGTTACATTCTATAAATTATTTAACAACAACAAAAAAACTCTATTACGAAGTGAAAGTAGTTATTGAAATGATAATATATTTAAAAAGAATATATTTAAGGAAACTACAAAACCATTATGAAGATAAATAACACACGCAGTATAGCCTTTTATTGAATGTATTCCGCGCATATCTAAATGCTGTTAAAATATCATATCATAATAAAGCCTCGCTTGTACATAAGTTTAATAGGTCTACAAATAAAAACGAGATTGCCCAAAGTTTGCGTTTTTAGATTTTAATACATATTTCTCAACCAAATGGAAAATTTTCGCAAATGCCAGATAAAACATATAAATTAATCAAGATTATTCAACAATTAGTCTGAAGTTGTGTAATATCTAGTAAGAAGAATAAATTGAATTCATATGGTTAGGCTTAATGTAACTAATAATGATCAATGCGATTTACATAAAAGAAATAATTTTCCTGAAGTCTGAATTGCTGAAGGATGCTTTCACTCAATAATCTTCATACTTAATATTTAAAACACAATTTGTCCTTTCTAAAATAATGAACTTAATATTGTACTTAGATATGTTTATTTGCATTTAATAAGTCAATTACATTGCAAATAGTCTATTAAAGTTAACTTTGTAACAATAATTTCCAGATTATTTAGATTTTATCTGAAGCCCTATTGTACTGCAGATTTTGCATGTTGTTCTTAAAACTGGCCACAAAAATGGTTTCACTTTTCCTGAAAGACAGTCGACAATAATTAATCACAACGAATCCGTGCATGCATTAGAGATCATTTATCTCTAATTATCTCGTGATAAATTATGGATAATTAGTGTGAAGATAATTTTCCATATGCAAATCCTTATCCGCTAACCTTTCAAGTGGTTTGATTCACTCCAGATAAGACAGAAGAACAAAGGCATGTAAATATTTAATAGCAGAAGATTGAATTTCCTGAATAGATTGCCTCATGACATGCGTTGATAAGTAACTGAATGAAAAGAAAATTAATAATCAGAAGTGGAGTATTTTTTATATTTCGACAATTACTGGTTTATGAGCCACTTAGCAAGAACCAAGAGCAAGGCATTTTAATTATCTAAAAGGATAGTTCGATATTCAGAAGTATTCATTTAGGTCAGTGAAAATAGAAATTAAAAGTTTATTTTTAAGGTATAAAATAGGGAGGGAGTGGGGGGGGGGGGGCCCCTGAATTTTTTTTTTAAATTTTTTTTTTTTTTTTTTTTTTTTTGTATTTCCCAATTAATTTTTTTTCTCTTTAGCATGATTATTTGCATTGTCTTTAACATTCACTTTTAATTTTTAGGTTTTTGATATAAAAAAAAAAATTATTGTTTTATTTTCCCAGTATGATTTATCAAAATAATTCAAGGCTCTATTTAAATACTATCTATTACTTTCTTTTTCTTAAAAGTTAATGGTTTTCTATTCTTATTTTGAAGCAATTTTACTAAAATGTTGGAATGCAAGAATGTGTTTCATTCGAAAATGACGTTACTTTAAATAAATAACACTGGTTTTTTTGTAAATAAAATGTTAGATTGCATTATTATTTTCCGTAGTATTTTAAGATTTAATTACGCTTATATTAATGTACATGGAATCTCAAATATTTCTGCATGTTTAACTCACACTTCAATGTAATATAAATAAAGTCATATAAAATGCACTTTCTGTAGTATAATACACACTGCAGCACACACACGCATGCACACACACACACGCACAATATGTATTCTATTGATAATGCTAAGTCTTTTCTGAGAACTGCTGCCTTTACGAAATATTTTGAATATGCCTATTTTTATATTAATTTCTTTCCTCTTTCCCATAGGCAGGCTTATGAAACCTGGCCAGTACCCATCTTCTGCTAGACATCAACATCTCTTAGCACCTAAACCTAAATCATCGAAGATGGAAAGGATAACAGAAAAGTTTGAAGAAGCAACTAATGTTATCAAGGATATGTAAGCCTTTTTCTTAAAAATTTAAAAACAACTGTTAAGACCAAAATCTTTTAATCTTTTTTAAAAAAGGAATTAGGTCATTTTAAAGATTTAGCACGTTTATTCACTAAACTATGGAAGAAATGAGTAAAATAATTTGCTTAAACGTGTTATTAATGAAGCAATACATTTCAACAGGAAGTCTAATTCAATTATACAATCATGAATATCACTTGTTTTTTATGCATTTGTATAAATTAATTTTTTAAATCAAATCATATTCTATCGACATGTAAGTAATCATTTAAAAAAGTATCTTGAATAATTCTTATATTTTTCAGTTTGATAAAATGAGAAATTTCTCATTTAAGTTTTAATTTTTTTTTCATTTATTTATAATTATTTTAAGCAAAAATATAAGAGTTTATAACAATGACAATACTTGTTTTTTTGAAATTGCTGATAAGTTTTCCTTAGGTTTCTTATCTTCTTATTCATGAAACGGTGATAAAAAAATAAATAAACAATTAATTTTGTTAAAAAACATTTTTCACTAAACGCACACCAATTTATACAAATCTTTCATACCAATTTTAAATTTTTTGACGTATGCCCTTACATCTCAGCAATATTTATTACCATACAATTTTTATATGAAACAGAACATCATTATTAACAAAATGAATCATTATTATAAAATTAAAAAAAATACTTATAATATCTTCAAATTATTTTATAAAATAAATCTACGGATATAAATTAATTCAACAAATTCTATTACATTATATATATTACTGGGTATGACGCAACTCTCTCTAAATCAATACCATATCATATTCTGCATATCTCCTTTCATCTCTTCATTGTGTTCGCAAATCCATTCATTTTCTTTTCATTACCCATATCCAGATACATTGTATCTGTGTGCTGACATCACCTTATAACACAAACGATGGTTTGATAACCCCAAAAAAATAACCGCAACAATCCACCAAACAATTCAATTCTGTTCACTATTCGCCCAGTGACGGTATTCACAGTTCGTAACCTTCCTGACAAACGGGTTTCTGGCAACCAGACGCATCTTAACATTATCTATTTTTACTTCGATTCCAGGTTCAGTCTAACGAAGGAGCAGGTTACTTTGGCTTTACCTCATGAAGAGCTCAAAGGTCGTGAAGCCCTGAAGGCAGCTGAAAAGTGTCACACACACTTCATGTCCAGCGGATGTATGGACTCTAAATACAGAAGCGTAGATGGCAGCTGCAACAATATGTACAACCCAACCTGGGGAAAGGCTCAGACGTGTCTGCAGAGGTTACTTCCGCCTGATTATGCTGATGGTAATATACAGTGGTTTTGAGGATTTATATAGAATCATAATGAATATTTGGGGGATTAGACTAAGCAACTGAACTATATGCATTCTAGAGACGGAAGTAAAATGAAGTGCTAAAGGATAAGGGGCTGTATATACACACACAAACGGATCTCCGTATAACGAAGTTGCTAAATCTCGAAATAGAGTTCATTATATGAAAAATTCGTTAAAAAGAGATTCATCTTTTAATATACTTCAAAAATCACATAAAACAAATTTTAAATTCATAAGCACAATATATCATTTTAAAAAAAAGTAATTGTTCACATTTTTTTTTTGAAAATTAATACCTTTTATTTTATATATCTTACCCATCAAAAAGAAATCTGCAAACAAAACAAGAAGGAAGAAAAAAAAAACATTGTCAAGGAATACATTGTATTTTCAACTTTAAAAAGCTTTGATTCTAAAACTAATGAATTTTTTTTACGAAGTTTCCTAATTTTAAGCATTGCGTTCTTAAAAACTTAATTATTTAGACTCTGTACAAAGTATTTTAAATGAAAGGAGAATGTTTTGAGAAAATAGGTCATTCAATGTTTATTTTTTGTCAAAATATGGTGTTTTAATAATTTTTTATAGAATAAGATTCTTAAAACAATTTTATGCATGTGTTCTGATCTAAGTGATACTAAATATTATAAATATTATCCATTTATACGCTTTTGCAAAATCACTGTTCCAAACGTAGTCGGATACCTTAAAATATTTTTAGAGCCCTTAGAAACTTCATTTATACAAATATAAATTACAAATACGTTAAGCTGTAAATTCATATAAAATCATTGTAGCTTCTTTAATAAAATAATTTTAATGGATCCAAAGAAAAAGAAATGTGAACAACATTTTTTAAAAATAATACTTCCGTTAAATATGTTTTTTCAATTTTCTGACCAGTAAAATTTTTAATTATGTGTGTACCTTATATGTTCTTTTAAAACGCTTAATTTACACCATTGTGACGTAAGTACTTTATGCTATCAGAAGAGTTAATAAAATTAACTATTAAAATTTTATTGTTTCGATTCTACTGAATAATTTGTATCTTATTTTAATTAAAAAATATACGATCTTATTAAGTAGCATAATACATTCAATCAATTAAAAATGTATTTTTATTCTTGCTTGATTCATTTTTGAATGAAGAACGTATGCACAATTTATTACCAAGTTGTAATTATTTATAGACATAGAACTACATTTTTGACAAGAAGTTTGCATTAATTGTTACATAATTATCTTCTCTTTCCCGAATAGTAAAAAAAGTCTTTTGGTAGGAAGTTTATGTTAATAATCGAAGTATACTTTTTAACTTTCCATAACAATTAAAGTAATTGTTATTTTAAAATATTTAGAGTTCTGGTTACACGTTAAATAGTAAGAAAAATAATTGAATTAAACAGTCCGGTTTATTATGAATTTTTCAGATTTGATTCATATAGAAACACATAATTTTTATACTTTGCCATCTCGATCTATCTCTGAAAACCGTTTGAAAAAAAGAAACAATTATTCTACCATTCGAGCTATCTCACGCAATTTCACAGAAACTAACTTATCTTATAATTAATTATCATCTAAAGTCAGTCAACCGAGGAAGAAGAATTACTTTCGATCATTTGATATGAGAAAAAGTGTTTTTTTGTCCACTACCTTCTCTTCCGGTTTAAGTGTGATAAAACAAGTAATTGGAAACGTTTGTTTATTGCTCTATATTTTCACTGATATCCATTGGCAAGCAGTTTAACTAGCACTTTTTGAGAAGTATATCATTGCGATGTTTATATATATATATTTTTAAAACCCCTGAACTCTCAATGGATATGGGAAACTCATGATGATGTAGTTTACAAGGTATATTAGTTTTCTACGCGCAAGAAAGAAATGGTTTATTGCACGACGTTTTAGATGAAAGATAAAAATTTATTACAGAGTATGAAAACTGTCGAAAAAGCATACAAATATTTCTTATTTATTTACGTTAACTTTAATCTAACTTGAATTTTATTTTAGATTTATTTTTCACATAAGAGGCTGCATTCATTTAGTATTAAAAAACGAGACCCTAGCATGAAAATATTTTTTGTGGGGTTATAGAAACAATAAACAGTATTAACTGAAACAGACATTATTGTAATATTGTTTGTTTATTGAAACATACAAATGTACCATTTGTTGATTAATGCACTCACATGTTTTTTATATATGTTTATATATTGAAGAATATATTGTTAACATTTATTTTGATACATATACTGCTAAATGAATCTATTTAATAAATTGAAATACTAAGAAATTTTTATATCTACCATTAGATAGAATTTGAATGATAGTATATAAAATTTTATTTTACAGAAAAATAAAATTGATATTGTTTAGTAATAGAAAAACACACGAACCAGTAGCGTAACTGAAAATATAAGGGCCCCTCTGAAAAGACAAGTTTTGGGCCCTAAACCGGATCTTACAAAGGGTTGTACTTGGCGTCAGTCAGGCTTTGGACCCCCTGTATTCCCCCCCCCCCTGGGATGCCAGGGTTTGGGGGGTGTATGTTACGCCACTAACATTAACACACATATACAAC